>CM070107.1:9126289-9421289 GCA_036178185.1 Liparis tanakae
TCGCAAGTTTTTTTCTCTCAATAATTATAAAAGAAGAAGGGAAAAAAAATATTTATGCTATGCATTAAAAGTCGATGTTGTGTCAGACGTGAATTGAATGTTTGTGAAGCTCGGCAAAGTGGAGGTGGCTCGTCATCGAGCGAGCAGTGAAAAAAAAAATCTCTCAAAACATTAAGTGCCTCTCTAAAAATGTTTATTTCAATGTTCAATACTAAAGTACTTTGTGTGTGTGTGTGTGTGTGTGTGTGTGTGTGTGTGTGTGTGTGTGTGTGTGTGCAGGGTATGGAGAGAGCAGCTTGTGGTGAAAATAGGCATGTGGGTGTGTGAAAAACCCCACACCGAGTCGAGGGAGGGGGCGGAGCCTGGAGCACATTCAGCATTAAAAAAGAAAAAGATGGACGCCTGGAGTGAGAATGACAAGCGGGCCGAGGGACTCGGTCGGAAGACGGATGGTGGAGCTGAGGCTCGGTGTCGGAGTCGGGGAGCATTTGTTTAACTGCACCGGAGGATTAGATCAGCGGGGTGTGAAGAGTTGTCCATCAATGCACAATCTCTCTTTCCCCTTTCCCTTTTTTTTAAAGAACTGTTTTCCTCTTCTTCTTGGGAAAATAATTCTGTAAACATTGTTTAGCAGGTAATAAAGAAGCTCCTTCCTTTGGGTTGAACGTTGCTCGCTGAGAATTAACGTGAATAGCGTGAAAAACGTGAATAACGTGTATAACGTGAATAATGTGAATAACGTGAATAACGTGAATAACGTAAATATCGTGAAAAACGTGAAAAACGTGGATAACGTGAATAACGTGACTCACGTGAATAACACATATAACACAAATAACCTGAATAAGGCGACAATCAAGACGTCCTTTTTTTTTTGTTTTTCAAGGATGAGCAGCTCCAGGTTAATAGTCGTGACATGTCTCCATAAATCCAGTATTGCTGGAGGAGGAGGGGGAGGGGGAGGGGGGGGACAATACCGCTTTCAAACACAGGGGCTGCCAAACTCAACACAAAATGAAAATGAATTGTCGTAACTTTAAAGTAGAATATGAAGTGTAAATGAAGTGTTGGTTTAACTTTTTAATGCAAGCCACTTATATATTTGATCTTGACGCTTCTAATCACCTCTTCATATCACATCAGCTTTCACGTGTATTAACGGCTAGTTTTGAAACTGCATCTCATTTGTGTTTACGTTCAGTCAGGAAACTGCTCGATTAGTATTGAGCTAAATATAATAATATGACTTGAAATAACAGGTTTCACACACAGGTGATCTCCTGGGTGAGAGTCTTGCGTTTGACCCAAAAAATTTAAACAAAATGCATTGATAATTGAGTGATTAGCAATATTCATTATTTATATATCTCTCTATATATATTATTTTATTATTCTGTTTGCACTATTTTTAACTGTATTTTCACGTCATGTTTTGCACGTTTTATGTATTACATATTGTCCTTTCTGTGCACTCCAGGAAGATTAGCGGGCGCTAAAACGTCAGCTAACAGGGATCTCCCAGTAAATAAACTATAAACTAAACTATAAGACGTAATATTTAGGACTCCAAACTGTATGTTTTGGCTTGGAAAATCCCGTTCAGTTACAGTAAAGTCCCCCCGGTGTCACTGGGAGAGTCCCGAGCTTCGGGTAGTGGATCTTGGGCGGTATTGGAAGAAGACGCCGTACAGTTCATGTATTTGTGCAGTTGGTTGAAACAGCAGTGGAGGTAGCGCTCAGTCATCCAGACAGTCAGCGGCGGTAAACACGGAGAGATTTATTCCCCCCGGGTGTGATCATAAATCCTGACTTTCCTCCTCCCCTCCGGTTGCTCTGCGGCGGTTGTAATATTCTCCATGGTTTCTTTGTCAAGTGGTTTACAAGGTTCGTCTGCTTCACACTGAATATGTTCCCCATCAGCGGGAGTCACGAGCCGGCGACACCGCGGCGTGGAGCGAGGCTCCCGGTGGTACGTCTTCATAGAAAAGACCCCACTGTCGGAAGTACAAATATGAAATTTAAAATTCCAGAAATCAACGTGAGGAACGAGTCTCATAATATCCAATAATGAGTTATAACAATTATAATTTACCGGTGGTACTTTTTCATGGAAAAGATCCCACTGTCAAAAGTAAAAATATATTATTTAACATTCCGTGTCCCGTAGTTTTCTGCAGAAATCAATGTGAGAAACTAAAGTCTCTCTCTGGATTATTTTCTCTACTTGGATGAGAATTCTTTACAACTCTTGGGTCATAACATGCAATAATGAGATATAAGATTTTGAACTAACAGGTGATACGTCTTCATGAAAAGAATATCCCACTGTCGGATGTACAATAATCACGCAATGTTGAATTACATTATTATAATGTAATTCAACATTGCGTGTTCCATAGTTTGCTGCAGAAATCAACGTGAGAAACGAGAGTCTCTCACTCTGGATTATTGTCTCTCCTTGGATGATAATTAATTTCAACTCTTGGGTCATAATGTGCAATAATGAGATATAACATTTTGAATTAACCAGATGCAGGAGCCCAGAAGTCTCACTTTGCATCTGTGGTCCTTAATGAAAGCGGTTGTATTTTCTTGGCACGGTGTGTGTGATGTTTTCCTGGCACCTCACTGATAATTGTAGACGTTTTATTACCTGCAGACAGGTGCACTCGTTGAATTTGACCTCTGCATTTCACCCTCGTCCTTTGTAAGAAGTGCTCGGGGTGAAACTTGACAGCTGGAGACGGGGATTGAACTTCTAACCTCGCAGTTAGAAGAATAACCCGCTCTACCCACCGAGCCAATGTTTATAATGTCCGTATTCAGTTTCTATTATAATTGTTCTGCAACCGCTGCAAGGGTGCTCATCTAGCAGTATTTTAGTTGGGACTATTTAAAATGTGTTAATGTTTTAATACAGTCCCTGAATAAATATTAGCACATTTTTTTTGGAAAGAGTGAATTCAGTGAACCAACACAGAGACAATTAATCTTTATTCTCTATTAAAACCATTAAAATACATTTATAAACCTTCATTAGCTGGCTAATACAAAATTATACCATCTAAACTTAGCTTCCGTTTGTTTACGTGGAAACGTAACATTTTATAAAAACGGAAATCTCCTTCCGACCTCTTCGGGGTTAACGAGTATCACAGCTACACAACGAGCATAAATTGAGATTGTTTTTCCACTGTTGTCCTTCAAAACAAAAGCTCAACATTGAGCATGAATTGAAATCTGCTTTTCTGCTGTTGTCCTTCAAAACAAAAGCTCAACAATGAGCACAAATTGCGATTGGCTTTTCCACTGTCGTCCTTAAAAATAAAATCTCAACACTTAGCATAAATTGAGTTTGGCTTTTCCACTGTTGTCCTTCAAAACAAAAGCTCAACATTGAGTATGAATTGAGAGGCCTTATCAAGCCTATTTAACAAATATTTGTAATGGAAATCCGACTAATTTCAGCTACTAATACTCATATAACTTGACACATATATCTCTACTTATTGTGTTTGGCACAGGTTGCACGCTATTATTTTGAAAATGTATGCAGTTTAAAGCTCTTTATTGCCAAATATTTGAACTTGTTTAGTTTTTCACAGGTTGCACTTATTGTTATTATCTTGAAAAGAGATCCAGTGTAAAACCCGTTGATTGCAGTCACAATAAGCTATTTATTTTCCAGTGTGCTATATTGCACATATATTGCATATAACTTCATTTGCATTGTTCACACAAAGTGATTGCACATTTGGGTTTACTTAAAAGTGATTGCAATTTTCTTTATTCTATTATTTGAGTCACAACAACTCACTGTAGTAAAAGGGGAAAACACTGAGTTTTTAATTAAAAACCTAAACTTCACTTTAGTAAAAGGGTCATTTGAGTTTAATCAGCCGTCCGCTCCTAATTCTTTTCTCGTCATTTGAGCAATTATATTGCAGCCGGGGAGTATATTTTCGTGACAGATGAAGATTTATTATCCGTGGGACTCCTCCCCGGGAAACCTTTACCCTGGCGGCAGAACCTGACGCCGCTGCAGGCGCCGCTCTGCGAGGCCACATTTAGATTACATTAGCGGTGAAATGTCAACACTCCAGAAAGTTAACTTAACCCGAAGGCCTCCGGGAACGCTTTGCCCCTCGCTGCGCTCGTGTAATCTGCAATATTACGGTGGCTTTGGCCAAATGAAGGTCGTTTTTTAAAGTAAAGATATTTCGGTTTGACGGCGACGCCAATGGCTTCAAGACCTCAGTGTATTTAGGGAAATGGGTTTCTTTACACTGTGGAGGTCAACAGAGGCCGGCCGGCGAGCCACAAGGTTGAGTTTAGTTCAGGAGAATATAAATGTTTTTTCTACACTTTTTTTTTCACCTTAAAAAAGGAACTCAATACAAACACAATATAACAGTTCCTTTTAGTAGCTTCAGAACAAAACAAAAATATATATAATAATGGTGGTTTAACCCAATACACTTTTTATCATCACAAAACTAAACACAATATAAAAGTTCCTTTTACTAGCTTTAACAAAAAAACTGAATAAATACACACACATATATATATAATGGTGGTTCAAGTCAGTGGCCTAAATAAAATGTTGGCAATAATTCATTTATATACAAAATAAATGTTCAGCTTTCTTTATTTAAACACTTTTTTGAAAAATCACCCTTAAAAAAAGATTATATATATATATATATATATATATATATATATATATATATATATATATGTATATTAATGGTGATTCAACCCAATCGCCTTAACAAAACGTTGGCAATAATTCATTTCAATAGAATATAAATGTTCAGCTTTCTTTTTTATTCATACACTTTTTCTCAATCCCCTTAAAAATTAACTCTTGTCAACAAAAAACACCACAATATAAATGTTCCTTTTAGAAGCTTTAAGATAAAAAAGAATTACAAAGAAATTATATTATTAATGATCTTTCAAACCAGTCGCCAGAACAAAACATTGGCGATAATTCATTTCAATAGTAAATGTTCAGCTTTCTTTTATATACAGTAAACACTGTTTGTATTTCACATTTAAACATAATTATTATTGTTTCACGACCATATTGCTGCTCACACCTCCGCGTGGCGGTATGTAAACTAATGAGAGGAAGTTGTTAAAGGTCTCTGTGCCCACACAGGGTTGTGTGTGTGAAAACAACAACTGATAACAGTATAATTACCTTTTACATTGAGGAACACGCACACGCGTGTGCTCAGGAGGCAGAGCATGAAGCTCAGGCACCGGGGAGAAGAAAGGTTTCACGGCTCATCAAAAGAGTGTTTCGCCATCGACTGTAATTTAAACAAAACAAACACAGATTATTGTCGCTCAATCAAAAAAGAGCCGATGTCATGGCGACACGGCGGCCTGAGCTCTCCAAATCCTCCACGGAAAATGTTGTCTGCGGAGCGGAGACTTTCATTGAATCTATAACGGGTACATCGGATGTCATAAGATTCTGTATGTGGGTTTCTTTACGTCGAAATATTAATCTTGAAAGCAATCGTTGGAAAACAATTTCCTTCTGAAATGTTTTGGATTAGAAGAATAAAGTGATGATTATTCTACAACCTTCAAATTAAGGCTAATTACTTACTCTTTTTGAGTGGTTGTATAGAAGTCAATGCTTCATGTGCTAAAGCTGCATTCTCTCTCCTGACCACCAGGGGGCGACTCCTCTGGTTGTATAGAAGTCTATATAGTGACTCTACTTCTCTAGATGTATTCCCTCAGTAAACATTGTAAACATGAGTTCATGTCTCAGTCTCTAGTTCCATGTCTTCTTCCATACAGCAGGATGTCATCATTTAGGACATTATGGTTGTTTAGAGTCACATAGACCATAAAGAAACCAAGATGGCGTCCAGACGCCGCACTAAAGGCTTCAGAAGTGAATCCCCTCTCACGCCTCTCTGTTGTGCGCAGCGCTCGGTGATTAAAAGAGCTGCGGATGAACCACAAAGCCGTTAAATCTCTTTCCCCCTCATTACATACGAGCTCCGCCGTGTGAGGAAGTCTTGTGAGATGAACTCGTCTTCATCACAGAGGTTCCTCCGGAGCCCACATCGGACTACCCAGAACAACGAGGGTTGATGAAGTGCACCGATGTACAAAGCGCATCAAATCTGCCTCGCGGATTATAATAATAGCTCATAAACGTTTCCCTCCGAGCCTCGGAGACGTTGGTTTGACAGCCTTTTGTCTTCCTGGAACATTCCCTCACATCCCTTGAATCTCTCTCATCTCCCGGATGAAAGAACTGGCTTTGAACTCCTCTACCAGGCGCATGTAAACGGGCTGTTAGCGCCTCTTTGTGTTGCTCCCGCCGCACGAGGATATTGGAGTTATCGCCACACGGCGGATCGTCACGTGAGCCGAGAGGTCAGCGAAGGTCTCCGTGGAGACGACTATTCCTTTTCAACTAGGGATTCTCGTGGTTCGTTTCTTTTTTTAAGTTTCTTTTACTAATAGCCTGGATTTTATAGCAAAAACTGATGATTGTATTTAATTTGTTTCCGTCCTGAAGGCGTTTTATTTTGGCGGGGTCTCCAGGGAAAGTCATAAACCTTTTCGTGGAGCTCCACCGGGTGCAGGAAATGTCTTGTTCTTCTTCTTCTTTTCTACTTCCTTTGCATTTGTCGTCGGTGTTTTCTTTCGTGCCTCGGAGTTTCAGAAATGACAGCCGGGTTCTGGCGGTCAAAGTCTTTGGGCTATTTTTTATAAATAAATGACAACATTCTCCGGTACTCGGAACATTGTAGTTATGCATAGAGCAGTAATCCTCATGGAAATCTCCTCATCCGAGATCATCGTCATCGTAGAGCGACGCTCCATCAGGCCGGATCCAAAGAAGTTAAAACACCTCAACCCACGACTCTCAGTCGGCTTCGATCCATCAGAATTAAGATCGTAATGAAGCCATAAATCATCTCCATGCGGCGGGAAATCCTTCTGCACTTTAATTACTTCCCTTTTTATCACTTTTACACGATTACAGCCAAAACATTCATTCAGTGTCCAGTCGGGACATCATGGGCGGTATTTTGTCTCCAGAACTCGTCTTCTTGTTCCAGGTGTTTATTGTTCTTGGTTATAGGTGTTTATTGTTCTTGGCTCCAGGTGTTTATTGTTCTTGGTTCTAGGGGTTTATTCCTCTTGGTTTCAGGTGTTCATTCATTTTGGTTCTAGGTGTTTATTGTTCTTGGTTCCAGGTGTTTATTGTTCTTGGTTCCAGGTGTTTATTGTTCTTGGTTCAAGGTGTTTATTGTTTACTGCAGATTTTCTCCTCAGTTCACCAACAGTTAATCTTCCGTAACGTCTCATTTACAGGAAGATGTTTCTTTAAATAAAACGTTCCCCTGTAGAAACAGTTAGTAATAAGTTCACTTCTCAAATATAATTTAACAACCAGTAAAAACAGTTTGAGGCAGAATAGAATCACCATGACGACAACAAGAAACGAAGAGCTCGTAATGGAGACGTTAGGAGAACCTTTTATCATTAACTCAACGACAAGAATCATTTGATCAAAATTCAAGATAATTCTAACGTGTTCTGACTGGCTGCTCAACGCTCAGCATCAGAAGACTTCCCAGCATGCATTGCTTCAGTCACAACTCTCCAGAGAGCTCTTTTATTTTGAAGGAAGCACAACAAGCCGAGCGTGGCCGGCCGAGTCGTTTCAGTGACTCCATGAAGCGTCGCGGCGCCTCGTCCATCGGGGCGAGAGGTCGCCGTGAGGTCACCGTGAGGTCGCCGTGAGGTCGCCCTTCAGGCGGGGAATAAATACAGGCGGTTCTCCGGCGGTTTGTCGGCGCTCCGCGTTGAGGAATGTTGGGCGCCGGCTTCGCCCCCCGAGAGCCGCCGCTGACCCCCGGGGTCAAACTCATCTGTTTCCCCCCCCGCGGACAAACACCGAGCCGCTCGCCGTGTTCATGAATCACCAACGATACCTGAGCCCCCCGCGGCGCGGCACACCGCACTGCGGGAAAGAAGAAGAGGAGGAGGAGGAGAGGAGAAGAAGAGGAGAGGAGAAGAGGAGGCGAGAAGAGAAGAAAAGGCCGAGGGATGAAGAAACAGAAACACCTGTAAGACAGAGAGCAGGGCTGAGGAAGAAGAGAAGCAAACCCTCAGTGAGTGTGTTTGTGTGTGTGTGTGTGTGTGTGTGTGTGTAGGGGTGTGTGTGTGTGTGTATGTGTGTGTGCATGTGTGTGTGTGTGTGTGTGTGTGTGTGTGTGTGTGTGTGTGTGTGTGTGAGAAACAACATTCCCTGAAGAGTAAAACAAAAACAAAAAAATTACCCATATTTTTTTTCGCCCTGTTATTTTTTCCGCCCGGTAACAGCACTCCGGGTCGTAAGCGGCGAGCGGCCGTCGGGATGCAGAGCGACCTTTTAAAATAAGACTTTAAGAGGAAGATAAGGAAAGAGGAAAAGAGCGAGAGAACACGGAGGAGAAGAGGATCCATTACCGGGGCATTGATCCGGTTCCACCGCCCAATACCGACGGCTCCACGAGAACCAACAACCAACCGGAGGACGGCCGGACGCTAATGATTTAGTTTTCTCCGACACACGATAATGATGTTGCTGCGGTCTCTTTCTTTAATTGATCCACACAGGGATAGAAACACGTTGTTTATCTGCCCTTCAAAGTAAAATACTGAATCACTTTAAATGATCTAAGAAGGGATAACAACACGGAATATGTTTAGCCTATTTATCTTTTTTAATGGTTCTGCTGTATGACACGCGCATGTCGGGCTTCTCCTTCATACTTTGGTTATTCGATAAAGAATAAAGTTAGAAAATATAACAAAATAAAAGTATTTGTACAAAAGTAGTTATTGGCGAACAGCGAGGCGTTAGAGGAACTTTAGGGAGAGAATCACAAGCTCAGGGAAGTTCTCCTGAGAGACGAGCAACGTACAAATATATTAAAGTTACCATCACACACACACACACACACACACACACACACGTTGGCAGCTCTGCTGTGCACAGCTTCCTGGCGTTGAGTTAAAATACACAACAAATGAATATTATATAATTAACTAAAATGTTGTTGGCAGCGACACGAGGAGCGGATTGATGAAGACGAGGCTGACGCACAGACCGGAGGAGTGAACGCACTATCGTTACACGGTTACTCCTCCTGGAGGCAAAGGCGGGAGAGATGGAAAGAAATGGAAAGAAATGGAAAGTAATGGAAAGAAATGGAAAGAAATGGAAAGAAATGGAAAGAAATGGAAAGAAAAGGAAATAACAGAAAACAAACTCCATTAAGGCTGCTGGTGTTCCAGGTTTCGTTAGAAGCTAAAAAAGCTAGAAAAGCGACTTCCTTGTGGGGCGAGCGCCCATCTTCATGACCTCATGTTCATGACCTCATCTTCATGACCTCATGTTCATGACCTCATGTTCATGACCCTCATCTTCATGACCTCATGTTCATGACCTCATGTTCATGACCCTCATCTTCATGACCTCATGTTCATGACCTCATGTTCATGACCCTCATCTTCCTCACTCTTTTTGATGACCTTTGTGACCTCTGCCAGGCATCTTGCTGCCCCCTCTAGAGCGGACATGTGGGCCGGATGTAAGAGGTCCTCAAAGGGCATTATTTCTAAAAAGAGGCCTCCTCCTCCTCCGCCTCCTCGTCCCCCTCGTACCCCTCCTCCCTCCTCTTCCTCCTCTTCCTCCTCCTCTTCCTCCTCCTCCTCTTCCTCTTCCTCCCCCTCCTCCTCCTCCTCGTCCCCCTCGTCCCCTTCGTCCCCCTCCTCCTTCTCCTCGTCCCCCTCGTCCTCGTCCTCCTCCTTGTCTTCCTCCTCGTCCCCCTCATCCCCTCCTCCTTCTCCTCCTCGTCCCCCTCCCCTCCTCCTCTTCCTCCCCCCCCTCTCCTCCTCTTCCTCCTCGTCCCCTCCTCCCCCTCCTTGTCCCCCTCCTTGTCCCCCTCCTCCTCTTCCTCCTCCTCCTCCTCTTCTTCCTCCTCCTTCTCGTCTCAGCGAAACATCGGCGAACGAAAGAAACAAAGCCGGAAGAAAGAGCTGAACACACAGACGATCCATGAAGGAAAACAATTAGCCGCTGGTCAGAAAGAAAAGATGGCGGAACATGAGAGGAGCGTTGGGGGGGGGCGCTCCGTGTTCTTCCAGAGGAGGAAGTCACATTACTACTTCTTCTTCTCCTGCTGCGGGGGGAGTGTAGTCAGTCAATCTGCCTCCAAAGCCTCCAGTGTATGTGTGTGTGTGTGTGTGTGTGTGTGTGTGTGTGTGTGAGCGTGTGTGTGCGTGTGCGTGTGTGTGTGTGAGGAGAATAAAAAAAGCTCTGTTCATGCCCAATGTCTCCGCCGAGGATGCTTGATGTGTTCAAGACCCCCAAGGTTATTACAGAACACGGCTTCAGACCGAAGGCCAGCTCACACACACACACTCACACACACGCTCACACGCACACGCACACACACACACACACACACAGACACAGACACACACACACACACACACAGACACACACACACACACACTCACATGGTCACTGTCTCGATGACTTGTTCTGAGCGTTGGTGTGAGGGAGGGTCCCAGTAGAGAAGCGTATGTGATATGTAAATGAGGCTGTATGTATTGAATGCATGTCCTTGAACATCAAAGTGAAAGGTTTTTGTTTCTGTCATTAAATAAAACAGTGAGATTTCTACCTCCAGTAATACAAGTGAGACGTAAACGAAGTTTAGCGGACAAGAGAACAACTGATTAAAGAGACGTGTGAGTTCATCTACTGACGGGTTGGATCTCATACAGGGATGTGATGGTGTATATATATATATATGTATTTATTTATATATATGTATATATTTATTTATATATATATATGTATATATTTATTTATATATAAAGAGAGATTATGAGCTATATATATATATATATATATATATATATATATATATATATATATATATATATATATATACATAAAGCTCATAATCTCTCTTTATTTGGGGCCACGTCAGCAGCTGCTGGCGCCGCTGAGTTCATCTGCCCTTCACGCCTACATGCTGCGTGTGTGTGTGTGTGTGTGTGTGTGTGTGTGTGTGTGTGTGTGTGTGTGTGTGTGCAGCATCCGGGTCCCCTGCAGGTGAGTCATGTGATGTTGGTTTAATGAGGCGTCTCAGATATCGACAGGACATCCTCTTGACCTTTTCACGGCGCGGCGGGAAGAGAACAAAACGACACGGTGAAGAGCTTATTCATATTTATTATTTGGATTCCATTCCTGTATTTATTTTACTCCTATTAATATAAATATATAAATATGTATACATAATGTATAAATATAAATGTAAGATATAAATACATGCATAATATATAAATATATTTACATATAGTACCTAAATACTGAGCAGGGCGGGGCGGCGGGCTCAGTCCAGGGGTTCCAGAGGACGCCGTTGCACAAACAGCTGTCCGTCATCATCATCATCATCATCTTCATCGTGCTGACGGGCGGAAGAGCGGTGACAGAACACGGGGTGGTGGAACACCGCGAGAGGAAGGGGGCGTGGTCACTGGCACGAGTCACACATCCCACCGTCGCTTTGATGTATACATGACCTCTTAGCCACGCCCCCTCTAAGCTCCGCCCCAGTCAAACAAAGGTTCTCAAACGGTTCCTTAAAATACTTTTCCTTTTTAGGAACAACCATCAGCTACTGGAGAACCATTTTGGGAATGGTTCCTTAAAGAACCATTTTGTTAAGGTTATTTGAGACTCCTTGATAGGTTCTTTGAGGAACTCTTTAAGGACATGGTACTTTAGACTAGAGAACCCTGGTTTCAAAGATTCTTTGTGGAACCAGAAAAGGTTCTTCTATGGCATCACTCTGAAGAACCGTGTTTGGTTCTAGACGGCGCCTTCATGGTTCTGTGTGTCGTCTCTGAAGAAATCAAAAGTCGATTCAGAGAAAGATTCAGATTGTAAAGCACTCTGAGACAAATTTGTAAATTGTGAAACTGGGCTATACAAATAAACTGAATTGAATTGAATTGAAAGTCAGAAGGCTCTACAATATGACACATTTCCATTTGGGTTCCCTAATGGTTCTGCCATTTGAAAACACAACCTGTGTAAGGTTCTTCCAGGGAGGAGTCCTCTTTCTGCACCTCGTGGTCGTCAGGGCGACGACGTCGAGCTGAACATCTTTGATCTGATATCTTTGATCCTGAGTTTTGGGAGTAAGCTGCTGACCCGCGTCAACGTGACAACCGCACATCTCCCTCAAGATGTCTTGTCAAATAGAGTTGCTATATTTTATTTTTCATTGCTGTTATATAATAATATAATAATAATAATATATATATATATATATATATATATATATATATATTTCTTTATCGACAGAAAACTGAGGATAAATGAACAACAACAATAACTCGTAATGGACAGGCTCCCTCCCAGAGGGCCCCGGGGCAGCTGGTTGTGACCTGTGGTGGACCCGCCCCCTGCTGGAGGTCTGGAGGTCTGGAGGACTGGAGGTCTGGGGTCGCCCCAAAGTGATGACACCCCTGAGATCTGGTTGTGTTCACCTCCGCCACTGACGTATGTGTCACGTAGTTACGTTACTTAGATGTGTTACTTAGATGCGTTACTTAGTTGCATTACTTAGTTGCGTTACTTAGATGCGTTACTTAGATGCGTTACTTAGATGCGTTACTTAGTTGCGTTACTTAGTTGCGTTACTTAGTTGCGTTACTTAGTTGCGTTACTTAGATGCGTTACTTAGATGCGTTACTTAGATGCGTTACTTAGTTGCGTTATTTAGTTGCGTTACTTAGTTGCGTTACTTAGTTGCGTTACTTAGTTGCGTTACTTAGTTGCGTTACTTAGTTGCGTTACTTAGTTGCGTTACTTAGTTGCGTTACTTAGATGCGTTACTTAGTTGCGTTACTTAGTTGCGTTACTTAGTTGCGTTACTTAATTGCGTTACTTAGATGCGTTACTTAGTTGCGTTACTTAGATGCGTTACTTAGATGGGTTAAGTAGTTGCGTTACGTTATTCTGTTTTTACTGTCACATTGAGAAAATGAAATGTATATTTATGTATCTAATTGTCCCTCTGCAAAGCCCCGCCCCCAGAGCTGCCACGCTCTGATTGGCCGGTCCGCGGTCCAGGAGTGGGGTCAGTTTACTTTTGGCCGTCCCCGGTCACCGCTGATTTTAACACGCAACAAATTCATCACGCCGCTTTACAGCCACTTGCACCACGTCGCACGGCGGCGGCGCGGTGCTCCTTAATGATCCGAGTGCTTCCCGAAGGCCTCGGTGCGGCGGCCGCTCGTCCGTCACGCGCCCGCCATCAGGCGCTGACAGCGTGGCAGTAACGGCGCACGGTTTCTATTTCGAAGGTCACTTACCAGTTTAAAGTGACAGGAGGGAAGTGGCGCCCGGCGCGTGTCATTCCGGGCCAACGCTAGTTTGGCATCTACTTCCCTTGACGCTCAATCACTGTGATTTTCTCCTTCCCCTCTGCGGCGCCGTGGTGAATGCGGTTCGGCTCGTCGGTCGGCTCCCGACAGGTGGACAATGACGAATGGCAACAATCACACCTGACCATCAATGGCGGCTGAACAAAGCCACGGCACAAAGGACCGTTTATCACGGGAGTTCAGTTAAATGCATTACTCCTATATATATATATATATATGTATATTCTAATTGTTACACTTTGACACATTGGCTGATATGACTCTGAGAGCAGTGGATTCTTCTCTGGTGCTCTGATTAAATTCTTCATGGACGTTCAGGAACTGAATTCTCGCTGTGTGGTAAACAGCGGTGAGTAGCGCTGCGTCCGGAGGACAGTGAACGCACCATGATGATTGAAACGTTCAAAGCACCAGGTGATGGTGGATGGGTTGTCATTAAAACAGTGGTAGCAACCTTGTAGACCGCGGGTTATGAAGAACGAGAGCTTTATTAAAGCTGCGGAGGTGAAGGAGAGTAGCGGGACACGGAGCTTTGGAGGTTTCTCCTCTGGGAGCCTGAATGTGAATATTTATGCAAATCTCTCCTTCTTCATTCTTCATTCTTCATTCTCCTTAACCCCTTCTTCTTTTTCTTCTTATTCTTCTTCTTCTTCTTCTTCTTCTTCTTCTTCTTCTTCTTCTTCTTCTTCTTCTTCTTCTTCTTCTTCTTCTTCTTCTTCTTCTTCATCATTGTCCTTCACTCCTTTCTCTTCTTATTTTTGTATTCTTCTTCATCCTCCCCCTTCTTCTTCTTTCTTCCTCCTTCCTTCCTTCTTTCTCCTTCTTCCTTCTTCTTCCTTCTCCATCACTCATTCTTTCTTCTCCTTCTTTCGTCTTTCATCCGTCTCCTTCTTTCTTCTTCTTCTTCCTTCCTCCTTCTCCTTCACTCCTTCCATCTTGTTCCTTCTTCTTCCCTTTCAAGTCTCCTTCTTTCCTCCTTCCTCCCGTCCTCACACAGTGTGATGGATACTTTAGGTGGGTGAGAGCGTGAGAACGTTCCCCGGTTCCACACGTTTGATGCGGTTCTTCCTCTCTGACGTGATGTTTCCCTGAAGTGCCGCAAACATTAAACGCTCCGTCGTCGGCTGCAGCTCGATGGACACGTGATGGATTCAGGCCGCCGCCACCGAGAGTTACAACGGGAAAGCCTGGGCCATGTGATCGATAATGTGTGTGTGTGTGTGGCGTGACGGCACATGGACTCTATCGAAAATACATTGTAAAATAATGAATGTGCTCAGGACGAGCGGTTGCCAATTACTGGGCGAGCTCCAATTGAAAAGCTCGTCTCTGACGAGGCCTTGGAGGGCGCTTAGCGGAGGCAGAGCTCCCAGATTTAGCTCTAAGCCCGAGGACACATGCAAATATTAATCCTGACTATCATTCAAGAGTCTGGCACGCGGTAATCAATGGGAATAAAGGACAGATGAGGGTCCCCAAATTAATTAAAATCCAGATAGAAGCTGCGAGACGGCCATCTGGGACACGAGGAGGTCAGACATGTTGAAAACCGACACTTATGCTCTCTCAAAATAATAAACTTCACTGACGAAATCCGCTTAGAGCAAATAAAGCAGACGGCGTGAGGATTCGTCCCGAAACTCGAAGCAGTCGAGAGATCAAGAGAATAAACCGACCTTCAGGACCTCCAAGACCTCCAGGACCTCCAAGACCTCCAAGACCTCCAGGACCTCCAAGACCTCCAGGACCTCCAAGACCTCCAAGACCTCCAGGACCTCCAAGACCTCCAGGACCTCCAAGACCTCCAGAACCTCCAGGACCTGGTGACGTCACCGATACGTTACCAGATGAATATTAAATGATACGACATATTATTTCTTGTTGCTATGCGTCCTCCGATTGGACGAATCTGAGACGACTTGATGGAGCATCAGCCGCCATCTTCTCGAAAATGGTCGGCCGCCTTCTTGTTCTTGTTGTTGTTGTTCATGTTGTTCTTCTTCTTCTTCCTACCTCTAAAGGTAGACTTAGTATTGCAGGACGCGCCGCGGCTAGCCGGTTAGCGTCCCATGTCCCATTTTTTCATATTCTGATGACGCTCATCTTGCAAAAAATAAACGTGTGTAAGTTCTCACACTTCTCACCTTTTTAAATCAAAGTGCTGATTCCTACATTCACACATCTCATCACCACGGGAAGAACAGCATGTGTGGCACTTACATGCTCTCAGAATAAAACATGGCTCTTAACGTAATCCAAGCAGAGAAACGACCAGCAGGAGGAGGCAGCGAGGAGGCAGCGAGGAGGCAGCGAGGAGGCAGCGAGGAGGCAGCGAGGAGGCAGCGAGGAGGCAGCGAGGAGGCAGCTGTCAGAGGCAACGTGGTGAAGGGCCGACAGGATGAAGCCAATTTTTTTATTCATGTGAGGACTTTAAATCAGACACAATGTCAGAACCTTTCTGAGCCGCAGCCCGAGATATAAAGCCCCTTCGGGCTGCGGCCGGAAATCACTTCCTGTTTACTGCACCGAGGAATTTACTGCCCTCCTTCTTTAAATATGCAAAGTGGGAAATATATCCACTAAACCAAAAAGTAGCCTCTGTGTTCTGGTACTTTATACAAGAAGAAGAAGAAAGCAGGAGTGAAAGAGAAGGAAGGAGAAGAAGAAGAAGAAGAAGAAGAAGAAGAAGAAGAAGAAGAAGAAGAAGAAGAAGAAGAAGAAGAAGAAGAAGAAGAAGAAGAAGAAGAAAGATATTTGTGTTTGTTTGTTTCTTTCCTTTGTGTGTCGTCCTCCTGATGTCTGTAACAACCTTCACACCAGCAGGTGTGTTCACAGCCAAGAGCGTCAACCAATGAGAGAGCAGAGGGCCGACCAATGGGAGCACGGCAAAACTATTTCCACTTGACTTCTTGCTGAAATATTCAGAGGCTTTTTGTTCTTGTTGCTCTCGTCACCTCTCCCCTCACGCACCACCTCTCCCCTGATGCACCACCTCTCAACTCGTTGCTCTTTAGGGTGCAGCGTCTGTAACAGGTTTCACTATATATATATAAGAAAATAAGTCGAACGCCAACTATAAAACAAACAAAAGGAGAGCAAAACGTGGCCAGACTCACCTTCAGACCTCCAGAGTAGTAATATAGAGCCACCTGTTCTGAAGGAGAATGTAAAGCGCCGGATCTAAAGTTGATGTTTCTATTCTCCAACCTCTTTCAGTGTTTACGCACGATCTGGCGTTTCTGGACGAAAAAAATTCCGTCCTCACGTAATTTTCCTTTTTTTTGTTGCTCTCCGCTCAGGCAAATCTCTCCTTCTTCGTCTTCCTTCTCCATCACTCCTTCTTCATTCTCCTTCACTCCTTTTTTCTTCTTTTTCCTTCTCCATCACTCCTTCTTTCTTCTCCTTCTTAATTCTTTCAACCTTCCTTTTTTCTTTTTCCTTCTCCATCACTTCGTTTTCTTTTCTTTTCACGCTCTTTTTTTTTCTTCTTCCTTCTTTCATCCTCTCCTTCACTTATTCTTGTTTATTTCATCCTTCTCCTTCACTCCTTATTTCTTCTCCTTCTTCCTTCTTTTTTCTTCTCCTTCCTTCACCCTTCTTCTTTTTTCTTCTTCTTCCTTCTTTCATCCTTCCGTCTTTCATCCAGCTCATGCATCAGATCGGAATCTGATGCATGAGCTGCATGTCGTCGACATGACCATTGTCATATACGCGGTGCTGGGAGATTGAAAGCGAGAGACCCCCCCCCCCTCCCACCGCTGCAGTTAGTGAGTCCCACAATCTACCAGCTTTGCAACTTTTTTTAATAACATTTCTCCCACTCTGCAAGGATGTGCAGTATTGGATAATGTAGCAGCGGCTTCATCCATAAGAGGATGATTAAAACCCGCTGCCAGCAGCTGATAGCAGGAGGCTGCGGCGGCGCTGAAGAACGACCTTCACATCCATCAACGTTATTGTCACACGGCTAAAAGAAATAGGGGAGACAATATTTGGTGATGATGTGATTAGCAGGGCTGAGGGATGAGCGCGGCTTCGTTAGCATTATTAGCACAGATCACTCTCCAAAGTCTTTTGCTTTTACGATGCGTCGATGATCCGTTCTGGTCGACCTGCTCCTTCATCATCCGGACGGATTTCTCCTGCAATCCCACCTAAGCATATTCCATAAAGATACTGATAAAAGAGTTTTTTTGGTGTTTTTTTTCAATGAGATTTGAATCTACGCCACACGTGATAGCACACACAAGCACATCCGAGTGACGTGTGTGTGCGTGTGTGTGTGTGTGTGTGTGTTGTGTTTTCTGACACTTGACATTTACATCATTTTTATTAGGATTTAAATTACAGTTTTCTTCGATTGCTAAACGACAGTGGGCACAACTGGAGTCACATGTGCACAACTCTAACTCCAGTCTGCTCAGCAGCAGTTCATGTGGACCAAACTCTAGTTGGTTTTTCATTGCTTGAACACAGTTTTCAAAACTCTTCACACTTATCCCATGACTTTAACCACAACCTGCACAACACTGTGGATGTACAGCACTTTGTTCACATTCTAACACACTGCTGTCAAAACTGTGAACCACACGTTCAAAACAGAATAGATGTCAGTCTTGTGCCTTTCAAACACTGATGATTGCAATTTCAGCTGAAGGGCTAAGCAGGTGTTTTGTTTTAGACTTGTTAGTGAACACACACATACATATATATATATATATATATATATATATATATATATATATATATATATATATTAAATATATATATATATATATTACAATATATATATATATATATTACAATATATATATATATATATATATATATATATATATATATATATATATATATATATATATATATATATATATATATATATATATATATATATATATATATATGTAGAGCTCAGAAAGACTCATTTTGGAAATGGAACTAGGAAGACGGGTTTGTGGAGGGAGGAGGGTGGCAGGGAGAGGGCGGATGTGTGGAGGAAGACAAAGAGCTGTTATTTCAGATGAGGAGTCCAGAGGACTGCCAGGGATGGATAAGGCATCCAGAAGGTTCTTCCCCAGGTCCATGGCAAGAGAGAACATTAGATGTGATGTTGATGAAAACATGTGGCCTGATGCTAGAGAGAGGCAGGATTAGCCCCTCAATTATTTGTTCAAATTACAGTATGTACTTTTAGTTTCTACCTTTTTTTTCTCATTACTGTAATCCCGTAAATTACTACAGACTATTGAAGCAAACTGCTAATTTTCATTTACCTTAAAGAATTGTTATGTTCTAAAATAAATTATAAATCACATGAAAGAATGTCTCTCTTTTCTTTGAAAACTGAAATTGAACTGAAATTGTTCAAACTGTAAAGATGAAAAGTTAGTATTTCCTGTATTGGTGTTTGATGCTGGTCTTTTGACTCTCCGTGTGTTCTGAGTGACAGTGAGTGTTGTCTCACTGAGGGGTGTGCATAGTGTGTGGCTGCACTGAGCGTGTTTTGAGCCGTGTGTTAAGAGTTGTGTTGCTTGGAATAAGTTTTGCAAGTGATGTGAACTGTTCAGCTCAGGTGACTGCTGGTAGTGCAGACTGTAGTTAGAGTTTTGCACGTGTGACTCCAGTTGTGCCCACTGTCGTTTAGCAATCGGAAAAAAACTGTAATAGAGATTTTTTATCACAATTGTCATTATTTTTCTAACCATTGTGGTCTTTTTAAATTAATAAACACCAAACACGCTATCCAATAATTAGCAATATGTTGAACTTCTGACGCCTCCATGACCTTCTGCATCCGAAGCTCCGCCCCTTTCTCAGCTTTCCTTTGCCTCAAAGGAACAGCTCGTAATCTACTTTACATGTTTGTGTGAGAATTTTTTGTTGAAATTCTCATTAATCAATCATTCAAAGGCTCTTTAAAGGCAAACACAATACTACACTCAGCAGGGGAAGATTATTATTTAAATTATTTAAATTATTAGTTTTATTTGTTTTATTTGTATTTCATTTTTTTATGCAATCTATTCATTATTATTCTTTTTTCCATTGACAAAGAAAGTGGCTGAATGAAAATTTAAAATGTAAATAAAAAAACAACATATGTGTGTGTGGAGACTGTTAAACGCCACCTGACTGTCTATTCATCAATTAATTATTCCCCAAGCTACTTTAATTAGTAAGGAGTTAGCTCGTTACTTTCTGAACCTTTCACTTTTGCTTTCACATTTCTCGATGTTATTTCGGATTGCGTCGCTCTCCATCGCTGTAACGACGAGATGCATCGTTACGAGAAGAAAGAAAAAACATTGTTCCTCACGACCCGCGTTGGATCCGAGGCGCTCAGAGGGTGGCCTCCTCTCCGCAGCGCCAGCTGGAGGTTCTAATAATGAACCTCAAGCAGCCGCCGTGCTTCTATTTCAGATCGCCGCCGCCAAGTCTCCACCATCTGCCGTCTGGAGGAGTCGCTTGGCGTGCGGCTACAAAGCGTCTGCTGCTCCGCGGCGTTCCTTTGAGAATCAAAGGAGTCACATCTTCACCGTGTGGATCACCCGGTTCTCTGCTTTCACTTTAAGTTACGATCTGAGGCCGGTAGCCAGCGATGGGAACACACACACACACACACACACACACACACACACACACACACACACACCAGGCAGCGGGCCACACGGCCCCTCAGGAACATAACGTTGCCCCTGAAGTCACTAGAGGGACAACACACGCCGCTGATTAGGATCATTTAATGTTTGTTTTTTGATCTTTGTTGTGTGTCCTGTCTGTACGCACACACCCAAATCAGTACTTATATTATTTAATACAAAAATAAATAAAAAAGTTTTAGTTGTTAATCGATGGTTACAATTGTTTTAGTATAATAAGAAATAACCACAAATAAATAAGAATGAAATTGAATATGATTGTCTGATTTATGTTTTCTATTTCTCTTTGAATCTGCAGACATTTGCTCATGAGCCTGAATAAGTATATTTGTTAAATGCTCGTGGACTTCAGTCCGCGTCGTCCCCTCGGTCTCACTGCTGCTGCATCAAAGGCCGCCGCGTGTTTCAGGCTTTAAACTTCACAACCTTTAACCCCCCCCCCAGAGACGAGACCCTGATTCAGCACATTCAGGAGGTTTTAATCCAACACCTCCAACGCCTGCAGCTTTCATTGTGATGGAGTGTAACTGTAATGGATACATAGTTACTTTATTATTATTTATTATTGATCCTGGGAACATTGTTTCTTTACAGTTCTGGATTCCGTCCAAGTAAATATCACATACACCATGTACACAATAGATACAACAAAGTGAATAGAACAATATTAAATGAACTCATGAAACTAAAGTGTTGAAGATAGAGGAAAGAAACAAAGTTACAGTTCAGCCCTTTGAACTTAACTTTGTTTCTCTCAGCGTCGCCATTTAAAATAATATAGAATAGTACAAGTGGAGAGAGTACGCCATAGGGGAGAGAGGGGGGGGGAAGAGGTAGAGGGAATGAGAGAGAAAGAGGGAGGGAGAGAGAAAGAGAGAGAGGGAGAGAGGGAGGGAGAGAGGGAGAGAGGGAGAGAGAGAGGGATGGCTGGCTGCAGTGAGTCCCGAGGGAGGCGTCTCCAGCAGCCAATGGGAGCTCAGCAGATGGCCGCTCGTCGGCGTCTCCGGTTCTTATTTTCCTTTTAACTATGCTGACATTTAAAAGTCAGCACATGTTAACGTAAAAAGTAATTCTAGATCAGCACCACGTGTTTTACTTTGCTCACTTAACCTTCAAGCAGAAGGGGCGTCGCCATATTTACTAATGATGACCTCAGGCTGTATAGAAGAAGACTTGAAACTAGAGACTGAGACATAAACTCATGTTCACTATGTTTACTGAGGGAATATATCAAGAGAAGTAGAGTCACTATATAGACTTCTATACAACCAGAGGAGCCCCCTGGTGGTCAGGAGAGAAAATGCAGCTTTAACACATGAAGCATAGACTTATATACAACCAGAGGAGTCGCCCCCTGGTGGTCAGGAGAGAAAATGCAAGTTAGAAAACACGTAAGCCTTGTTTTTACTCAGCAGGACCGTCCGGCGGGTACCTGGCGGGAGCTCGGGGCTGCGGTGGGTCAACATGTGTTCATGTCCTCCCGGTCGGCTCCCTGTCGGTTCTTTCAGGCTCCGGGGTGGAACCAGGACGCACTGGAAGGAAAATACATCTCTTTTGGCCGTGTTCCACCTCTGAGAGAGACAGCGGGAATATCCTGCTGACTCATGACTCATGACTGGGAGAGAGGACGGTAACGGATGTGTTCACTCTGGGAAAGAGACAACAAGTAAGTACACTAGAAGCCTCGTAATGCAAACCCAGGAAAGCCTTTGTGAGTCCTGAGTTTGCTGTGGAAGGTTTCTGCGTCAGCAAAGTGTGTTTTATTTGTCTTTGTAAGGCTTGTACATTTAGTTTGTGCTTAGTGAAACAAATGTTTTGCAGCCACAGCTTCAAAGTTCAATTTAGCCCTCGACGTCACTCGAGGCTTCATTTCCCGGTCGGTCCCTTCATGTAATCGGGCTCCGTTTAGAATGAAAGTCTTTTATTTCTTTGGTAAAGCGTCACGGCTGTTTCTAAGTTCAGGTAATGAGCCCCCCCGCTCCCAACCCCCCCCACCCACCCACACACACACACACACACACACACACACATACCCAAACACACACACAGCTCACCGACCGGGCTGCAGGCGGTAAAACAAGGGTGTTAGTGCAGAGCGGGTTGACAACTAATCAAAGGCTGGAACATGGCCGGTTTTGACAGCCTCTTAGTGTGTGTGTGTGTGTGTGTGTGAGTGTGTGTGTGTGTGTTAACATTGGCATTTTTTGTCCAGCGCTTTGAGTGATCGGCAGGCTAGGAATACTAAAAGCCCATTTACCGAGTCGTACAAGTCACACATGTATGCAGTAATTATAGCCTTGCGTTCTGGGGGTGTACGTGTAAACTCTGGAGGTGATCCAAAGCAATTTTTTTTAAATATCTCCAAATTAAAAACCTCGTAACACACAAGAACTCTGGAGATCGTCCAATTCTCCAAACACATTAGAAAAGAGGCAGCCGGCCAAAGCTCCAGAATCTACCAAGTGATTGTGGCTGCCGCATCGGAGGAGGAGGAGCCTCCGGAGCATCCAGCTCAGATCTTAATGAACCAGTTACAGAGGAAGAACGGCCGATGCAAAGGATAAACAGACAGGACCAACGGGTAACGAGCCAGACGACTCCAGCTCCACGATCAGACGTGTCACACGTCAGGGACGATTGTCTGATCGCACTTGGCAAGAGGATAGAAAGAAGACGAGGATAACTTCACCCGTCGCCACCGGCCGGTTCACACTCTCACCGGTGTACTTGTGAATGTTTCCGTGAAGCTGTGAAGCCACAATAAGTAGAAAGATGGGTATGAATTCTGTTAATAGACACTTGTGTTGGTGGATTGTTGTAATGTCTGGCTATCCAGAGTCGGGTTACGTTGGTCCTTTCTTGGATACTGTAGAAACGTGCTCGCCTAAAAATATTTAGGATCCGATCTTGTCGGGTTTAAGTTTGTTCCTTCTGGGCTACATTAGACAAATGCTAGCCCAACAATAGGGAAGATCAGATCTAGTCAGGTTAAGTTTGTCCCTTCTGGGCTCCTGTAGAAACACTGTGGCCTTCGTGAAGAGAACTAACAAAAAAGGGATTCTTAGTTCCGGGTTGTTAAAGACTAATAATAACATAGTTATGACTATTAAATTCCAAACAGGCCCTTCCAGTCGAAGATGGAGATATTGTTACATTACTTAAATCACAGATGTAGATTTGAATAACTCAAAGTTGATTGGTTTGTTGTTCTAACTCTACCACGCTCCTCCTTTTAAAGCATGAATGGAGGTTTTTCAAAATAACCCCCCGTCTTCACAGGAAACCCAGTCTTGTGACTTCTTGTTTGTTTTTTGGACCGGTCTGCGTCCGACCCCGCCTCCTCTCCTCTCCGGCCTTGCGAGGGTTTATCTGCCGGCTTTATTCTCCCGATTAGGCGGATTACTTACGCAAATTGATTCTGAGGCATATCTGCACATTGCAGAGCATTGAGATCCGAGCAGACGGACGGCGTGTGAAAAGCGCCTGATTAGAAACGCTATCGGCGGATTACAAAACGTTACCCGGGAAGCCGAGATGGTATCGTCGTTGACGATGCAGTTTTTGATGCGTGCGATCGGAACTTTTGCTAATATACGATCGATTTGAATTAAAGGGACAGTGTACACTGTAACACATAAAATGCACCCTATACAGATTACAGCTCGAGATGAATTCACCCCGCCCCCCATAGATTATATGAGGCAACACAATAAAATCTGTTTTATAGCCACATTCCTGAGACAAAAGACCACTGAGGAGGAGGAGGAGGAGGAGGAGGAGGAGGAGGAGGAGGAGGAGGAGGAGGAGGAGGAGGAGGATGGAACAGATGTTGTGTGAAAGCACAGCTGGACCTATATGTTATATTTCATGGTTATTTACAGAAAGCTGAAGCGATGCAGATGTAAACATGATAACTTTCTCCTGCGGCGCTGATTAAGGCCGTTATGACGTCACTCTGTAACTCAATGTTTTCGTTCTCCATTCTCCTCACTTTGCCTTGGCGGGCGGATTCCCTCTCTTTAAAGCCGGTGGTTATCTCGGCCGAGCAGGCCGGCGTGTTCCGTGTGGTCCACCCGTGTCCACGGCGCTCTCCCTGTAAACAGAAGCTCGTTCCCGGGTAATGGCTTCCTGAGGGAGCGATAGGACGCGACCCTCCGGAGGTGCGATAGTCCTCCCTCTCACCCGTCGCCTCCTAGCTCCGCGGCGGTGTCTCGGCGGGGCGATGAAGCAGATGCACGATTTACAAGCAACAACACGCATTTGATTTATCACGGAGGGCACAGGGATTGAAGCGGGAGTCATGTTTTATGCAAACGGCTGAAGCGTCCCGCCGCACCTCGGGCTTCACTCGCGTTGGCGGTTAGAAAAAAGAGACCGAGGCGGAAAAAATAAAATGAAGCCTCTCGAGTCGTCTAAATAACAAAACGCTATTGATTTCAAAGTAGGATTGATAGTATTTCAGGTTGCAGTCGGAGACGTTTCTCCATGCAATCTCTCTATTTTAATGACTTTTAATAATAACAAATGTACCGCTTGTAGCAAATCATTAAGAAATAGACTTTGTTTTGAATAAAAACAAGTTTAATTAACCCAGATGTAGTGGTATTTTAAGCTAAATGCTATCGCCGCCATGCTAATTAGCTCACAATGAAAATGTAAACAGTGTTTGTCCATCCAGATGAAAAGGCATCACTCCTCTGCGGCGCTGTGATTTATTCACCGCCGTCAGGGTGACAATGTTATTATGCTAATGTTGAGCAGCTAATGGTTACCGTGCTTGTCTTAGTCCAGAATGATGGCGTACTAATATTTGCTAATTGGCGCAAAACACAAGGTAGAACTCGGATGGAAAACGTCTGGCGGGTATTTCATCAAGCAGAGCTGAGCGTGTGAATGACGTCTACATAAGAACTTGACTCATGTACTAGATATGAGAAAATGACGTAGAGTCATCGTGACGTCTGATTGGACCATGACGTATAAACGATGACATCATGCTGTATAGAAGAAGACTGGAAACTAGAGACTGAGACATAAACTCATGTTTACAATGTTTACTGAGGGAATACAGCAAGAGAAGTAGAGTCACTATATAGACTTCTATACAACCAGAGAAGCCCCCTGGTGGTCAGGAGAGAGAATGCAGCTTTGACACATGAAGCAAATACTTCTATACAACCAGAGGAGTCGCCCCCTGGTGGTCAGGAGAGAGACCCCCCCCCCCCCCCCACACACACACACACACACACCTCATCATCCCTCTAAGCTATGTGTGTATTACAGTTCAGTTGTTGAGATGTTGCAGTCTGAACCACTCCAGCAGACACGTGACCCAACGTCGTCCCCAGAGCTGCTCGAGTGTCGAAAACCAGATACAACTGGTGTGTGTGTGTGTGTGTTTGTCACAACAAGTGACTGTCAAGTTGAAGGATTCGTCTTTTCCTTCTATGAACACATCGCCCCCCCCCCCCCCCCCCTCCCCCACCGTATCGCATCATGCCGAGTGTTATCGTTCTGCACGTGGGTCTCCATCAAGCCGCCCCATTGAAAGCTCTCCTGTCGAGTCAGGGGGAATTGACTATCAGTAGCTCGGCTCCGAGCCGGGCCGGCACCACCACTCCAACGTGCACTTATTGGCTGATTGTATTGACACCGGGAGGCTGAGATGAGCCCGCTGATTCCAAGTCAGAGTTGCTTTTGTCGATTGTCAGAGTCGCTCCGTGTCTGAGCAAAGGTTCGGTGTTTAAAGGGGCGGTGGGCGTTAACACGTCGCCGCTGCTCAGTGTCTTCTAAGCCCACACTGGTGGGGCGCCGTGTGGCGAGCGGACAATTCCACAGATCAATAAGTCAATCAGTCAAGAAAATCTTGTTTTTAGCAAAGGGGCCGATGGGTGAGACCGTAGGCTACTCTGGGCCAGTCGGGTGGAAAAGAACACGGGGCCGAACACCACCTTCATTCTGCCTCTCCTACGTGACATTAAATACGTATTTATTTTAACCAAAACTTCATCAACGTCGCTCAGGATTAATACCGACCCGAGGGGACGGATGCACTCTGCTGTGGACTGACTGCATAGTGAGGAGGACTCAATGAATTCCATCAAATGCTCCCATCACTCAGGCGTTTTACTCTGATTATGTACAGGGTGTTATTCAGTTTCAGTTCTCAAGGCGAACAGCAGACACCGGAATAAAGCCATCGACATGCTCTGACTGGCAATCTGGGAAGTGACAAGAAATATTGTGGGGAGAAAAAAGGCAAATTACCTGTCTGCCGGGGGCACACTTGATTATTGGTTACACGGTCCTGAAATTGCCCCAAAGTACTTATTTGACAGGCGCTTTTTGGTTCCCACTGTGATGGAAATCTGAGACCTTGTGGTTGAGGTGGTTTTGAGGGGTTGTTGATGGCGTTCGGAGAGGAATTAATGGATTCTTGATTGAGGAAATTAGAGTTTTGCAAAACATGTCAAACTAAGTGGAGTAAGAGTACTTCTGAAGGGTCTTGGCTAGAATCTTTCAATACACTACCACACTCAAAAGACTCCCTACATACAACAATATGTATCTATATTTTATTATCTTTATTTAAAAGAGACCATCTACAGTTAAAACATAAATGTCTCCGTTTGATGCTCTGTACCAGACTGTAGCTTCAACTAATTTGCATCTGTAGTCCGCATATAGGATAATGGAGCCTAATCAATAAACTAACTTCATCTTGTACGTCTCTCAGATCACACGCAGTGCATTCGGCCTGTTTAGGACAGATTACAGAATATGTCGTTATTGGGGAGTCGGCTCAGTCTTTATCAGTGGCATCGAGCAACTGACGGCGAGGAAGCAGCAGAAAAGCCAATCTCAATCCGGGCTCAATGTTGAGCTTTTGTTTTGAAGAGCAGCAGCAGAAAAGCCGATCTCAATTCAGGCCCAATGTTGAGCTTTTGTTTTGAAGGACCAAAGCAGAAAAAAAGATTTCAATTCAGGCTCAATGTTGAGCTTTTGTTTTGAAGGGCAGCAGCTGAAAAGCCAATCTTCATTCAGGCCCAATGTTGAGCTTTTGTTTTGAAGGGCGACAGCAGAAAATTTGATCTCACTAGATTGGCTTTTGACAAAATACCAAGAATCAGCGAGTCTCCTACAGTCTCGGCCGTTGCGTGTTCACGTTTACATTACGTTTACATTACGTGTATATGAGAGGTTCTTGATAAAGTTCTTTCTGCATTTCCACCTGTAGTACCCATGCGCCCCACTAGAGGGACGCGCCCCACAGTGTGGGAACCACTACGTTTAACCCAATTGTTTTTCTGCCAGAATGGGGAAATCCCCAAAGACTCTCCGGTGTTTCCACATCTGGGACGCCGCTCCGCTCCCCGCAGTACGATCTGTTCCAGATGCGTCTCGAACAACAAGCGCCTCGACAGCTTTGAGAACGGAGGTTATTTTAACGGCCGCTCGCCGTTAATTGTGGTTTTGGTGTTTTTTTCCGTCTACTTGGGAAGAGGCTCCGCTCTGCATCATTCAACGGGGATTTGCCGTAATTGACTCCCTATGAGTTTGGTAATGGCGCCTGAATGTGTGTTTTGTCAGTTCGTCACTATTAGCTTAATGGTCCATTCGCACCGTGATGTGCTGAGGCGAGCACCGACAGGCTTTACGGAACAGGACCGCTTTTTGGCTCGTGGGCAACAAACCGAGGGCCCTCGTGTTGTACCCAGTTTTTCTTTTGTGCACACGGTGCTTTTAAAAGGTTGGACCGGACTGATTAGAAGAGAAAGATTCTGTCAGAGGTGCAGAGCAGCCGGTGTAACGACTCAAATGCCAGCCGCCTCACGTGGCGAGCCGAGGCGTCTCTCGTTGTCCGCCTGCTACCAAGAAAAGAACATTTTCTTCAACCTCTTGCTTTTTCTCCACGATGTTGCGACCGCCTCTTCCGCCAGAGACACCTTAATGTCATAATGTTGTGATGTCATAATGTCGTGATGTCAAAATCTTGTAATGTCGTGATGTCATAATGTTGTAATGTTGTAATGTCGTGATGTCATAATGTTGTAATGTTGTGATGTCATAATGTCATGATGTCATAATGTTGTGATGTCATAATGTTGTAATGTTGTGATGTCATAATGTTGTAATGTTGTGATGTCATGATGTAACGTCGTAATGTCGTAATGGCATGATATCATAATGTCGTAGTGTAACGTCGTAACGTCATGATATCATGATGTTGTGATGTCATGACGTCATGATGTTATGATATCATAATGTGGAGTCTGGATTTGTGAGTTCTCGATCAGTAACATGAAGATGGAGCGACACGGCGGCATCAACCTTTTTTGCAACCTGTCTCAAATACGTCGAGGATCGGTCGGGTTTGGAATGCATAATGTTGTGAAATGTGTAAAACATTTTAAATGCAGAATATATTTAAAACATAGAATAGAATGATAAAAATGAACAATAAATACAAAGAACAGGATAAGAAGAATTCACAATATGTATAAGAAATAGACGAATGAGAAAAATGCACAATAAATAAAAATAATATAATAGCATGAAAAATGCACCATAAATACAAATAGAATAACAATACAAATGCACAATATGTATACAAAATAGAAAAATAAGAAAAATGCACAATATTTACAAAAATTAGTAATAATGTTTAACAAAAGGTTGAGTTTAGGCAACTAGAATGCATAAGTTAGTGAAATGGTCAAAGTTGGGTTGAAGCAATACAACCAATATAGATGAGACGTACCTATTGCATATATATATATATATATATATATATATATATATATATATATATAATATGTAATAGGTACGTCTGTTGTGTAGCTTAAGCTACGTTTTAACAATCTAGATTTGATTGAATTACATTTTTTTCTACCCAAACACTGAGCTACTAATGAGAATAAATAAGAACCAACATTGAAATCATACCTTCTAAACTCCATCGACACGGGGGGGCGAGAGAGGAAATCGATGCCTCTCCCTCAGCTTGTTTACAAGATCTCGAGTCAATGCTGATCGTAAAAAGGAAACCATGAAGTGCATTTCAGGATTGATGGGAAAAACAACGCCGAATGGAAATGATATTGACGTTTCCAGCCCACAGAGACTTCTCAGACAGTTACTGATTGGCTCAGATTCCACTCAAACAAATCACTCCCAAAGTCATCGCTGTAATTTAAGCTGGAGACGTTACATGGCGAGATAAGGGAGTCACGAAAGTAAAGACGAACATGCACGCCGGTCCCCGGGGGGAAAGTCCTGCGTTGGTTTCGTCCATTAGTGGACTTCCAGTGCCGGGTCCGGAGCGTCTAATAAGGACGTTAGTGTCTCATTCGGGTGCTGACGGATGGCGTCCTGACACCGACGCCGCTGACGGAGCAGCATTTGATGCCCGGGGAGGGAAAGGTTGCAAAAACAAAACAAAAAAACATACTCATTGTTTAAAGTGCCCCTGAAGTAATTATGGCGGGAGCAAAGTGGGAAGGAGAATCCTGTCAGCACAAAGTGGAAGAGGAGGAACGGGAGGCGGAGGACTGAGGGACGACCGCACGAGGCCAGTGGGACGGGCGGAGGTGATAGGTGGACTTTTGTTTCATAATCAAGTCTTTAAATACACCTGTTTTCCAAATGTGAGAAATGCATCGACAGCGTCTGAAGCAGCGTAGAAGTGTTTTAATGTTCTCCCTCCGAGCGACGAGCCTTCCACCGCTCATTAACGCCGACCTTGACATTTCGGTTATGACACGGACTGCAGAGTCTCTGCGTGGACTTTTTTAATCTTGGACTACTCAGCAATTTAAAAAAATATATATTTATCCAGCTAACCGTGCTTTTCGCCTACTTAATTTCGTTGTATTTTTTTACAATCACAAAACACGTCCTTACCTATCAGCTAACGGTGTTTGCGACTAACGGTGTTTGCGACTTACGGTGTTTTTCGCCAACTTCATTTCGTTATATGTTTTTACAATGACACAAAACGCTTACGGTGCTAACAGCGCCAACAAAGGCAACAGTGCTAACGGAATTAACTCTGTTAGCTCCATTCACAGGATGGGTGTCGAATGAAGTAATTTGCATTACATACACTTTGATGTTGGTAAAGTGTGCCATTGCTCTTCCTTAAAATATCCTAAAAATAACGTGTACAATTTATAAAGCGCTTTTCAAGGCATTCAAAGACACTTTACATCACATAATAAAACATCCTAAAATCTATACAATAAAAATAACAGAAATGTCAATAAAAACAATAAATTCTAAACTTTAACTTAACACTCATTTAAGTTGATCCACTTAAACAACTTTTTAAAAATGTTGTGAAAAAAGGTCAACACTTTAGAGGAGGGGGGGTCAGATATTTTATTTAATAACACTGATGAGTCCTAAATGGGACCTCAGTCTTGAAGGGAAGGTTGTGCTACAGTAGACGGTGCTTTCAACCAATAACTGCCCTTTTATTTAAAAAAATATATTATTAAACCCCAATAAACCAATAAATCATGAAGGAACACCAACATTGACTGGCTTCCTCAACCGTAGTCACACCAGTCAAAGTCTGTGGTTACTCTTTTCTTTAAACCTGCGTTAGCTGTTTACTTAGAAGAGCACTGAACCCCACCCCCCCCCACCCCCCGCCGATGTCCAACTGTGTTCCCGTCATGGAGGTAAAGAAGTGGTCTGAGGCGAGAGCGCCGCCGCACCGAGGCAGTCAATGAAACGCAAGAGGATGACTCAAAGCTACAGCTCTGGCTGTGTGTGCGTGTGCGTGTGTGTGTGTGTGTGTGTGTGGGGGGGGGGGGGGACTCCGCTATAACATCCATTATTTAGGAGACACATGCCTCTGTGGAACTGTATTTTTTTTGCTGGTGAAGTAGTTTCAAGTGAATCTTGGAAGCATTATGGCATTTAGGAGCCACCGTGGTCTGTACTGCACATTGTGAGGGGGGGGCTCTACATCAATAACCCTGGGGGGTCTCTACATCAATAACCCTGGGTGGGGGGGGGGTCTCTACATTAATAACCCTGGGGTGGGGGGCTACATTAATAACCCTGGGCGCCTTAATGGCCTCCGGTTATACCTTTCTTCCCCTTCCTTCATTTTCACGTTGTATATTCTGTGAGTTCAGATCACTGGGGGGGGGGGGGGGGGGGTTCACCGGCCTAAAACATCCCAACGGGTAAAGGTGGCGCAGCGCGGCGTGAACTAATTCTATTGTGAAAGGAAAATGTTGGGTGTTTGTCAACCGTCTAATCTAACTAGCTAACGTTAACACGTCTACTGGCTGAATCAAGATCAAGTTGTTGAGTTATTTTATCGTTGCACGCGCAACAATTAAAGAAGGGGAGCGGTGGCTGGCGTTGGGAATATTAGATGTTAGTCTTCAAGCCGTGCTCATTAAATATGTATGAAAAGAAAACTCTGCGCTGCACTTTTTACTGCTCCTTTGCTCTCGTAGCCGGAGCTCGAGCTCTGTGCGATGACATCTGAAACTGAAGTTGAAAACCGCGTGATAATAATACAATAACGAGGTAGTAACCTACATTGTGAGTGCATTAGCACGTCGTTAAGCAGTATTAGAAGCTCCCAGCCTGTCCAGCTCCTGAAGTTGCGTGAACCCACGCTGCTTCTGCTTTTTAACGACTCTAACGGTGAATAAAGAGGAACAGCGGTGTCCTTTATTTTATTGCCTTCAGTCTTTCCACCTTCTATCTTTTTATCTCTGGATATTTTCCCTTCTAACTCATATTGTCCCTTTTGTATGTCTGCATGTTCTTTGTTGTTGTTGTTTTTAACTGTTAAATGTATTTTCTGAATGTTCATCATTGGAAAATTAACAATAAAGACAACTTCGACTTTTGACTTTTGACTTTCGTGGCAGTGTGGGGCTCCATGGGGGTGTGGCTATGTGTTGGGGCGGGGCTTAGTGAAGGGTCAGTGTTGGGGAGTAACGGAATACATGTACCGGCGTTATGTATTTAGAATACAAATTATGAGTAACTGTATTCTGGTATTCTGTTACAGTTACAATTTAAATAGATGGTATTTAGAATACAGTTACATTGTTAAAATCAATGGATTACATGACGGTACTTCTCTGTTTCACGAGTTTATTCACACTCTAAATCAGGGGTGCTCAATACGTCGCCGCGATCGACCGGTCGATCGTGGCGACCTGCCAGTCGATCGCGGCAATATTGGTAGATCGCATGACATAAAAAAATGTGCCCGCCCCCCTGTAACTTATCTATAGCGCCAGATTACAGAAGAAGCCTGTCATTTCTGTCTCTACGTGTCGCGTTAACAGCCCTCTGTCTCGCGCGCCGCAATGCATGTACATTGACAGCCTCATTTCTGTGTAAAATCATTTGTTATCTTTTTTCATTTGACATTCGTATAAAAACCTTTTGTTATATCACCTTTTGTCACCTTTTGTCATACCATTTGTCACCTTTTTGACCTTTGTTCTATAACTTTGACATTTTGGATTGTTTTTTGCTGCTAGCCTTTGTTACATTACCAAGAAGTAATGTTGTTTTTTGAGTTAATCATTGTTTCATATGGGCAAAATGATATTTGATGGCATAGTTGCCATCATCACATTCAGTTTGAGCTTTTGTTTTGTTTTGATGGACAGTTGTTACTTAAGCAATAAGGGACGAGAGGCAGTACTTTGACGTCAATAAAGTACGTGTTCAAGGGTGTTGTTAGGCCCGACGCGCAGCGAAGGGCCTAACAACACCCTTGACATCAAAGTACTGCCTCTCGTCCCTTATTGCTTTTATAATACGGTCACCAGCGACATTATAAATAGTAAGTAAATAGTAAGCTGCCTTTCAGCACAAAATAGTTGTTGCCAATCAAAGTTATGCATCGCATTTCAGTAGCCGAGAGAAAATAGTCCCCTCCGTGTGAAAGTAGTCCCCTCCGTGTGGCTAACGGACAAACAGCATTGTTTACATTCGTTAGCCTAGCTAAAGGAGGGGAGATAGTAGCTAGTTCTCGCAACATCTCATTAATTCAAATTGCTCATTTGATGAAAGTTGCCTTTAAAATAACAACAATGACAATGGGACACTTTCAATAAAATAATATTTATTAAATGTTTCGTAGGCACTGGGTCTATGTTAGCTACACATGCTGTTTACTAAACTATAGTTACGAGCGACTTGGGACTCGATAGACTAATGGTACGTTCACACCGGACGCGACAAAATGTTGTCACGCGACAAGTGTACATGTTAAGTCAATGCAAAGCTGCGACAAAGCTGTGACGCTGTTTTTTTCCTGCGAGCAGCACGTTTCCTGCGAACTGAGCGAACAGAGCGATCTGTCGCAGATTTTTGTTGCGCGAGTTGAAATTTCTGAACTCGAGCAGCAGAAACGCGTGAGTCATAGTTGCGTCAGCCAATCAGCGTTGAGAAGCTCCGCTCGTCATCGTTCTGCCGGCCGGTTTAGAAAGTGGAGGAAAAGATTATTGTCGCCGTTTGTGGGCAAAACAAACTTTATGACACGACTCTGAAGCTTAGGAGGTCGGAGAAGCCGTGGGACTACCTGATACGTTTAGAATGTGTGCATTTGCTTTTATTCTCGCTGTGTGTTGTACTTCACTATGAACCAAGCGCCGGCATATGTGTTTCATGGCAGCGGAGATCTGCCGCCGGAGGAGGAAAAGTCTCAGAGACACGAATCATAGAGAGAAGAGAGAGAGAGAGAGAGAGACACAAATCATAGAGAGAAGAGAGAGAGCAGCTCGGTCCACTAACAAGTGGAAGCTCTCTGCGGTCCTGTCGGTTCTCGACCCGTGTTTACTCCGCGGGAGACGAGCGGGAACATGGGCGGAGGGCCGTGGAAGTCAGGACCACAGAGTCCAGAGAGAAGGAGAGAGGGGCAGCAGCAGGGCGACTCACAGGGCGACAAGTGAAGACACAACATCTCAGTCTGGTTAAGGAAAAGATTCATATGGCTGAAGAAGCGGGCGCGATAAGCCACGCCCCCGCTGCGTCGCGTCTTGACGCGTCCGGTGTGAACACCTTTTTTTGTCGCGCGAAAGAATCCTGCGACAGGCGCGACGAGTGTTTTGTCGCGTCCGGTGTGAACCATAACACTCGGCTGTTGTTAAGGCTTACTTATCAGGGCTCTCACGTCTCACACATTGAGCATGAGACTCAGGCATTTCGTTCTTACAGTTTAGTTTAATCGCTAACAAGCGCTTATCCATACTTGAGATACTTTTTCTAAACTCTTAACACAGACTCACACCTACAAAGCACAATTGGCCAAATTGATTATTTTCTTGTCAAAAGCACAATTTGTTAACTATACTGACTCTTCATTTCAAAATACAACATCTTTTTTAGCAGACAATAACTTTGGAAATCTGACTCAAAATGAAATTATTCTGTCAAACAATAACTCTTGTTTTCACTTCACAAGCTCCTTCCAGTCAGTTAAAGTCCACCAGGTTTCAAAACACTGGCTGTTACTGACATTATAAAAACTGCATAGACTTTTATGTTTAAGTTTTACAGGTATTTGCATGCAAAACATGCAATCCACAGTTTTTACACTACATGTCTTGGTTGGGAACTGTATGTCCACATGTGATGTTCACATTCAAAAGCATTCCAGCATTTTCTTTTCTCCTTTACTGTTTACTACAGGAGGTACAGTGTGAATACTGTTCACAGCCTGATGGAACAGAAACAGTTTTACAGTATTGTTCACAGTGAAAAAAAGATCCAAGAAACACACAAGAGCATTCCGAACAAAAACCCAGATAAAAGGGGGAACCATTGTTCCTTTAAAAAAAGTTACAGTAAATCCAAATGATTTATTTATTCATTTTTTATTGTTTACAAATAAACTGTTTTGGGGCAACGGCTGCAATAGATGATTGAACAACATTCGGTTACATAGTCAATGTAGGCGGTGTCTGTGTGATCAGCATCTCAACATGTCATAATCAAAATTCAAATCCTAATCCAAAACTTGCTAAAACATATTCCTCAAAAACATTCCAAACTCTGACCGACCATCAGGAGATGGAGAATCAATTGTTTGTTTATTACCAGCTGAGATATTTTGTTTTAGAACTGATATCATTGCAGAAGAGTTTTTTAGACTGTATCTAAGGTTTGGAATATTGTGTTTTGTGTTATGTTGTGTGTTAACGTTCGTAAATAATAAAAAAAAAATCCATGGTTTTGTTGGGAGGTATAGCTTGTCTGTTAAGAAAATGTAAGCATTGTGAAAATATGTTCACTGACTGCATATTGTGTGAAAACAACATGAAATGAGTGAATGGTACGGCCACACAACACCGATGTAGTGCTAATTGTGTTTAGAGTTTTGAAAATGTGACCCCTGTTTGGACAAACGCTTGGTAGCGCCTGAACAAAACTGTAATACCCCAAAGTTATCATCTATAGTTACAGTTTTTCTCGATTGATTACACACAAAAACTGGAACTTCTAACACAACGACCACAACCTGTAACTCATGTGCCAACTCCCTAAACCAATTCTGCTAAACTACAAGCACAATTATATAGCTTTAGACACAGATTTCAATTGTTAACCACACTTTCTTCAAAACACTAAACACATCCTCTCTACTTTGCACACGTCACCAATGCCAACGCCTCCTTGTGTTCAGTCAGAACACACTGCTACTCAATTGGCAAAACTTCCATTTCCACGGCTGTTGTGTAATTTGGAATCAAGGCTTTAGATAAATAAGGGCCACAGGTGACCTCCTGGTTTACATTACATTACATGATTTGACTTGATTTGACTTGATTTGAAGAAGAATGGATGAAAACATGGAAGGTAGAGGAGACCAGAGAGGCAGAAGAGTAAGGGTAAGAGGACGAGGAGGAGGACAAAGAGGAGGACGAGGACGAGGAAGAGGAGGAGGACGAGGAGGAGGAAGAGGAGGAGGACGAGTCAAAAGGGGAGGTGTGATCTCAGATGAGATTGGGGCCTCACTAATTGACCATGTGGTCAGCCATGGTTTACCCATGCAAGAGGCTGGCCAGAGGGTCAACCTCATATACTGTAAGACGCTTTTCAGTAGCATCCATCATCCGGACGTTCAGAAGAGAGAATAGGTAAGAAACAGAACTCTGACAGGAAAACAATAGTTTGAATCCTTATCAGGAGCACAGTGTTCTTGTTTTTACTGTATAACTATTTTACATTGTACTGTATTTGTATAGTTTGCAGAACTGAAAGACGGCGATAGTAAACATGGTTCTGGAGAATAAAGCATTACAGTAACCATACAACAAATAAGAACTGCCAGTATTGATGACCAGGCCATGTTCCACACATTCTTTTCTTCTTTCTTCTTTTGACCTTTTTTATTTACACTTTTTTTTGTTTTTTGTTGACTGTAGTGGTGTATTTTCTATTGTTTGTTCTGTGAAAAAATTTGAAAAAAAAGAAACATTTTTGTTGTATATTTGTGTGTTGTTTTGTAAAATATTATACATTTACAATATTTTACAACAGGAGAAAGCGTACGGTAACACTGGACATGAAAAGGCACAATGCTCCTGACAAGGCCTTCATACTGATGTTTTCCCATTTCATCGTCGTGTTTTCCATTGAGCACATCAGTGTTCTATCGATGCATAGAATGTCTACGTATATGATGGGCTGTGTTTGTCACTTGAAAACAAAACACCCTTTTGAGGTGACATAACACTGTTTTGAAAGCAAAGTTGCCTTTTGCAGGAGATATTAAGGGTTTTGCATTTTGTGTGAGCGGTTTGGGGATTTGTGTTTAGAGTTTTGAGAAAACGAGGCATGGTTTCAAGAAATGTGTTTAAGCAATCGAGAAAAACTGTAACATAACATAATATAATAAATCCAGCAGCACATTTCTGATCTAAATATAAATAATACTATATCCTGAAATATAATGCCGTTTGCGACCGAATTTCCGTGACTCCTAACATCCTCTAAGATGTTGGGCATCGAACCATCTTCACTCTGGACTTCGCCTTTACTTCATTCCACGACCTCTTTTTCGTCGTGGTGTGTTCAGGGACCCCCTTGTCTCCACCGCGCTGTAATCGCGGCCCCTCGCTCGGGTTCCTCATCTACAGTTTGCGGGCGCCTTCCCTCCGGAGGGCTCTTTCTAGAGCATACTAAATTGGTTTCACAAACCTTTGATTAGACGAGCCCCCCTCCGCCCCCGATTTCCATTATGTTTTTCGTCCATGAGCGATCGGCCGCACGGCGAGATGAAGGACCGGCCGGGGAGCCGGGGAGCCGGGGCGCCGAGGCGGACGGGACGCCGTAATGAAATGAAATGAGGCGTGAACGTCGTCTGTTGCTGTTATCACTTAAGAACGGGTATGTAGGACGGGTAAAGGGACCTGAGAGATCGGCGCTCTGCTTAATTCCTCACCACCTTGATGCTATCCACTGATGTTGGGCAGGTTCATCTATATGCTGAGTACACTTCAGCACATTTTGATACGGAGTCTCTAGAGAGAGAGAACAGGGGGAAACAATCTGTCCAGCCTCTGCGTATGTAAAGCATCGGCAACGCTGCTGTTGCACGTTCTGACAAATTGGCAACCATTAAAATGTTGCCGAATTGGCTATTAGCAGTTCCTGTTTAAGAGGAACCCGTGCTCGGATAGCAATCACGGGATGTAATCCACGAGGAGCATCTTATGCTCTGTTCCTTAGCAAAATAATGGACTTATAATATTCAGATAATATTGAAATGCGTGCATGTGAGTTCAGATTCGGCGGCGTAATGAGTTGCGTGATATCTGTCAAAATGCAACAATCTGGTTGTTGAAGTACCGTAATTACCGAATTACAGCAACTGGCTTCCCCGTCTTCTTCACAGCACCGGCCCCTTTTCATTTTAAGGATTTTTCCTCTGTGGTAAAAGACAAAGATGCACGTTCGAGCACCTTTTTATGATGTAGGCTATAAAACAAGATCTATTGGAATTCATTATTTCTGAGTTTGTCCAGAGAGAGAAACCAAAACGTTTGTAGAACTCGCCATGAAGTCTTGAGTAAGCATTTCACCATCACTAGAGGAGAAGTGACTGAAGTAGTCCCGGTGTGAAGTCCTCAAACGGTGGGAGAGAGTCCAGAGAGTTCAGAGAGTCCAGAGAGTCCAGAGAGTCCAGAGAGTCCAGAGTTCAGAGTCCAGAGAGTTCAGAGTCCAGAGTCCAGAGAGTCCAGAGATTCTAGAGTCCAGAGAGTCCAGAGAGTCCAGAGATTCCAGAGTCCAGAGAGTCCAGAGAGTACAGAGAGTCCAGAGTTCAGAGTCCAGAGAGTTCAGAGTCCAGAGAGTTCAGAGTCCAGAGTCCAGAGAGTCCAGAGATTCCAGAGTCCAGAGAGTCCAGAGTCCAGAGTCCAGAGAGTCCAGAGAGTCCAGAGAGTCCAGAGTTCAGAGAGTACAGAGTCCAGAGATTCCAGAGAGTCCAGAGTTCAGAGTCCAGATTCAGTCAGAGTCCAGAGTCCAGAGAGTCCAGAGAGTCCAGAGATTCCAGAGTCCAGAATTCAGAGTCCAGAGAGTTCAGAGTCCAGAGTNCAGAGTCCAGAGATTCCAGAGTCAGAGAGTCCAGAGTCCAGAGAGTTCAGAGTCCAGAGTCCAGAGATTCCAGAGTCCAGAGAGTCCAGAGTTCAGAGAGTCCAGAGAGTCCAGAGTCCAGAGTCCAGAGAGTCCAGAGATTCCAGAGTCCAGAGTCCAGAGAGTACAGAGTCCAGAGTTCAGAGTACAGAGAGTCAGAGTTCAGAGTCCAGAGAGTCCAGAGTCCAGAGTTCAGAGTCCAGAGTCCAGAGAGTCCAGAGATTCCAGAGTCCAGAGTCCAGTCCAGAGAGTCCAGAGAGTCCAGAGAGTCCAGAGAGTCCAGAGTTCAGAGAGTACAGAGTCCAGAGATTCCAGAGAGTCCAGAGTCCAGAGAGTCCAGAGATTCCAGAGTCCAGAGTTCAGAGTCCAGAGTCCAGAGAGTCCAGAGATTCCAGAGTCCAGAGAGTCCAGAGATTCCAGAGTCCAGAGAGTCCAGAGAGTACAGAGTCCAGAGTTCAGTGAGTTCCAGAGTCCAGAGTTCAGAGTCAGAGTCCAGAGAGTTCAGAGTCCAGAGTCCAGAGAGTCCAGAGATTCCAGAGTCCAGAGTTCAGAGTCCAGAGTTCAGAGAGTCCAGAGAGTCCAGAGAGTCCAGAGTTCAGAGTCCAGAGTTCAGAGAGTCCAGAGAGTCCAGAGAGTCCAGAGAGTCCAGAGAGTCCAGAGTTCAGAGAGTACAGAGTCCAGAGATTCCAGAGAGTCCAGAGTTCAGAGTCCAGATAGTACAGAGTCCAGAGTTCAGAGAGTCCAGAGAGTCCAGAGATTCCAGAGTCCAGAATTCAGAGTCCAGAGAGTTCAGAGTCCAGAGTCCAGAGTCAGAGTCAGAGTCAGAGAATCCAGAGTCCAGAGTCCAGAGTTCAGAGTCCAGAGTCCAGAGAGTCCAGAGATTCCAGAGTCCAGAGTTCAGAGTCCAGAGTTCAGAGTCCAGAGAGTTCAGAGTCCAGAGTCCAGAGAGTCCAGAGATTCCAGAGTCCAGAGTTCAGAGTCCAGAGTTCAGAGAGTCCAGAGAGTCCAGAGAGTCCAGAGAGTCCAGAGAGTCCAGAGTTCAGAGAGTACAGAGTCCAGAGATTCCAGAGAGTCCAGAGTTCAGATTCCAGATAGTACAGAGTCCAGAGTTCAGAGAGTCCAGAGAGTCCAGAGAGTCCAGAGATTCCAGAGTCCAGAATTCAGAGTCCAGAGAGTTCAGAGTCCAGAGTCCAGAGTCCAGAGATTCCAGAGTCTAGAGAGTCCAGAGTCCAGAGAGTTCAGAGTCCAGAGAGTCCAGAGAGTACAGAGTCCAGAGTTCAGAGAGTACAGAGAGTCCAGAGTTCAGAGTCCAGAGAGTTCAGAGTCCACAGTCCAGAGAGTCCAGAGATTCCAGAGTCCAGAGTTCAGAGTCCAGAGTTCAGAGAGTCCAGAGAGTCCAGAGAGTCCAGAGAGTCCAGAGTTCAGAGAGTACAGAGTCCAGAGATTCCAGAGAGTCCAGAGTTCAGAGTCCAGATAGTACAGAGTCCAGAGTTCAGAAAGTCCAGAGAGTCCAGAGAGTCCAGAGATTCCAGAGTCCAGAATTCAGAGTCCAGAGAGTTCAGAGTCCAGAGTCCAGAGTCCAGAGATTCCAGAGTCTAGAGAGTCCAGAGTCCAGAGTCCAGAGAGTTCAGAGTCCAGAGTCCAGAGAGTCCAGAGATTCCAGAGTCCAGAGTTCAGAGTCCAGAGAGTTCAGAGTCCAGAGTCCAGAGAGTCCAGAGATTCCAGAGTCCAGAGAGTCCAGAGATTCCAGAGTCCAGAGAGTCCAGAGAGTACAGAGTCCAGAGTTCAGAGAGTACAGAGAGTCCAGAGTTCAGAGTCCAGAGAGTTCAGAGTCCAGAGAGTTCAGAGTCCAGAGTCCAGAGAGTCCAGAGATTCCAGAGTCCAGAGTTCAGAGTCCAGAGTTCAGAGAGTCCAGAGAAGTCCAGAGAGTCCAGAGAGTCCAGAGTTCAGAGAGTACAGAGTCCAGAGATTCCAGAGAGTCCATAGTCCAGAGAGTCCAGAGATTCCAGAGTCCAGAGTTCAGAGTCCAGAGTCCAGAGAGTCCAGAGATTCCAGAGTCCAGAGAGTCCAGAGATTCCAGAGTCCAGAGAGTCCAGAGAGTACAGAGTCCAGAGTTCAGAGAGTACAGAGAGTCCAGAGTTCAGAGTCCAGAGAGTTCAGAGTCCAGAGAGTTCAGAGTCCAGAGTCCAGAGAGTCCAGAGATTCCAGAGTCCAGAGTTCAGAGTCCAGAGTTCAGAGAGTCCAGAGAGTCCAGAGAGTCCAGAGAGTCCAGAGAGTCCAGAGTTCAGAGAGTACAGAGTCCAGAGATTCCAGAGAGTCCAGAGTTCAGAGTCCAGATAGTACAGAGTCCAGAGTTCAGAGTGTCCAGAGAGTCCAGAGAGTCCAGAGATTCCAGAGTCCAGAATTCAGAGTCCAGAGAGTTCAGAGTCCAGAGTCCAGAGTCCAGAGATTCCAGAGTCTAGAGAATCCAGAGTCCAGAGTCCAGAGAGTTCAGAGTCCAGAGTCCAGAGAGTCCAGAGATTCCAGAGTCCAGAGTTCAGAGTCCAGAGAGTTCAGAGTCCAGAGAGTTCAGAGTCCAGAGTCCAGAGAGTCCAGAGATTCCAGAGTCCAGAGTTCAGAGTCCAGAGTTCAGAGAGTCCAGAGAGTCCAGAGAGTCCAGAGAGTCCAGAGAGTCCAGAGTTCAGAGAGTACAGAGTCCAGAGATTCCAGAGAGTCCAGAGTTCAGAGTCCAGATAGTACAGAGTCCAGAGTTCAGAGAGTCCAGAGAGTCCAGAGAGTCCAGAGATTCCAGAGTCCAGAATTCAGAGTCCAGAGAGTTCAGAGTCCAGAGTCCAGAGTTCAGAGATTCGAGAGTCTAGAGAGTCCAGAGTCCAGAGTCCAGAGAGTTCAGAGTCCAGAGAGTCCAGAGATTCCAGAGTCCAGAGTTCAGAGTCCAGAGAGTTCAGAGTCCAGAGTCCAGAGAGTCCAGAGATTCCAGAGTCCAGAGAGTCCAGAGATTCCAGAGTCCAGAGAGTCCAGAGAGTACAGAGTCCAGAGTTCAGAGAGTACAGAGAGTCCAGAGTTCAGAGTCCAGAGAGTTCAGAGTCCAGAGTCCAGAGAGTCCAGAGATTCCAGAGTCCAGAGTTCAGAGTCCAGAGTTCAGAGAGTCCAGAGAGTCCAGAGAGTCCAGAGAGTCCAGAGTTCAGAGAGTACAGAGTCCAGAGATTCCAGAGAGTCCAGAGTTCAGAGTCCAGATAGTACAGAGTCCAGAGTTCAGAGAGTCCAGAGAGTCCAGAGAGTCCAGAGATTCCAGAGTCCAGAATTCAGAGTCCAGAGAGTTCAGAGTCCAGAGTCCAGAGTCCAGAGATTCCAGAGTCTAGAGAGTCCAGAGTCCAGAGAGTTCAGAGTCCAGAGTCCAGAGAGTCCAGAGATTCCAGAGTCCAGAGTTCAGAGTCCAGAGAGTTCAGAGTCCAGAGTCCAGAGAGTTCAGAGTCCAGAGTCCAGAGATTCCAGAGTCCAGAGAGTCCAGATTTCAGAGTCCAGAGAGTTCAGAGTCCAGAGTCCAGAGAGTCCAGAGAGTCCAGAGTTCAGAGTCCAGAGAGTTCAGAGTCCAGAGTCCAGAGAGTCCAGAGTCCAGAGAGTCCAGAGTTCAGAGTCCAGAGAGTTCAGAGTCCAGAGTCCAGAATCCAGAGTCCAGAGATTCCAGAGTCCAGACAGTCCAGAGAGTCCAGAGAGTCCAGAGTTCAGAGTCCAGAGAGTTCAGAGTCCAGAGTCCAGAGTCTACAGAGTCCAGAGAGTTCAGAGTCCAGAGTCCAGAATCCAGAGTCCAGAGAGTTCAGAGTCCAGAGTCCAGAGAGTCCAGAGTCCAGAGAGTTCAGAGAGTCCAGAGTCCAGAGTTCAGAGTCCAGAGAGTTCAGAGTCCAGAGTCCAGAGTCTACAGCAGGGGTGGTCACACTTTTTCAGCATGCGAGCTACTTATAATGTGACCAAGTCAAGACGATCGACGGGGGGTGCTAGTGACTTTTTCTCTGCTCCGCCCCGACGATGCGCGCGCAAGCCAGCGAAGCTTTGCGCGCGAGACCTGTAGCGGAGGACTGTTAACGCGACACGGAGTGACAGAAATGACACGCTTCTGCTGTAATCTGGCGCTATAGAGGAAGTTACTCGGGGGCGGGCACATTTATTTTTCTGTGATGCGATCTACCAACACTACGCCGCGATCGACTGGCAGGTCGCCGCGATCGACCGGTAGATCGCGATCGACGTATTGAGCACCCCTGGTCTACAGAGTCCAGAGAGTACAGAGTCCAGAGAGTCCAGAGTCCAGAGGAGCCCAGGGACAAGGTCACCGGGGACAAGGCCCCCGGGACCCAATTGGGCCAAGGCCAAAGGTTCGACGGCTACTGGGGCCAAGGGGGCCCAGGCCATTGGGATCAAGGCCACAGGGGACAAGGCCACAGGGGACAAGGCCACAGGGGACAAACGCCACAGGGGACAAGGCCACAGGGGACAAGGCCACATGGGATAAGGACATAGGGGACAAGGCCACAGGGGACAAGGCCACAGGGGACGAGGAAAAAAAATGTAAAGAAGACGTTCCTCCTCCCGACTTCCTGTCTCACGTTCCCGGCGTCGTGGTTTTGCTCTCGTGGTACGCGACACAATTCTTGCGCGCCGCAAATAATGCCGTCCTCCCACGGCTCGCACCGCGGGGGAGCGGCGCCGAGGACGCGAGCGGCTACAACCGACACGAGATCTAACTCTTTGAACAACATATAAATATTCACGATCCGTTACTTATAAGCAGGTTCCACACGACGTATCAACGCCGTCAGCTCTGGTTTGTCATCGCCGTGGCGAGGATTCAAATGGACGACCTCCACGGGGTCCGAGGGACGCCAGGCGTCTCTTCAGGTGAGCCAGGCCCTCTGTGTGGAGGCTGGCGTGTGTGTTCTCGTCCTCCGTGGCTGTTAGTGCCTCCCTAATGCAGGTCTGATGATCCGCTTTACTCTACATGGGACCCAGCAGTGATTTATGGTGTCACCTCCTTATTTGAATAATAGCGCATCGGAAAAGCGGCATTACCATCCAGCTCTCCCTGAGCATTGTAATCTAGTCCTTGAATAATTCCTTCTGATAATCAGCGGTGCACGGATCCTGGGGTGATTTATTATCGGCTAAAAATGATAACCGGAGTTGACGAAGCGTGAATGCATTAGAGGGAGCGGCGGCGGCGTTAATGCATCGCGGGAACTCACCGCTCTAAAGAATACAGAGGGAGGCGCCGGACACAGCAACAATAATAATAATAGTAATAGTAGTTATAATCATACGTCTGTACTTTATTCTTCGATCAACTGGTTTTGTTTATGTTGTCAACGTATCAAAGTTAAGCGAGTTCACAAGACGCGACACACACACGCACACACACACACACACACACACACACACACACACACACACACACACACACACACACACACACACACACACACCCCTGTTGAGTACGTCTGCTTTCATCACGATATTTAATCACCAAAACACTCTTGAGGAGAAACACAGAAGTCATGTTTGTTGTTGTTGTTGTTATCGGCACATATGGTCTAATAATAGCCTGTTTAAACACGTCGTTACTTTATTTATTCAACACCATTGGTGCAACAACAACCTTGGTCAATGTTGCAAGAATTTATATATATATATATATATATATATATATATATATATATATATATATATATATATATATATAATCTATAAATATATATATATATATTGTACATATATACATACATTATATATAAATATATATAGTATATATACCGTAAATTCCGGACTATAGAGCGCACCTGATTACAAGCCGCACGCTCTAATTTTAGAAAGAAAATCAATTTTGTACTCGTATAAGCCGCACCGGATTTAAGCCGCAGGTTTCCCACGTTGTATGGGATATTTACAAATAAAGATGTTACACGTAAATTAGCCTTTATAACCATGTTTAAGCTAGCTCGTAGCTAGCTCGTAGCTAGCGCGAGCTACGAGCTACGTGCGTGACCGTCTGCTAGCAGATGTGTTGTTGTACAGCGGTCCCGGTTGTATACCCGGTGTTACCGGGAATATAATAATGGAGGAATAAAGACCGCGGGGCATCACTTTGTTTCAGTGGAGCTCTGTCAGTATTTGTCACATGTCATCTTCAGGACCTCTGATTGGTTGTTCTCTTTGCCCATCAACACAGTGACAGGATTAACCCTATAAGAAAAAAACATGTATTAGCCGCACTGTATTATAGGCCGCAGTGTTCAAACGGCGGGAAAAAAGTAGCGGCTTATAGTCCGGAATTTACGGTAAATATATATATATATTTATATATATACATATATTATATATGAATACATATATATAATCTATAAATATATATATATATATATATATATTATACATATATATACATTATAAATGAATATATATATATAATATATATAAATATATATATTATAGTATATATATATATATTTACCTGGGTGAATGTCCTGTGTTTGTTTACCCTTGAGGTCTTTCTTGTTATCATCTGACACCAGTTGCTTTTCATCTGTGGTTTTACATAAAATGACCCCCCCCCCCCACACACACACACAGACCACTTCCACATGGAATAAATCCAAAAAGCACCATTAGACCGGCAGCCTAATAAAAATGAATCTGTTCCTCTCTGCCACTGATACGCCTCCCGGGGTTATGGAGTGGGAATGAGGTCACCGCGAAGTCCACGGCGCGAGGCGGCACCGCGAACACACACACATACACACACACACACCGCGACACACACACACACACACACACACACACACACGCACACACACACATACACACACACTCACAGCACGTGAGCTTGAAGTCACAGCGAGAGGACGTGCCGATGAGACACCGGCCCCCGATCGGGAGTCCAAACATAATCTCACACCGCGGCCCGTGTAGCACCTCGGATATGAAGCCCCCCCCCCCCCCTCAAAGGGTCAGCGATGTCAAGGTGATTTTTAAATTGGTCAACACCGTCCCGATGCATTTATTAACTCGGGACGTTTTGGTCCCGTTGACTTCATAATAAGTGCATTAATTATTCACACATATATCACCAGTGGAGACGGCTCGCGGGAGAGTAGGTTTTTTATTCGCGGTGAGATATATTTTTTTTAGGGGAAATTGGATTTTCTACAAGTCGGCTCCATGTGGCATTTCTTTTCCACCTCACCCTGCAGCCGTTCTATGAAAGTGTTCTTCTGTATTTTTTTTAGGTTTCTGGTGATTCCAGAAACCCTCGGAGGGTGCGGGCCCCTCCTCCCCTCCTCCCCTCCTCCCCTCCTCCCCTCCTCCCCTCCTCCCCTCCTCCACCAGCTCTAAGAAACCGGCTGGACACCTTTTCTTGGGTGGTACGACCCAGTTTGAGACGTATTCATAAAGCAGCCATAAGTGTTCTAGACCGGTTCTGTGACTTCAGCTTGGGTCAACAATGAGAAGTTGATTCAGTCGAAGAGGCTTTTGATTTGTTGAGATGAGTCACTTCCTTCCTTTACAGTTTTTCTCGATTGATTACACACAAAAACTGGAACTTCTAACACAACGACCACAACCTGTAACTCATGTGCCAACTCCCTAAACCAATTCTGCTAAACTACAAGCACAATTATATAGCTTTAGACACAGATTTCAATTGTTAACCACACTTTCTTCAAAACACTAAACACATCCTCTCTAGTTTGCACACGTCACCAATGCCAACGTCTCCTTGTGTTCAGTCAGAACACACTGCTACTCAATTGGCAAAACTTCCATTTCCACGGCTGTTGTGTAATTTGGAATCAAGGCTTTAGATAAATAAGGGCCACAGGTGACCTCCTGGTTTACATTACATTACATGATTTGACTTGATTTGACTTGATTTGAAGAAGAATGGATGAAAACATGGAAGGTAGAGGAGACCAGAGAGGCAGAAGAGTAAGGGTAAGAGGACGAGGAGGAGGACAAAGAGGAGGACGAGGACGAGGAAGAGGAGGAGGACGAGGAGGAGGAAGAGGAGGAGGACGAGTCAAAAGGAGGGGTGTGATCTCAGATGAGATTGGGGCCTCACTAATTGACCATGTGGTCAGCCATGGTTTACCCATGCAAGAGGCTGGCCAGAGGGTCAACCTCATATACTGTAAGACGCTTTTCAGTAGCATCCATCATCCGGACGTTCAGAAGAGAGAATAGGTAAGAAACAGAACTCTGACAGGAAAACAATAGTTTGAATCCTTATCAGGAGCACAGTGTTCTTGTTTTTACTGTATAACTATTTTACATTGTACTGTATTTGTATAGTTTGCAGAACTGAAAGACGGCGATAGTAAACATGGTTCTGGAGAATAAAGCATTACAGTAACCATACAACAAATAAGAACTGCCAGTATTGATGACCAGGCCATGTTCCACACATTCTTTTCTTCTTTCTTCTTTTGACCTTTTTTATTTACACTTTTTTTTCTTTTTTGTTGACTGTAGTGGTCTATTTTCTATTGTTTGTTCTGTGAAAAAATTTGAAAAAAAAGAAAAAAAATTGTTGTATATTTGTGTGTTGTTTTGTAAAATATTATACATTTACAATATTTTACAACAGGAGAAAGCGTACGGTAACACTGGACATGAAAAGGCACAATGCTCCTGACAAGGCCTTCATACTGATGTTTTCCCATTTCATCGTCGTGTTTTCCATTGAGCACATCAGTGTTCTATCGATGCATAGAATGTCTACGTATATGATGGGCTGTGTTTGTCACTTGAAAACAAAACACCCTTTTGAGGTGACATAACACTGTTTTGAAAGCAAAGTTGCCTTTTGCAGGAGATATTAAGGGTTTTGTATTTTGTGTGAGCGGTTTGGGGATTGAGTTTTGAGAAAACGAGGCATGGTTTCAAAAAATGTGTTTAAGCAATCGAGAAAAACTGTAAATAAAATCGTGATGGGTGTAAAACGTGAAGGATTTGAACCCATTTAAGGAGGTTTTATTTACACTTGAGGCTCTTTACTTTGTTCTAAATGGTCCCAGTTAAAGGGACAGTACGGTGGTAAATGGTCCCAGGTAAAGGGACAGTACGTTGTAAATTGTCCCAGTTAAAGGGACAGTACGGTTGTAACTGGACCCAGTTAAAGGGACAGTACAGTTGTAAATGGTCCCAGTTAAAGGGACAGTACGGTTGTAAATGGTCCCAGTGAAAGGGACAGTACAGTTGTAAATGGTCCTAGTTAAAGGGACAGTGTGGTTGTAAATGGCCCCAGTTAAAGGGATAGTGCGGTTGTAAATGGCCCCAGTTAAAGGGACAGCACGTTTGTAAATGGCCCCAGTTAAAGGGACAGTACGGTGGTAAATGGTCCCAGTTAAAGGTACAGTACGGTTGTAAATGGCCCCGGTTACTGGGACAGTATGGTGGTAAATGGTCCCTGTTAAAGGGACAATGGGGTTGTAAATGGTCCCAGTTAAAGGGACAGTGTGGTTGTAAATGGTCCCAGTTAAAAGGACAGTGCGGTTGTAAATGGTCCCAGTTAAAGGGACAGTGGGTTGTAAATGGTCCCAGTTAAAGGGACAGTATGGTTTTAAATGGCCCCAATTAAAGGGACAGTACGGTGGTAAATGGTCCCAGTTAAAGGGACAGTACGGTTGTAAATGGCCCCAGTTAAAGGGACAGTGCTGTTGTAAATGGTCTCAGCTAAAGGGACAGTGCGGTTGTAAATGGTCCCAGTTAAAGGGACAGTGTGGTTGTAAATGGTCCCAGTTAAAGGGACAGTGCGGTTGTAAATGGTCCCAGTTAAAAGGACAGTGCGGTAGTAAATGGTCCCAGTTAAAGGGACAGTGGGTTGTAAATGGTCCCAGTTAATGGGACAGTATGGTTTTAAATGGCCCCAATTAAAGGGACAGTACGGTGGTAAATGGTCCCAGTTAAAGGGACAGTGCGGTTGTAAATGGTCCCAGCTAAAGGGACAGTGTGGTTGTAAATGGTCCCAGTTAAAGGGACAGTGGGGTTGTAAATGGTCCCAGTTAAAGGGACAGTGCGGTTGTAAATGGTCCCAGTTAAAGGGACAGTGCGGTTGTAAATGGCCCCACTGTCAATATACTATCTGAACCTATTTGTGAATGTGTTTTGTTTGGCTACATATTTTTTTGTTTTGTTAGTTAATTTAATATTATTATCTTTGTATATATTGTGCATTTTTCAGATGTTACTATTCTTTTTTATTATTCTTTTTGTATATATCATGCATTATTCTGAATATTCTAATCTTTTGTATGTATATTGGCCATTTAATAAATATATATATTTATTTCTAACATTGTGTATCTATAGATGCTGCTGTTGCTAAATAAATGATCTTGGGGGAGTAATAAAGTATTTAAACACCTAAAGTGACATCATATCGAGCCGACTCTTTGAAGACGTCACACAACAGTTTGACTTGTCAGTTTGACAAAATAATCTAAATATAGTATACAGTTGAGATGATATTGTTTATTTATAGGAGTCTAAAATACCCCCCCCCCCCTTTCTGGTACTCCAGCTGTTCCTCCATCTGTAGTAATACACTTACTATGGAGAAGAACCACATACCCCCCCCCCCCCCCACACACACACACACACACACACACATACACATTTCTAAAACCAGAACTATCCCTTTAATCTTTTTCATTACAAAAACAGAGCAGTGGGACAAAACGCCTTTCTTACTAAATATATTAATTATCGTCATCTGTAGAGCGAAGTGCATAATACCTGAAACCGGCATCCTGTCCCCGGTGATAATGCGACTGCCAATTCGGGGACATTTGCATTCAGATTAGCTCAGATTTAAACATTGCAGCTGCCGAGTGCCAAACAATGAAAGGTCCCCACCGGGAGGAAGAGGGAGTTAAACCGCCGCCGTGACGGAGAGAATTGGCAGGGCAGTACATTTCTCCGACGGACACGTAATTCGGAAAGAAGGGAAAAAGGTTCAAAAAGAAGTCAGAATAATAAACGAGGAAGAGTCGGTCCTCGTCCTCCAGAGCCGACGCGGGGATTACGGCGCAAGTCTCGTGAAGGTCGGCTAGGGATGGAGGTGAGCTGTCAGACGGACTAGCTTCTGAAGCTAAGACTAGCTTCAACTAGCTTCTGAAGCTAAGACTAGCTTCTGATGCTATGATTAGCTTCTACTAGCTTCTGAAGCTAAGACTAGCTACTGATGCTAAAACTATCTTTTGATGCTAAAAGTAGCTTCTAGCTTCTGATGCTAAAACAAGACTTTTAAAGCGGTGCCAGAAGCAGATCATTAAAGCTGACGCCCCCTTTCGTTATCTTCACCGGAGCTCAGTGACGTATTGATCGGTGATTGGCAGATTGATCCCTGGCTGACGGCGCTGGAGGAAACCAGTAAAGTTCTGTATGTTCCCGGAGCCTCGTGGTGGAACAGGCCGTTTAGCTCGCCGCACGCTGAGTCGGCGTCTACAAACCAACACCAATGATTAACGGTGTGATGACAGCCTTGTGCGGCTGCAGTAGCTGCTGCATGCTAAGCTAAGGCGCTGCGTAAAGGTAGAGACCCCCCACAGCCTGTTAGGACACACCAACGTTTTATCACCGATGAAGGTTTTTATTTTGCGTTTCCAACACGCTCCACATCCCGCGAGGAGCTCGTCATACGAGACCCCGGAATCACAACAACATAATACTGGAGCGCCGTTTACGATGAATGTATAATAAAAAGTAAACGTGGGAGAAATGCAGCTCGATAAAAGTGAGACAGACTTTATTAACGATTAAATAAAAGGAAATAGTTTCGATGTATTCGCTTCCAAATAACAACCAATAATAACAGTAAAGTCAGAGATATTTATTTTATTTTAAAGACTTTTTTATCACTGAAAAATGTATTTATGTAAAGAGTCCAGAGGAAATAGATTGTACTGAAAATCAAACGAAGGAGGAAGTGGGCGGAACACTCCTCCATGCCAAAGAGAGGTGAGATAAAAGAAAGGAAGAAAACAGGGAAAACAGACTTCCTGTTTTTGCACATTTCCATCGGTTCATGAAATCAAGTGAAGAAGAAATTAGACATAACATGAAGAGAACCACGACACGTCACGGGGTCTCAAAGGACAACTCACGCACACACACACACACACACACACACACACACACACACACACACACACACACACGCACACACACACACACACGCACACACACACATATACACGGTCACACACACATTCAGACACACATTCCCACCCACACAAACACACATTCATACACACACACATTCATAAACACGGACACACACACATTCACACACAAATTCATATACACATTCATACACACGGTCACACACACATTCATATACACATTCATACACACATTCATACACACGGTCACACACACATTCACACACACATTCATATACACATTCATACACACGTTCATACACACGGTCATTCACACAATCACACACACATTCATATACACATTCATACACACGTTCATACACACGGTCATTCACACAATCACACACACATTCATATACACATTCATACATACATTCATACACATATTCCCACCCACACACTCTCAGACAATCATACACACATTCATACAAACATTCCCCCCCCACACACACACATTCATATACACGGTCATACACAGGGGGAATACCACGGTGCACAGAGCAGCTGACACTAGTCGTCTGCTCAGAACCCGACGGTCAGTCCTCATCATCTTCACATGTTGGTGCCGTCACAGAAAAAAACATCACAACAATTAAATACTAAAATCTGCAGCAGAAGGAAAGAAGTACAAATAGAACAAACCGCCACGATGCATCAAACCAAAAGGTTCCAGCAGGAACACGTTGTTGACGTTATATTCATATTCAGTTCATAAACCTAATCTGTCATCACAACCACGGCACGCCGTCCGTGTGCTGGTGACATCGGTTCTTTTGGTGAAAGGGTTGTATCGACGATTCAACATCGGCGAAAGAGAAGTGACGTCACCGCGGGTGATGTCATCGCGGGTGATGTCATCGCGGGTGATGTTATCTATATATAATATAATATATTATTTATATATAAATATATATATAATATATAATATGTATATAATAAATGATATATACATATATATATATTATATATTACATAAATATTATAAATAATATATATATATATATATATATATATTGTATATAATATATATATATATATTATATATAATAACTATATTATTTATATATAAATATATATATATATATATATATCAACTGATGGTTTCATTTAGAAGAACCGAAACACAGAAGCAGATTAGTATTCATGGAGAACCACGAGGCCTCTTGGGTATCTCGATCCCTTTCTCTCTCCCTCTCTCTCTCTCTCTCTCTCTCTCTCTCTCTCTCTCTCTCGTTGTATTTGTTTTCTGATTGAGCGTCACGTACCCACCTCCAGATTGGTACGATGAGGTGTTACGTTTCATTATTTAAAGTGAAAAAAAACAGTCCGCTGTCGCTCCTCATGAGCAGAATGAAAGCGAGGGAGTAGAACGTCCACGAATAAACCTTGTAGTCCGGCCATGACAAGAGGACCTGTGGGCAGGAAGTGGACGGCTAAAGACACACAGGACTTTGACCCCGGCTGCTGTCATCCAATGAGCTATAGATCAGAAAGATAAGTCATAGAGACCCCCATAAATGATCACGCATGTTATTCACGTAGTCGTGAATGAGGAAGTCTGAATACCGCGAAGATGGAGCTTTATTTTGAAAAGCATGCGTGTCGTAACGAGTAGAGTCTTGCTAGCGGAAAACGGACGAAAAAAATTATAATTTAAAACATAAAAAGATGTTACACAAACCGTTGTTTTAAGGATACGTTGACTTGTTTTGAACTTACTGAACATACAAAACCTTATTCAACCTAACAAATGTTCTTATTTTGTAACCCAAACCGTAGTATTTTTCTTTCAATTTCCAATGTTCCAAAAAGAACTTTCGTGGGAAATGATCATGTACGTTACTCAAAGTCTCGCTGGTGTTTCGTAAGGAAAGTGCATGAAATAATGCATGTAATAGTGCATGTAATTTAAATATAAAAACATATCGCACAAACCGTTGTTTAAGGATACTTATTTTTAACTTACTAAACGTTTGTAACCTAACACATGAGCTTATCTTTTAACCGAAACCTTAATATTTTCCCCAACCGAGAATTTTTCTTACAATTCTCGCTTTTACACAACGTAATGTCAAGGAAGTCTAATGGATGCAAAGATGGAGCTTTGTTTTGAAAAACATGCGTGTAGTAACCATTGGAGTGTTGCTGGCGTTTCGTAAAAAAAAGCCCACGAAAAAATTTAATGAAAAGATATGGCTCAAATCTTTGTTTGCGTGTTCGTTAAACCGTCGACATGTAGCCTGACACGTGCCTGACTTTTTTTCTTACAATTCTCACCGTTAGCTAACCTTTCTCCACGGGCGCTCTCGGGGGAGTCGTCCAACGACCTCGTCCGTCCGCGCGGCGTCGCGAGGAGACTTCAGAACTTTTCTCCGGTTATTTTTCATGCTTTTCAACGATTAAAGGGCATCGCGGAACAAGCTCCGGGAGATTGATGCGGGAAGCCTTCAGTGAGTTCTAGACGGACTCCGGCGGGAGTCGCTCCGCCGACGCCGCGCCGGCCGGCAAAAAGGTCAAACCGCTCCGGCGCCGCTACCCGAGGGCCATTTGTACCCGTGACGGACACTCGGACTCTCTGATAAACCGGATGATGGATGGCGGCGTCAGTCCGGGACGAGTGCCCCCCCCCTTCCCCCCCCCCCCCCCCCCTCAGTCAGCAGCTCCCGGGCCGTCCCTATAGATCAAGTCACCCTCAAATCCTTCAAATATTCTGTTAATTCATACGAGATGCTCCTAATAATAAAAGCTTGTGTGGATTCAAGTGGATGCCCGAATGCTTCTGGAAGGAGAGGCAGAGCCTCCGTCCTCCAGGCCTCTGGGGACGCCATTCTTTTGGGGGTTCTAACAACTCGACAGCGAGGAACTCGTTGTGTCGTTTCCGTGACTCGGGCTGCTGTCGTCCACCGACTCAGCCGACCTCACGGCCTGCTCCCAGAGACGGAGGGAAAAAAGAAAAGCAATAAGTGACGTGTTCATTTCTGCTGATACTATAGCAGCACTTTTATTTTGTGTTTTTGCCCCACAAATCAACTGAAGAACAGCAACGTTGGTCAGATCCGTCTCTCACGGCGGAGGGACGGAGGTCCGCCCGACGACAGGAGAGAGGGATGAGCGATGCTCTCCAGAGGGGAACGCACTGCGCTAGAGCAAGAACCACGCTCATGTTCTATATTTCTTTACTGCTAAAACTGCTAAGACCTCTTAAACTGCTCATAATGAGTTAAAATGACCGTCCATCGCCCCTGGAACTGAATATTTAAGGTTTTGGAAACAAACGCTCGGATTCGGGTATAACATTTTGGAGTTAAAAAATAAGCTTTTTGGGGTTTCAAAGGAAGAGAACAACAACAAATTGCCATTTACACATCAACATCGATGATAACTAATAAATATCCATTTATGTTCAGAGTTTACGACCTCTTAAACTGCTCATAATAACTTAAAATGATGTGCCGCCGCCCCTGAAACTGAATATTTAGGGTTTAGGAAACAAACACTCGGCTTTGAGTTTGAAGGTTTGGGGTTAAAAAATGAGTTTATTTTGGTTTAAAAAAAAGAGAACAACAAACCGCCATTGAAACATCAGCATTGATGATAACTAACAAATATTCATTCACTCTCAGAGTTTCCGTCCTTTTAAACTGCTTACAATAAGTTAAAATGACGTGCCGCCGCCCCTGAAACTGAATATTTAGGGTTTAGGTTCAAAAGTTTGGGTTTCGAAATTGTGCTTATTAGCTTTAAAGGAAAAGAACAACAACAAACGGCCATTAAAACATCGATGAAAACTAACAAACATTCCTTTACTTTCAGACATTTAACCTGTTAAGTGCCTGTTGCATGGCGCCAGAGAGCGTTCAGCCTCCGTGAAGGTTCATACGCATTGCGCGTTAGCTCAAGTCGCGGCGTAATTTGGTGCATCTGAAGATTTCGGGACATTTTCATCGTCAGATATGAAAACTCTTGATCTAATGGAAGTTGTGTGATCATTGTTGTTGACACAGATAGAAAAGTAGTTGTGGAAACACGCAAACAACACAGAGAATATTTCAACTGATTACTGTGGATGTGCGGTGAATAATCGTCGGGTAGAAGTCGTTTTTGGGCATCGACACGTTTGAGACGTGATATTTGAGGCCGCAGTAATAATGGAAGCAAACACGAGGCGGAGTGGGAAGGAAGAGAAAACTAAAAGGTTTGGCTGAACGAGTAAATAAATAAATAGAAATGAATGAGGGGAGAAATTTCAATAAATCGTCGCGCGACAATAATTAGATACTCAGAATAATCTTCTTCAGCTTCAGAGTTGTGTGTCTGTGAGTGTGTGTGAGTGTGTGTGTGTGTGTGTGTGTGTGTTGTGTCCTATTTGTATTTGTGAATGGATGTCAGTATATATGCATTGTTGTGGCTCAACGGCAGTTCAAGAGATTAAAGATATTTTTAAATAGTTTTTCGTTAACCGGTTCAAGTATTGGTTTCTTTTTTTTTTTTTCCTTCTTTCGTTTCACTAATTTAGTTTCCTTGAACAGTTATGGTCAATTTTTTAAAATGATTATTGCTGCTAACTATAAATATTATATAAATAAATATGCATACATACAAAATATATTTAATATAAAAATACATTTAAATATAGATATGTTAAATATATTTATATAAATATATAAATATATATTTAAATATATATATATATATATATATTATTTGTTATAAACATATGTATATGAATATATATATATATATATATATATATATATATATATGTAAAAATAAAGATATATATTTAAATATATATGTATTATATATACTTTTTAAATATATATTTATAAACATTTCTTATATTATTTATATTTATATTTAATATATATATATATATATATATATATATATATATATATATACCTATAAATAATAGTAATGTAACTTTATTCTCTTTAAAGACGGTTTTCTCAATGAGTTTGTTCTCAGACTGATCCATAAATCTCCACTTCAGCAGCTCTCACATCACCAAACTTTACACGTTCATTCATTTATATATTCTAACGGATGTTACAGAGGGGTTCGCTCATATATCATTCGTAGCCGGATTCATACAGAATTTCATGCTGAAAAACGACTACTTTTGACAGTATTTTCTGATGAATGGAGTAATTCACAGAGATATAAAAAAAATGTCCTCCTGTAGGAACCTTTGACTCTAATACGTCAACGTAATGAAACAATAATTTTTAACTTGGATTTATTCAACAATCAGAGTGTGAAAACGCACGCCAATTATTGAGAAAATGCACACAAAAAAAATTGTAAAACAAAAAGTAACTGTCTTCATGTAAGTATTAAACTTTAAAAAAGTCTAAACCAGATTGAATCTTCCAACAGGCGGTTTCTAGAAGTTTTTCCATAATGACTCAATCAACCCTCAGATGCGCTACCTCCCATTAAAGTCACCAGAACTTAAGGCGACTGAAACTAAGGACTACCGTTAGCCGGAGGAGCGTTTTATCGTCTCTGCTCCCCACAGTCGGAGTGAACCAACGCCGCGGCTTTAATCCGGCAATCTGAGTAACAACCACAATTCCTATCTTGGCAGTCAAGTCGTTTTTTCGTCTGACAAATTGTCACTTCCCCCCAAAAAATCTAATTTCCTCTCTTCCTGTTTACTCGGATGTACTGACATTTTGAGGGAAACGGCTTAAAGATGGAAACGCCTGGCTGCCGAACATTAAGACACGTCAACTAATACAGCCCAGAGAATTCATGTTCAAAGGACGGGCTAAATGAGACGACGACAAAAAAACACATTGCCAATTGTAGAAACTAGGGCAGAACTTATTAAGCCTCGGAACTTAAGCTCTAATAAATAAAATAAAAAAAGGTTTGTTTTGCTCTCTGAGAAATTAACTTGAGATGATAGTGTCATCCAATTACCCAGGAACCTTGCAAAGCGGGGCATCCCGGCATATTATTGGAATTAATTGGAATAAAAATAAACACCGGCGGCTGTTTTAGGGGACGCGACCTCCGAGCTGACCAATGTGCGACGTTAGCTCAACGCCGAAGAAAGAAACGTCTTCCGTAATTAATTATCTGCGGCTTCGAGATGAGTTGAATTAAAGGAGCTTTCTGGAGCTCTGCTAGCTCTTCAAACCTCTGGGGGCCCGTTTCTCCACGGCTCGTCTTGGCCAAGGAAGCCGGACATGGCTTTGAGGAGGCGGCGCCCCTCGGAGAGGAGATAATCCCCCCCTCCGGTACGACACCGAGCACAGCTGGAGTCAGCCACTGGATCATATTTGGTCCCTCTACCCTCGTCTAATTGCTCGCTCGTCACCCGCTGGCGAAGGCAGATGGTGAAATCTGGCAGCTCCTGAACCCTTTTTAACATTGGGTGACGGTTCACAACGGCTCGCTGCCGACCGGCTCGGGCGCGTTAACGACCGGGCGACGTGTCCCGCCTTGCATCGGCTCCCAGAAAGTGTAGAAGTTGTGTAACATGTCCAGCTTGTGTAGCAGCGTCTTCAGGCAGCTAGCCGTAGCCTTCCATACAAGTGAACCAGCATCTTTATCTGCCACGTCTTTAATGTTCCTCTCACTTGAAGCATCCGACAGCTGCTACCTTTACTTCCTTTACTCTGGCAGGTTTGATGTTTTAATGTTGGGACCACTCCATTACTCAGTGTCCTAATTACCTCAGTCAGTAGCTCTAAATCCAAGTATCACGAAACACATTTTTAGGGAAGATTCATGGTGACATCATTTAATTACCTTTTTCTTTTATAAAACACTTTTTCTTCACAATAGAAGATACTTCCTGTTGGTTCTAATCTTCCTGAAGAGAAGACGTCCTTCCAGAACCTCTTCCTCTGTACTTTAAAAGGTGTTTCTGCCTCAGAGAATTTAATTCCCCTCACACAACAGCTGCTACCTTTACTTCTTTATCTCTGGCAGGTTTGATATTTTAATGTGTGCCATTTTAGTGTACTAATGGCCTCAGTCAGTAGCTCTAAATACAAGTATCAGTATATTTTGTTGTCATCTGATTACTTTGCATTTATTTTTGTGGCAAATAAAGATAAAAGAAAAAGGATCGACATGATGGCTTTTCTTTAACTTGAAGCTGCGAGAAACTCTCATTCGATGTTGATTCTGGCGGTCCCTGTGGAGGAAAGTGGTACTGCACCCGAGCGCCAGGGTCTTTTTTTTTAAACCTGATTTTTACTGCAGTTGTGTTACGCGAAGAAGAAGAAGAAGAAGAAGAAGAAGAAGAAGAAGAAGAAGAAGAAGAAGAAGAAGAAGAAGAAGAAGAAGAAGAAGAAGAGACTACGAGATGTAAATGGATGATGGAATGAAACCATGTGCACTGCAACATAATTACCATGAAGATGTTTTTAATTCTCTCTTCAGATGCGTTTCCGCGGCCGGAGGGCAGAGTGGTCCTGTTCTGTGACGCCGCTCCCCTTCTCTGCCTGACTTACTGAATAATTGACAAAACTTTCTCTCACTGGAAGATTTTTTAGGTTTGGGCAAAACTGCTGTCGAGAGGTGTTGCAGTGTGTGTGGTTGTGTGTGTGTGTGTGTTTATGTGTGTATGTGTGTGTGTGTATTGATCTTTTTGTAATATATCTGTAATCTTTCCAGTAAACCCAAGGCTTCTGAATCCTTTGGTTTCTGTAACTGAAATGTAAAAGTTAACTTTTCTTTGGTCTCTGAATCCCGTAACGCTCTTCCTTTTCATTCTGTTAGTCTCCAAATCCTCGACGTGGTTAATCTACATGGAATCAACCTTTCCCGATAGATCACTGGACTTAGCATTAGCAACATGCTAACACATTGATCTACAGTGGTGAACATGATCAGCAGCTAGCAGATGTAGCCGCCCTTGTCTTCAAAGCTTGCGTCCCTAATTGGAGCGTGTGATGTTCGGCAGCATGGGGGGAAGGGGGGGGGGGGACATGAGAGGAGGGCGGCGTCCTTCTCAGATGTATATTTACCACACAATGAGTCCACTGAACATGAAAGCCGTCTTTACTTATAATGCGTAGCTTTTAAGTAGCTGGAAAAACATGTACATAAATGATAGAAAAGGATATTTAAATCATTTTATTTCTCAGCCCCCCCCCTCCCCCCGTCCTATAAATTGTGTAAGAATTGGAGCTCAAGTGCGGCAACGAAAAGGCTTCATGAACTAAAGCTTCAATGAAAAAGATCTCAGAGAAGAAAGAAAACTCAGTGAAGTCTATGCTATATGTGTTACAGCTGCATTCTCTCTCCTGACCACTACGGGCTGACTCCTCTGGTTGTATAGAAGTCCACGCTTCATGTTTTAAAGCTGTATTATCTCTCCTGACCACCAGGGGGCGACTCCTCTGGTTGTATAGAAGTCTACGCTTCATGTGTGCATTTTTGTACCTGTGACGCTAAGTATCTTCTTTAAATTAGTTTTATCTGCTAAAGTTACTGTTGTATTTGCTGTTTAAAGCTGCTAGACTGTTATTCTGTACTGTTGTAAGGTTTGTTTTGTTTTGAAAGAGAGGTGTGTCCTATTCCTGTGATCTGAATCTTCACTGATTGGACGAGCGCTCATCACCTGGCTTCAATAGTGTCATTTTGTGGCAGTGGGGTGTGTTTAGGCTCATCTGCAGAGTGGGTGGAGCAGGGGTGTGGTTCAGGGAACGGTGTCTGATCGCCATCAGCTGGACTGATTGGTAATTGGATTGGTAATCAGTCCAGCTGATGATGATCTGTGTTGGTGTGCCTGAGACTGTCTCCATAAAGGAGCTGGTCACACAGAAGATCGGGAGCGTGGAGAGCAGAGGCACAGTCTGCGGTTTGAAATAAACCATATTACCAAATATCCCTCTGGCTGATTATTCTTCATTGGTGCTCAGGGGGCGGGAACCTACTGATTTCCCCTTGGGGATTAATAAAGTACTATTCTATTCTATTCTAGTGACGGCGACACACCTGTTACACATTTGAATACCAAACGTCAAAGGAACGGTGTTAACGCAGCTGGAGCTAATTAGCACAACTGGTCATATCCGGATCAGGTCGTTAGCGTCAGCTGTGGCGGCAACGTGACTCATCAGTCAAAGACTCGGAGGACAAAGACACAGGAGTCTTTCGTTGGAGTCAAGACTCGGAGGACAAAGACACAGGAGTCTTTCGTTGGAGTCAAGACTCGGAGGACAAAGACACAGGAGTCTTCCGTTGGAGTCAAGACTCGGAGGACAAAGACACAGGAGTCTTTCGTTGGAGTCTTCGTGGGTGGCGGAGTATTACACCATTTTGTGAATGTGTGTATTTTCCATACCAGTGCGTATTTCTACTCGTAGTTACTATAGGACTCGCTCATTCGTGTACCGGGACCCCTCCTCTGTTATCCTTCCTACCCGTTCTACTCACACCCAGCACCTTGTCACAGGAGGCCTCTGGAACTGTCAGTCTGCCAACCGCAAGGCCGACTTCATTTCTGGCTTTGCTGTGGAGCAGTCGCTTGACTTCCTGGCTCTCACTGAGACCTGGATCACGCCTGACAACACGTCTACCCCGGCTGCTCTCTCCTCGGCCTTCTCCTTCAGTCACACACCCAGACCCTCTGGTCGGGGTGGAGGTACAGGTTTACTCATCTCACACAAATGGTGTTTCTCTCTCTTTTGAGTTTCATGCGGTGACGGTTACTCATCCGATTCAGCTACATATTGTTGTTCTCTATCGTCCCCCTGGTTCTTTGGGAGATTTCTTGGAAGAGCTGGACGTCCTCCTGTCGAACTTCCCCGAAGACGGCCCCCTGCTCATCCTTCTGGGTGACTTGAACATCCAGACTGAGAAGTCATGTGATCTCTTACTCTTACTGTCTTCCTTTAACCTCTCTCTCAGTCCCTCCCCTCCTACTCACAAAGCCGGTAACCACCTTGACTACATTTTCACTAGAAACTGCTCTACCTCTAACCTCACTGTAGCTCCTCTCCATGTCTCTGACCACTTCATCTCTTACTCTCTCTCACTCTCTGGTACTGACAACCCACCCGTATCTACAGACTGTACCTGTACGCCGCAACATTCGCACCCTCTGTCCCTCCTCTCTGGCCTCCTCTGTCCTATCTGCTCTCCCCTCAACTGACTCCTTCTCACTCATGCAGCCTAACTCTGCCGCAGACACTCTCCTCTCTTCCCTGTCTTCATCTCTTGATTCTCTTTGTCCTTTTAAGACATGACCGGTTCGCAAATCCTCTCCGGCTCCGTGGTGGTCTGACTCGGTGCGTGCCGAGAGAGCCAACTTGCGAGCGACGGAAAGGAAATGGCGCAACTCGAATCAAGCGGAAGACCTGCTTTTCTATCAATCTCTTCTCTCCTCCTTCTCTGCCTCTATCTCTGCAGCCAAAAGCTCTTTCTACCTGACCAAAATTCAGTCTTCCTTCTCTAACCCCCCAAAACTCTTCTCTATCTTTTCCAACCTCCTTCATCCCCCCCGGTCCTTCTCCTCCTTCCTCCCTTTTGCCACTTTGTCGACTACTTTACAAACAAGATAGACGACATACGCTCCTCCTTTACTAATCCATTTCTATCACTTAACCAACACTAACTTCTTCATCCCCCTCTCTTTCCTCGTTTACCCCCTTGTCTCCCAGTCAAGTTCTTGGCTTGGTGACCTCTGCTCGACCGACCACCTGCGCCCTTGACCCCGTCCCGTCTCACATCCTTCAGGCTGTTGCTCCTGACCTTTCTCACCAATCTTATTAACGGCTCCCTCTCAACTGTTTCCCCAACTCTCTGAAGGAGGAGAGAGTCAACCCTCTCCTGAAGAAACCCACGCTCGACCCGTCTGAAGTCAGCAACTACAGACCGGTCTCTCTTCTTCCCTTTCTTTCCAAAACTCTGGAGTGAGCTATCTTTAACCAAGTGTCCTCCTACCTCCACAGCAACAACCTTCTTGACCCCCACCAGTCTGGCTTCAAGGCCGGCCACTCAACAGAGACTGCCCTCCTTGCTGTCTCTGAGCAGCTTCACACTGCTAGAGCAGCATCTCTCTCCTCTGTCCTTATCCTTCTAGACCTTTCTGCTGCATTTGACACCGTGAACCACCAGATCCTTCTCGCTTCTCGTCAGGACCTGGGGATCTCAGGCACTGCACTCACTCTTTTCTCTTCCTACCTCACCGACCGCACTTACCGGGTAACTTGGAGAGGATCTGTATCTGATCCTTGTCCTCGCACTACTGAGGTTCCTCAAGGCTCCGTCCTGGGTCCCTTCCTATTCTCTCTGTACACTAATTCTCTCGGCTCTGTCATTCGTTCACATGGCTTCTCCTACCATAGCTATGCCGATGACACCCAACTGATCTTCTCGTTTCCCCGAATCTCTGCCTGTCTGACCGACATCTCTGTGGATGTCTGCACACCACCTGAAGATCAACCCTGACAAGACCGAGCTACTGTTCCTTCCAGGGAAAGGCTCTCCACCCACAACCTGACTACCACCTTCAATAGCTCCGTGTTGGCCCCTACCCTGACTGCCAGGAGCCTCGGAGTGACACTAGACAGTCAACTCTTCCTGACGGCCAACATCGCTGCGACAGCACGTTCCTGTAGGTACATGCTGCACAACATCTGGAGAATACGGCCTCTTCTTACCCAGAAGGCGGTGCAGGTTCTGGTCCAGGCTCTGGTCATCTCGCGCCTCGACTACTGCAACTCCCTCCTGGCTGGTCTACCTGTTAAGGCCATCCGTCCTCTGCAGCTCATCCAGAATGCAGCTACTCGACTGGTCTTCAGCCTCCCGAAATTCACCCACACCACTCCGCTCCTCCGCTCTCTTCACTGGCTACCGGTGGCGGCCCGCATCCGCTTCAAAACATTGGTTCTGGCGTACCGTGCTCTGAACGGATCGGGCCCCGTCTACATCCGGGATGTGGTCACACCGTACACCTCGGCACGTTCGCTCCGCTCGGCAACAGCCAACCAACTTGTGACTCCGTCACCTTGAGCTAATCACTCGAAATCCAGACTGTTTGCTGTCCTGGCTCCTCAGTGGTGGAACGAGCTCCCCACTGACATCAGGACAGCAGAAAGTCTCTACAGCTTTTTTTCTGTATAACTTACTTTCTGTATTCTTGTTGTTCTTAGTTTGTACTCGGTTGAAATGCACTTATTGTAAGTCGCTTTGGATAAAAGCGTCTGCTAAATGTAATGTAATGTGTTAGAGCTTCTTTCTCTCGTGTCCTCTTTACCTTCATTTACAATAATTAAAGCAAAATGCTCTGGCCTCGGGAAAATAAAACTCTTTTTTCCCACGCCCACTGAGTCGTGTGTTAGGCTTCGTCATGTCGTCATTAAAAGGAATCGGAGGATCATTTAACATTCAGAGGCACTTTCTGGTGTTTATTTAATGACAAGAGGTCATAGAGTCACTCTAATAATTCAGAATCATTAAACCTCACGTTAATCTTCACAGCAGTTCTGCACAACGATGCAGGATCATAAAAAACAAAACTAATTTCTTTCTGTAAGCATGAAAACGTCTGTGGAGCGGCAGCGGCGAGTCACACGACATCCAGCTCTGGACCCCAAAGGTCACGCGGTGATTGTGGAGAACTTATTGAAACCAACAGGTACTAAGACCCCTGAGCTGCACTGAGTGTGTGTGTGTGTGTGTGTGTGTGTGTGTGTGTGTGTGTGTGTGTGTGTGTGTGTGTGTGTGTGTGTGTGTGTGGAGGTAAGTGATCATCACAGCGGGAGGTGACCGAAGCCACAGGGAGACACTCGGGACGGGAATCAACTCCACGACATGAAGGCGGGGAGTAAACAACCTCATGTTGCTAAGCAACACGGAGTCAAGCTCCGGGACGCGGCGGGAAAAAGGTTTAAAAGGCAAAGAGGACATGTGTCTGTGATCTGTGGACTTCTATTGGAAGACATTTGCATAGGTCGCACTGGTTGTATAGAAGTCTATGCTTCATGTGTTAAAGCTGCATTCTCTCTCCTGACCACCAGCGGGCGACTCCTCTGGTTGTATAGAAGTCTCTGCATCATACTTTAAAGCTGTATTCTCTCTCCTGACTACCAGGGGTTGTGTGTCGTTGTGGTTTGTGGTTCTATTTGAAGCCATTTTTATTTTAACAAAACACTTTTTTCACAATAAAAGACACTTTTTTCACAATAAAAGAGAAATTCAGCTCCCATAGGTTGTCATTCTCAAACATCGGTGAGATGTTTTAATGTTATCCTCGATAACGGCTGCGTATAGTTTTTCAAAATAAACTCTGCATTGGCAGAATCATGTCTCTCAATCGGCTTCTTAAAAAACTTTGTGTAGTTTCTTTGGTGCTATTTCTTGTGTGCAAAAGCCGTGACAGCACCGCCGCCGTCCGCCGGTCCATCGACGCATTTTGGTGCAGATATATATTTTTTTTAAGGTTTCCCAAATAATGGATCTGTATTAATTTTTTTAAATATCCGTGACTTGGCCGAGTCATGCGTGGCATCGTGTTTAAAAAAAAAAGGTGTTGTTTTTGTTTGTTCCACGAGTAAAATCTAAACGCAGTCCTGAGCTGCTGCAGCAGACGTTTCCTCCTCGGAGCCTCGATGTGAAAGCCGTGGGGTCCGGCCCCTTATCGGCCAGCCCCTCCAAAGCTCTCGTGGCTCAGGAACGACAAATCCCCGAGGCGGCGCCCGGACTCCGCTCCCACGGGAGCCGCAGATTAATTCTGTTGGTGTTCGGTGATGAGATGTTAAACATGTTAAACCGGACCGAGTTCTGAGGGCCGGCGCAGATTAGCCGCTAGCATCCCAAATACTCACGGCTAACGTTGGTTCAACAACAAGGAATACGTTTTCCAGGAAGTAGCCGGCTCCACATGTTAGAACAGGAGATGAAGGAGGCAGGTGGTCAGGTACTCTGAGGTCTTTACAGTTCTTACAGTTCACTTTTCTTCCATCTGGGTCGTCATGATTCATCCTCATCTGAAAATTGGAGGGAACCTTTTGCATCCCTATAATCCAATTACATCACATACGGGTTCCACCGCGATGCTGCTGCACTGAGCGGTGAGTCACCGGTTAGAAGAAGAAGAAGAAGACGAAGAAGAAAAGAAGAAACATAATAGAAGACGAAGAATGAGAAAAAGTAGAAGAAGAAGAAGAATAGAAGAAGAAGAAGAAGAAGAAGAAGAAGAAGAAGAAGAAGAAGAAGAAGAAGAAGAAGAAATAATGGATGAAGAAGAAAAAAAAGAAGAAAAAAGAATAGAAGACGAAGAAGAAGAAAAGAAGAAACATAATTGAAGACGAAAAATGAGAAAAAGTAGAAGAAGAAGAAGAAGAAGAAGAATAGAAGAAGAAGGAGGAGAATAATAATTCCTCTCGATTGCTCGTTTCTCAGTCGTGGCACCTGCCGGTCAGCAGAGCTCCCTGCAGGTAACGAGCTGAGGTCGACCAATCAGACCCTCCGAAAAGGAAGAGACCTTCATTCACGGTTGGTGTGTTTGTGTGTGTGTGTGTGTGTGTGGGGGGGGGGGGGGGGGGGTCTTTGAACAAGAAGTGAAGCTGCTGCTGCCGATCCATCCCTTTACATTATTAATGAGCTCATTAATTGATCCAGCAGGAGTGTGAGGAGTGTGTCTGGTTACGTCTGGCTCCCTGGTCCCCTGTACGCGCTGACATGTCGTACGGTGCTAACACGGCGTGAAGAAGACCAGTGGAGCCTCTTCTTCCTCGCTTTCTTTATGTGAATAAACTCAATAACAAAAACAGAAACAATTTAAATTTATATTACAATAATCTCAATATAAAAAAATGTGAATTGATTTTTTTCGAAGTAAAAGTACCAAATAATAATAAAAGAATAAAAAATGTGTTTTGAGAAACTAATACATGTCATTTTTAAGTTTATTCTCTACAATTTTACCTAAAATAAACAAAAGAAAACATGACAACATTATTATTAATATTATTATATTCTCATAAATTTGACCTTTAATCATTTCACTTTTTGACCTTTTTGAACATTTTCTTCTTTTGCCCACATGTGAACGGACCAGTCTGCAGGTAAGGGTTATGTCACTGGTCACTCAGGTCACTGGGTGACAGGAAGTGAAGAAGAAACTAAAAAAAAAAATATATATCTCAGGTCCAAATTGAAGACATAATTCCAGGATGATGACATGTTTGGAATGAAGCACTTTAAATGTTTAATTTAAACTCTCACTAATCATATTAACATGTATGGAGATGCAAAGTTTGACTTTATAAAAGGTGAAACAGGACAAAGTCAGAAGGTTTGAGTCCAGAGAGGCCACGCCTCCAAAACGGCCATTTTGGATTTTAATGTTCTCAGGTACCAAACAAACCGACACGTCTCGTCTCTGAGACTCACAGGACGCTCCAGGAACTCAAAGACAGCTTCCAGCAGTCAGGAGAGAAAGCCTTCATTCATTTACTCTCGCCCTCCTCTCTCTCCTCTCGCTCTCTTCTTGCCCTCCTCTCTCTCCTCTCGCTCTCTTCTTGTCCTCCTCTCTCTCATATCACCCTCCTCTCTCTCCTCTCTCTCACCTCTCTCCCTCCCCTTTCTCTCCTCTCTCTCTTTCTCTCGCCCTTCTCTCTCTCCTCTCGCCCTTCTCTCTCTCTCTCCTCTCGCCCTCCTCTTTCTCTCCTCTCTCTCTCCTCTCTCCTCTCACCCTCCTCTCTCCTCTCACCCTCCTCTCTCCCTGCCCTCTCTTTCCTCTCTCTCTCCTCTCTCCTCTCGCCCTCCTCGCTCTCTCCTCTCTCTCTCCTCTCGCCCTCCTCTCTCCTCTCTCTCCTCTCTCTCTCCTCTCTCCTCTCTCTTTCCTCTCTCTCCTCTCTCCTTCCTCTCTCTCTCCTCCTCTCTCTTCTCTCTTCTCTCTCTCTCTCCTCTCGGCTTCGTAAGTGGATTTTCTGTGTGCTCCATTTTTGCGAGCGTTGTTTATTGGCAGCCCTCACCGTCTCAGCAGTTCCAGCTGTGATAGATGAGCCCGGTGGCACGCTCCATCCTCCGGTTGAGGAGAGAGAGAGAGAGAGGGGGGGGGGGGTGGTGGTGGTGGTGGTGGGGGATTGCTGCCTCCATCACTTCTCATGACCTTACTTGCCTCATTATGCCGCCGCAGATCCCTGACCGCCGCCACGCAGCTTCTTTTGCTTTAATGCTCGTAATGTTCACATTGTTGTTTGTTGTTTGTTGTTGTTTAAAACAAGTCCCTCCTCTACCACGTTGTCATTTTTTTCGTGCGAGAAGCTGCCATCTTGGCACTAAACGACGTGCTCGGTGGCGTGCTCGGTGGCGGCGGCATCCTTTCTGTGTTGTGGCAGCCATCAGAACGCCGGGGCGAGATGTGATTAAGATGAAGAACTTGAGAGAGGCGTCTGGGATGACTAAGTGGGTCGGCTGTCTTTCTTTGTGCTGATCCCCCCCCCCCCCTCTCTCTCTCTCTTCGGCTGTCGGTTAGAGCTGGGCCCTAACGATCAGATAAGGGGGGAGGGGGGAGGGGGAGGGGGGCTGCCAATCAACAGCAGCCGCTGATACTCTGTTCTGCAGGACTGTGATATCATGCAGAGGACACACAGCGAGGCTTTCCTCAGGGAATGCCTGCTTCATAACTAATATATACAGTATATATATATATATATATATATATATATATATATATACATATATATATGTATATATACACAAATAAATAAATATAATTATATACATATGTATAAATAGAATAGAATAGAACTAGAATAGAATAGAATACTTTATTAATCCACAAGGGGAAATTTGTGGACACAGTAGCATCAATAAACATTAAACTAAAACACAATAATAAAATATACATCTAAGAAAGAAGAACAAGTGTGCATAAACTATACAAGTGAGATATAAAATACAAAATAAAATAAAATATATGCAAATATGTATATATACACACAACATATGTGAAGAGATTCAGCAGTGTAACAATTATATATATATATATATATATATATATATATATATATATATATATATATATATATATATGTACAAACAAATATATCAGAATATATAGGAATATAAAGATACATAAAGATATATAAATATATCAATATATATATATATATATATATATATATATATCTGTATATATATATATTATATATATAAATATGTATAAATACATATATATATATAAGTAAATTATATGTTTATGTATATATATATATATATATATATATATATATATATATATATATATATATATATATATATACACACACCAGTTGATATGGATGTACACTATGGCAACAGAGATGGAGGACTGTTTGTTATTCTCAATTGACTGCGTTTAGCCATCACTCCAGTACTACGGGCACCGTCTCCAGATCATTACCGTGTTACACGTATATATCCTGAAACGGTAATGCATAATGGAAAGAAATACCTGTTGGCCAGGTTACGTGTATTATGAACATAATAATGTTTTTTAATCAACGTATTTGCTACAAAAACCTGTATTTCATTAGTTCTCCCTTCAACATCTGCTGGTGGCGACTCAGCGTGATGAATGTCACGGCCAGGAGGACCATGAATAACTGTGTGTTATTACGTGGGACCGCATTGAATCATTATGATGCATTTTGCATATATGAGTTGAAATAATGTACTGGATGTTTTAAAGAATACGTACGGCACATTGTGACATCGATCTCATATCTCAATATTCACGTTTACCAACTTCTTAAGAGGGGAACAACAGATGCTCTTTAAAGAGAATAGGACCAGCCAGACTAAATAAATACCGTACAAAATTAAATATTCATCTATTCCGCCGTGCACAGAGTTTCACAACAGAAATACATTTATTAATCTGTATTTATTCCTTTGTTGCACCTTTCTCAGCCGGACGGAGACTCTGCATGTACAGCATGCAGCTAATTAATATCACATAATGACGAGAGGATTTTTCAAAAGGTTCCCTCACATGATCACTGAACATGTGAAGGACCCAGAGACCAGGTCTGATATTATTATTATGAGAAGTATATGAATATTAATACATACGCCTGTAAACCTCCTCCTCTTGTGTCAGGAACACGTTTCCTCTTTTAAACTTCAGGACATGAAGTCTTCTTTAGATATCCGCTCCACACCAACGTGTTTCTCTCTCTAAGTGTTTTGGTTCAGCGAGTATTTTGTATTAATTGTATTTTTGCAATTAAAAATACACGTTGAACAGAATCCAGCACCGAGCGAGTTTCACCAAACACGTCGGAGGACAAGAAGAAACAGAGATTACAGAAGAGTTTACAGAAGGGTTTACAGAAGAGTTTAGAGAATAGATTACAGAAGAGTTTACAGAAGAGTTTACAGTAGAGTTTACCAGAAGTGTTTACAGAAGAGATTACAGAAGAGATTACAGAAGAGATTACAGAAGAGATTACAAAAGAGTTTACAGAAGAGTTTACAGAAGAGATTACAGAAGAGATTACAGAAGAGATTACAAAAGAGTTTACAGAAGAGTTTACAGAAGAGATTACAGAAGAGATTACAGAAGAGTTTACAGAAGAGTTTACAGTAGAGTTTACCAGAAGTGTTTACAGAAGAGATTACAGAAGAGATTACAGAAGAGATTACAGAAGAGATTACCAGAAGTGTTTACAGAAGAGATTACAGAAGAGATTACAGAAGGGATTACCAGAAGATTTTTTAGAAGAGATTACAGAAGAGATTACAGAAGAGATTACAAAAGAGTTTACAAAAGAGTTTACAAAATACACGCATCTAATACTAGTGATTTGTGTCGTCTCCTGGAAGGTTAAGTCTATTATATTCCTATAATACCACTAAGAATATGACAATAAGGTCACTGTATTTCTATTTGCTTTCTATTCCTTTTCCCGTTGTAGTTTATCTTCCACTGTTTCCCTTGGAGGATATTGTTCCCTCGTTTTATTTGATGTTGTGTGTAATCTCTCTGGTATCGACGCTCCGCCTGAGGGGCGAGCGTGACGACGGCGGCGGCTCGCCCCTCAGGCGCTGAGCACCGTCATGTCCGCCGCTCCCATCGATACTGAGACGGGGAAGAAGGCGGGGGGGGGGGGGGTCTGAAAGGTGACTGGTGAGCTAATGAGCTAATGAGCTAGTGAGCTAATGAGCTAAGGAGCTAAGGAGCTAATAAGCTAATGAGCTAATGAGCTAATGAGCTAATGAAGTGGTGATCTAATGAGCTAAGGAGCTAAGGAGCTAATAAGCTAATAAGCTAATGAGCTAATGAACTGGTGAGCTAGTGAGTTAATGGACCGAGGGTGGGGGGGGGGGGGGGGCACTCAGCGGCTCTGGCTAAAGGACGTCTCCCCGCTCATGTTGCACGAGGAGGCTGAAGCTCTGGGACGTTGGCGTGTTCCGCCCCATGTAGACATGGACCTGTTGTCGTCTCACACGGCGCCGTCCACAGGGCCCCTGGTGAGCAGCGGGGGGCGGGGCCGGGGGGCGGGGCTTACCTACAGGCGGCTGTGGTCTGAAGGTCGGCGTGTGAACCTGCAGACACGACTCTGACGAACACGCTGAGGGAGGCGTGAACATGTTTTAGGTAGCTATAAACAAATTAATTTAAAGGATTTTATTATGAATTATTGTGACAATTTATAAGGGAATATTCCAGTTTGAAGAGGTGCATTGTGGGTAACGGTGGGTTCTGCGGTCCTGGAGGGGAGGAGACGTGGTAGTTATGATTTTATTTGTTTATTCTAAATATTTTATCAGCATAAAGATAAATAATAACGTGCTTCATGAATATGGAAAATGTTCTGGGGATAAAACGAGTTTTTATAAATATATAAAATATACAAAAACTAACTGGACCAGCGAGTCGTAATGTCAGTGTTACAGTTTATTGTTGTTTATTACGGGAAATGATTTTAATGTTGTTTACGTTGAGGAAAAACACACAACTACAGGACACGCACAACAACACACAACTATAGAACACACACAATAATACACAACTATAGGACACACACAACAACACACAATTATAGGACACACACAACAACACACAAGTATAGGACACACAATAACTCACAACTATAGAACACACACAACAACACACAACTATAGAACACACACAACAACACACAACTATAGAACACACACAACAATACACAACTATATAACACACACAACAACACACAACTATAGGACACAAACAACAACACACAACTATAGAACACACACAACAATACACAACTATAGGACACACAACAACACACAATTATAGAACACACAACAACACACAACTATAGAACACACACAACAATACACAACTATAGGACACACACAACAACACACAACTATAGGACACAAACAACAACACACAACTATAGAACACACACAACAATACACAACTATAGGACACACAACAACACACAATTATAGAACACACAACAACACACAACTATAGAACACACACAACAATACACAACTATAGGACACACACAACAACACACAACTATAGGACACACACAACAACACACAACTATAGGACACACACAACAACACACAACTATAGGACACACACAACAACACACAACTATAGGACACAAACAACAACACACAACTATAGGACACACAACAACACACAACTATAATTATTAAGAAAATAAAACGTTGTATTTCATTAGAAGTCATTTTAATGATGTGTACAAACATGAGAGAACGTCTGCTTCACTTTAGACACACACACACGCACGCACACACATGCACACGCACACGCACATGCACACACACACACACACAAACTTACACATATGCACACACACACAGACACACACACGCACACATACACACGCACACACACACACACAGCTGTCTGCTGTTTTATTTTTACTTCACGCTGTAAATTAATTAATTGAAAACGAGTTTTGGGGAATTCACCTGTAAGAGACAAAAAAGGTCGGGAAGAAATACTCCCCCCCCATCCCACACACACACACACACACACATTGAGACGGGGAGGTGAGCCGCCTTCTGTGCGGCGGCGGCGGCCAGGTGTTAAAGAGAAATGTGGCAGCAGTCTGCTTTATATTTATATTCATATTTATATTTATATTTATATTTATATTTACTTCAAAAACACCAACGCCTTCGCTCCGTCTGCTCGCTGCTCTGCTCACCGGGTTCTCCTCACCGGGTTCTCCTTACAGGGTTCTCCTCACTGGGTTCTGCTCACCGGGTTCTCCTCACAGGGTTCTCCTCACTGGGTTCTGCTCACCGGGTTCTCCTCACATTTTATTGTACTTTAAGTTTTTTAACTATATATATATATATATATTCAATATTATTATAATATATATATATATATATATATATATATTATTTATAATAATATTGCAGCTGGAGTTATTTGAACTAATTCTCATTATTTTTATCACGGCAACAATAAAAAAATTATTTTCTGCTCAGCTTTATGAATTATTTTATTATTTAATTTCTTTTCTTCAGACTTTTGTTTTTCTCTCTAAACTTTAATTCTCAGTTTTCTTCCCGTCTTCAGTCAGCTGATTTTACATAACGGGCGATCAGGGGTCAAAGGTCAGCGGTCGCGCTGTCGAGGACGAACGAGATGCGTCGCCGCGGCAACACGGCACGGAGAGCAACAACACGACATCCCGATCGTCACCGTGCATCCCACAATGCATTGCAGGGAAAAAAGGAGACATTTTGGTGTTTTAACAAGCGTTTAGGCGTCAAAGGTCACGCGTTGGAGGCCTCGAGGACCGGTAATGAGATGCAACGACACGGAGAACAACCCAGCGGTCCCGGCGGCACGTCGTGCATCCCACAATGCATTGCAGGAAGAAAAAAACAGACATTTTGGATGTTTTATTAACAGGCGTTTAGGGGTCAAAGGTCACGCGTTCGAGGCCGGGTAAACACGGAGGAGAACAACACGTTGTGCATCCCACAATGCATTGCAGTAAAAAAAAGACAAAATTGTTGGACGTTGTGGGAAGAAAGTCTCTCGCCAACACACACGGCCACACGGCCGGCGTCTCTCCTCCGCCGAGTTGTTGTTGTTGTTGTTGTTGTTGTTGTTGTTGTTGTTGTTGTTGTTGTGTGATGTCTGTCGGCCAACAAGGACCCTCTAGACAGGAAACACGAGTAAATAAATGTAAGTAGTTGCAGGTCTTCTCCCACGAGCCGCCTGCTCCCGATCTTTGTGTTTTATTGTTATTTATAAGTGGATGTAAACAACTCTGACACGGTGAGGTCGTTGGGATGCATTCAGGCCCCTCGGTGGTTAGAGATCTCGTTCCATTTTCTTTCAATTTAAGCGTTTTATTTTGTATTCATAGATCTGCATCCTGTCGACCAATCAGAGGCGTCGGATTTCTTCTTCGTTTCTCTTTTTTTGGAAAAAAATAATATTTTCGGAATTTTTCATTCAAATCGAGAAAAAATAAATCCAGGTTTTAATTCAACTTGATGCATCTGTGAAAGTGATGCTCGGTCGCCCCAGTTGGTTTAAAAGATGGCGAAAAGTGAGAGAGACAACCCCCCCCCCCCCCCATGAAGCCCGATAAAGCTGCTTCCCCCTGCAGGCCCTGAAGGCACCGCGGCATCGGGGTGAAATGAATGCGGCAAAAAAAACAAAAACAAATAGTATCAATATAAAACCCGGAGGAAAGAAAAGCTGCTGCAGCCTGACGGAGACGAGCCGCTCGGAGATACATCTTCTGCAGCCAAGTACCAAGAGAGGGATGGCTACAGAACAACAACAACCACGACAACGTCCTCATTCAACCCATGTTCAAGGAGCTGACCAATCACAGCGCTCGTAACAATGGACTTTAAAAAAGACGACGAGGGCGACTCACGAGTTTCATGAGCCAGATTCAGATGAGTTTTGAAGACCATGCATAGATTTATATATATTATATATGTTATATATTCATATATACATACATACATATATATATTTATCTATTTATATATATATATTTATATATATATAGTATATATAGATATATATAGATATATAATATATAAATATATGCATGGTATATATATATAAATACATATATATATATATAAATATATATATATATAAATATATATCTATGGTAGACATATATTTATATATATATATATTATATATGCATATAAATATATAGATATAAATCTATCTATCTATATCTATCTATATATTTATACAGGACTGTCTCAGAAAATTAGAATATTGTGATAAAGTTCTTTATTTTCTGTAATGCAATTAAAAAAACAAAAATGTCATGCATTCTGGATTCATTACAAATCAACTGAAATATTGCAAGCCTTTTATTCTTTTAATATTGCTGATTATGGCTTACAGCTTAAGAGAACTCAAATATCCTATCTCTAAATTTTAGAATATCATGAAAAAGTATACTAGTAGGGTATTCAACTAATCACTTGAATCGTCTAATTTACTTGAAACACCTGCAAGGGTTTCCTGAGCCTTGAAAAACACCGGACAGCTGCAGAGTGGTCCAAAGTCCTCTTTTCAGACCAAAGCAAGTGTTGTATTTCATTTGGAAGTCAAGGCGCCAGAGTCTGGAGAAAGGCTGGAGAGGAGCAAAATCCAAGTTGCTTGAACTCCAGTGTGAAGTTCCCAGTCAGTGATGGTTTGGGGAGCCATGTCAGCTGCTGGTGTTGGTCCACTGTGTTTCATCAAGTCCAGAGTAAATGCAGCTGTGTACCAAGAGATTTTAGAGCACTACATGCTTCCGTCTGCTGAAAAGCTCTAAGGAGATGAGGATTTCATTTTCCAGCATGATCTGGCACCTGCCCCCAGTGCCAGAACCACCAGTAACTTGTGTATTGACCATGGCATTACTGTCCTCCATTGGCCTGCCAATTCCCCTGACCTGAACCCCAGAGAGAATGTGTGGGGTATTGTGAAGAGGAAGCTGAAAGACACCAGACCCAACAATGCAAATGAGATAAAGGCCGCTATTGAAGCATCCTGGGCATCCATAACACCTCAGCAATGCCACAGGCTGATTGCCTCCATGCCACGCCACATTGATGCAGTAATCCGTGCAAAAGGATTCCCAACCAAGTACTGAGTGCATTAATGGACATTTTACAATGTTTGATTTTGTTTTGCTGTTAGAAATCTTTTTTTTTACTTGGTCTGAGGAAATATTCTAATATTTAGAGATAGGATATTTGAGTTTTCTTAAGCTGTAAGCCATAATCAGCAATTTAAAAAAAATAAAAGGCTTGCAATATTTCAGTTGATTTGTAATGAATCCAGAATGCATGACATTTTTGTTTTTTTTATTGCATTACAGAAAATAAAGAACTTTATCACAATATTCTAATTTTCTGAGACAGTCCTGAGACACACTGTATAAATTGCATTCATGTGTTTTACAAGCATATTTAATGTAGCCTAATGTATAACGATCATAATGTATTTATATTTAACAAACATTCCTTAATAAGGAAAGTATAAATACTCCAGCGCAGGCATCGAGTCAACGTTCTGCAGTTCCAGACCGCCACATCACCGGTTCTCCGGATGTTCTACTGACGTTCTGCGGTTCTGCTGCATCGTGTGTGTGAAAGCTCTCACGATTTCATGTCTCTGATGTCCCTCGAATCTGTTAAAAAGTTCAAAGGTCAGATACGGCGAAGTTTCTTGTTGCAGTAGAGCAACGAGGCGCCGCTCGCCGCTCATTTAGCCGGTAAACGAGCTCAATTATTGTCGAGCGTTCCCGTCATCGGGGTCGATGACATTCATTCTCACGTGAAAGCAGATCCGTCGTCAGGTTCAGGTCCCCATAAGAACCTCACAACCAGCTTGCGTGTGTGTGTGTGTGAATTACGCGTCGAGGGAAATACATTTTTTGCATTTTTGCACTCCGGAATAATCTAATCTATGAACACTGCTGTTTCATCTGTCTGATTTATATATTCATATATTCATATATTTATATATATATATATATATATATATATATATAAATATATATATACATACATATTTATTTATATAAATAGAAATAAATGTTTCTATAAAAATGTATGTATATATATATATATATATATATATATATATATATATACATATATTTGTTTATAAATATATATATGGGCACAGATGAATCAGTGTGTGAAAGCTGAAGGGATGTGTTTACAAAGAAATTAAGAGAGTATGTTCATAGAGTCCACGGAGAGGATGCTGGGTCAGAGAAACAGATAAAATAAAAAAGTGAATTCAGAGTGCAGCAGAGCGGTTAAGATGTCCTCGGCATCTTTCTCTGAGTTCACCCCGTATCCGTCCTGGCGTATTGTTTATCTGCACATCCTCTTCCATGAGGTGTGAAAACATCTCCGGTTCTGGACCCCTCATGCGGTCCAAACAGGATTACTGAGTACTGGCCGGATCCTTCACATCCGTCTCAGAAGCGGTTGATTGGGTTTATGTGGCGTTGTAAATAAAATGACAGACTTTGTCTTCTTCTCCTTGTGAAGCGGTGAAGGTCAGAGACGGTGTGTCTCCGTGTTTCAGAAGGGTAGACGCTGCCGTGAAGAACGCCCGGGGCTTCCAGGCAGCGCCTCAAAATCAGCCGTTAATGACCCATCATCTCAGGGACACGCTGCAACCTCCACATGGCTCTGGAGATAGGGAAGCTGTTCCTTTCTTTTGTAAACACATCCCTGCAGCTATATATATATATATATATATATATATATATATATATATATATATATATATATATATATATATGTATATATATATATATATATACATCATATTAATATATGTATTTATTTATATATATATATATATATATATATATATATATATATATATATATTTATATATATACATATATACGTATATATATACATATATTTATATATGTATTTATATGTATATATATGCATATATATGAATATATAAATATATGTATTTATTTATTTACATATATATATATACATACGTATATATATTTCAATAAAACAAATATATTTTTATATGTATATATATATGTAAATATATAAATAACTTGATATATAAATATTTAAATATAAATATACCAAATTAAATTTATACATATTTATAAATACATATATTTGTATATATATTTAAAAATATAAAAATCGGACGGATGAAACAGCAGTGTATATTAATATATATATTTGTAAATACATATATCTTTTAATAAATAAAAACTAAATATAATATTAATAATAACTAATATAAATATATATACATATATATAATATTATTGTTTATATATATATGTATATTTTGTATATATATGTAAATATATAAATAACTTGATATATAAATATTTTAATATAAATATACCAAATTAAATTTATATATATTTATAAATACATATATTTGTATATATATATTTAAAAATATAGAAATCGGACGGATGAAGTGTAGCAGTGTATATTAATATATATATATATATATGTATATATATATATATATATATTTGTAAATACATATATCTTTTAATAAATAAAAACTAAATATAATAATATTAATAATAAATAATATAAATATATATACATATATATATATATATATAAAAAGTTTTTTGTTTATATATATATGTATATTTAAAATTATATATATATATATATTAATAAATGTTTTTTAAAAGTCTGTTTCCTGCCATCTGATATGAGGCGATAGGAGATCGGGTCAACGGCTGCATGTAAACACGGATCCATCCTCTCCGTTTTCCAATTTTCTTTGTTGTCCACGATAAGCTGGCATCTTTTTGTTACCGCGGCGATAAGCGTCCATGTTTTTGTAATGAATCACTAACCGGCGACACCTCCGGTATCTGATCCCGTCCTGAAAAACAATAACGTGGCATTCGGCGGCCCCCGAGATTTGGCCAATCCGTGTGAAACAAACGATAAAAGCAGGGCAGTGTTTCACAGAGTGTGTGTGTGTATGTGTGTGTGTGTGTGTGTGTGTGTGTGTGTGCGTGTGCGTGTGTTTGACAGCTGACAGATAATGGCGACCCCGCATCCTCTCGGAGGACAATGTCCTCGCGCTCTGAGATAACGAAAAGAGACGCTCGTCTTCGGCCTCTGGCCCGATCACGGCAACCCGATCCGCAGCGAGGTGGCGAGAAAACCACGAGGCTTCCTCCACGACACTTAAAGCTTCCTGCGGTTAGCGTGAAGTCCAACGAGGCTGCCAGTCGGCCGCCAGATGGGATGTTTCACCGCCTCAGATGGTAAACAACACCAACAATGGAGATCAAGCTCAAGAAATGACCGTCGTTCAAGGTCTCTGCTGCGGGTTCTCTGTCTGAGGAACACAGCTCCATAGGCAAGGCCTCCCACCTCTATTTATATTATTTATTTATATATATATTTCTGAATACATTATTTATAAATGTATTTATATATTCATCCAAATATATATGTCCAAAAAATATATATAAATAATTATATATTTCAAAAATAAAAATACAATAACGTATATAAATAAATACATTATATATAAATATGTTTATTAATTTATACATATATATTTATTAATAAAGATATATCTAAACCAATATATACATATAAATACATTATTATGATGAAACGGCAGTGTGTGAGAGCTGCAGAGATATGTTTACAAAAGAAGAAGAAGCACTGCACACAGCTGAAGGAGGATCAGCGAACCGGCCAACACTCCGTGTGATGGAGACTCGCTTCATACTTCAGATTTCTGGAATACGTCGTTCGAACATTTACGCTCACGTCGTTTGTCCTTTTATGAATTCAGATGACAGCGGCGTTTGTGTGTGTATGTGTGTGTGGAGGCGGGGGGCAGGAAAGCGTGTGATGGATTCATCACACGCTGGAGGAGGCAGAGCGTCCACACCGGGAGATTTCTGCCTGAGCATTAAATCCCAGTCTGTGTGTCTGGCTCTCCCCGTTATTGGAAATGGTATTACTGGGAGGAGAGCTGCGGCGCCTCCATCTGCTGCTGGCCTTTTGCTTCTTTGTATTTGTGTTCATATTGATGCAAACATATATCTCTATATATAGAGAGATATATGTTTGCATGTCTTATGAGCTTATTAGCACTCGAGGGTTTACGATTCAGACGCTGCTGGTTGTTTCGTTTTCTTCATCAGAGACAAAACTGATGATTTTCTATCTCTGACTCTACTAAATCCGTCAATACATCTTTCAAATATTGCATTTATTCATATATATTAATATAAACAAATATTTAAATCGTAAAATGCACGGCCTCTTAACAAAGCTACTGAATAAATACCAATACATGCATATTATATCTTCATAATACATATCTCACGGACTAGTTAGCTACTGTCAATCACACATAAACCTATATATATATATTATTATATGCAAGCTCAAACTCTGTAATGTATATAAATACATATAAATATATATATATATATATATGTTATGTACATAGTTTATAATGTAAATAGACATTTGAGACATTATAAACATTTTATGATATTTGTCTTTTACATAATTTGTGAGGAAATATGTTATTGTACTTTATTTCAATAAAAGTACTACAATAAAAATAAAGTATCAAAATAAAAAAAATAACTTTAAAAGATTTCTGTATAAATATATTTATAAAGACATATATTTATATATAAATATTTATTTATGTTAATAAATAAACATATATATTTATATACATATATATAAATAAATGTATATATGTATAAATTAATGTATGTATATATAAATAAAATGTTTATACTATATTCTGTTTTGCACAGAATGAGCTTGAAAATTAAATTTAAATGTCAGTAAAACAACAATAACATGACAGTTTTGACTTACATCTCCTTTCAACTCTTCTCAGATTAACTCCTGTGGTGCATTTTAGGTGAGCGGTTAATCAGAGAGTCAACCGAAGGTGTTGCGCAAGGTCAAACTCGAGCTTCCGTGTATTCACAGTCGGTACGGCGTGCTCCAGAGCGGCCGGCGCCAAAGAGGAGCGTCAATAATAAAACGTCTTCATGCGCCTCCACTAAGGGGGGGAGTCCTTTACGTGCAAGAAGAAGAAAATAAAAGTGGGGATGAATGATTGATGATTTCTCAACGACCAATTAGAGAGAGGAGGCTGTCGGGTTCCCTTTCATCTCTGTATTTACCACTTAATCCACGAGGCCCTGAGAGGCCGCTGGCTTCCTGTCGGGAGTCCAGAGTCGCAATTACTAATCCCACTGAGTCATGCACTGCATGTATGTTAATCTGGCTGCTGCAGCTGCTTGTTGTCCACTTGCCCCATGAAGGCTTCTTACAGCACAACAACAACAACAACAACAACAACAACAACAACAACAGATGCTCAGTGTGAGTTGAGACGGTTTGAGGGTTTCATTTCTCCTCTGCGGGTCGCGGTGTACTCTCAGAGTAAAGAGACATGTGACCTCGTGACTTGAAGGAGGTCCCTGAAGGTCTCATGAGACTCTTAATATCCGGGGTGACTCATGTTTAGTCACAGGAACCAACAGGCAGGTGCCGGCTCGGCATTTAGGAGCTTTTATAGCTGCATTTGTTCAGTTCATGTCTGCTTTTTAAAATGAATCAAGTTCAAGGGAGGATTTATTTTCATTATGCAATCTAAATACGGGGTTGCGTAACGAAATGCAAGAAGAAGAAAAAAGCCGAGAGCTTCTTGAATCTGCATCAAAAGAAAGGAGAACAACAGAAGCTGAAGGTTTCTTCCACTTTTCGCCCTGAAAGGTTTCTTTTCTACTTCTTGGAAGTTGTTCCTGATCCGACTTGAGGTCAAAGGTCAAAGGTCAGGGCTGTCCAGTGTGTAGAGATTGTACTCAGAGGGGAATATGTCATTTGTGATATTCACAATACACACAATAAGCTGAAGATTATTTTTTAAATTTTTTTACATATTGAACATCGTCAACTTTAACGGACATAAGAAGTGGGCGTCGTCACCGCTTGGGCGTCGTCACCGCTGACGTTGGACGTTCATTTGTGGACGTCGTTTTTTTTTCTTAAGCCTAAAGTTAATTTTTTCCGTTGCCATCTTGTTTTTTATCTCGCGATTAAAGGAAGACCCGCTTTACCTCCTGATCAAAAGGTACTTAAATACGAATATATATATATTAAAACATTTTTTTAAAGCGTATCTATGGATGATTTATTGTTATTATGCAATATATAGACAGTGTAGAGTCAGGTACAAAAAACATTTAAAAGGAGAAAAAAAGCAAAGAAAAAAAGGTAAATAACAAAAACAAGATTACTTCCGTCGGACCGGACACAAGAAGTGGGCGTGGTCAAGTTTTTTTTTTAAGCCTCGAGATCTTTTTGTCCGTCGCCATCTTGTTTTTTTCTCGTGACACAAGATGACTTTACGGGCGGAGGTGAAGATTCACGCCCATCTCGTAATTTAAGGACGACCCGCTCCACCTCCTGATGAAAAGGACCTTCGACATGAAGGTCTTAAAAAAAGAGAAAAGGGGGGTATCTACGAAGTGGATGGATGAAGCTGTTGCCTCTAGCAACGCTACCTTCACTAACTGCCGATGGCGAAGCAGAATATTTGAGGTGAGGAAGCGAGCCGCGGGATTACAGGCTCACGCTTTAATATTTTACATTTTCCAGGGTCTTAGTAATAATTCCAGCCGAGTTGTCCGGCCCAGGCGGAGGACGGCGAGGCTGACGCGCTGCCAGAGGGCGTCTGCCGTGCACCAAACTCAGGGTCACGGGGCTTAAGACTAATTTAAAAAAATGGTGGCTTGGTGCCAACGAAATGCTGCACGGAATCAAACCACATAAAGCATCGGGGGGGGAGCACGTGCCCTTGAGCGAGTTGCCCAAGCCCGAGCTTCACCCCCGGGTGCTCTGCAGGCGCCCCGCTCTCTCTCCTCCTCAGGGTGGGCGGTACGTGGAGGTCAAAGTTCATGTCTGAAGTTTAGTTTAAGGGACTTTTTATACTTCTGTTTTCGAAGGTGGGAAAAAAGTAACTTTCAATCAGAAGGTTTTCTCTCCCGGCGCCCCGCGTTCTAGCTGATGGCCGCCGTGCTGTGGCGCCGCCGCTGTCTCTACCAAAGGGTTGTCGTCTCGGGGACGCCCGGCGCCCATCCCCCGGTTCCCGCCGCTAGTAAACCATGTCTGCTGTCAACGGAGTTGCTGGAGTTTGCACCGTTAGCGCTGTTAGCTTCCTTCGAGCTGTTAGGTCCGTTAGCGCTCTTAGCTTCTCGCCGGCTCAGCCATCGCCATGCTGAGGCTGATGCGCCCATCCCCCGGTCCCCGACGCTAGTGAACAGTGTCAGTTGTCAGCAGCGTTGCTGAAGTTTGCACCGTTATCGCTGTTAGCGCCACTAGATTTGTTAGTTTCATTAGCACTGTTAGCTTCTCGTTGGTTCAGCCATGTTGAGGTTTAAAGTTACAACTACGCTCCAACTGCAGTAGTTATTTAGAGATACATGTTCACGTCCAGTAACTGACTGAACCACGTGACAATGCTAACATTAGCTTGATAGTGACGACGCTAATGTCAGCTTGATAGTGACAACGCTAACGTTAGCTTGATAGTGACAATGATAACGTTAGCTTGATAGTGACAATGATAACGTTAGCTTGATAGTAGGACAAAGTGAAAAGAAGTCGTCGGTTATCATGATTGGATATCCTACAATGGATAACTACAAACTCTGAAACACAGTTATTTCTTCATGTGTGCATAGATAAGAACATCATAATGTTATTTTTGGGAGTTCAGAAGAGAAATTAGTGCCAAATTCTGCTGGGAAATTATATTAAAACTCTTTTTTTAGAGGCGATAACATTCCATATCTGCCACACAGTCTCTCTCTCTCTCGCTCTCTCTCTCATACACACTCAGACATGTCTTTATCGCCGTCTCTCTTTCTCCGTCACACTCTTAACAACGTTATTGGATTCAAGAATGCCGAACACCACTTGAGAATAGGATAACAACACAACAAACACACACCTCTGCAGGTACAACGCTTCCCCACAGCCAGAGGACTTTGTTTACTCCACTTTCCCTTTGAAAGAGATGAAACACTCGATGAAGATGAGATGGCGAAGTGCACAACTTCAGATTTATAATGCAAACAAACACAAAGAAACATCATCAGAGACCTTTAACAAAAGAAAAACAAGCGTACCCGTTCAGACTGATGGAAAACACTCATCTCTGACACATTGTTTGATTTCCAAACCTCTTGAAACTCCCTCGGCACCATTAATCACCACTGCACGGTGAATCTCACACAGGAAATCAGCGTTACATTCAACACGTGCGCCGTGAAGACGTGGTGCTCGGAAAGGGCGCTTTCCAGTCACGCATCCACCAGTTCTGAGGCTCTTAATTGCACTTCAGTGATCAGCCGGAGGGATGCGGCTTGTTTCCATAAATTTTTGATAGCTAGCATGGCCAACAGGCTTACAACAAGCCGCCATTAGCTTTCACAGATTACTGTCACCTTCATCTCGGCTGCCTGCATCCATGAACGGAGAAGAGACGCGAACAAGAGCGTGCCTAGAACAAGACGACGATCCAAACTCACCAATTACAAAGAAGTCTCTTCTGGAATCTATTAGATCGATGTCCATTAGATCGATGTCCATTAGATCGATGTCTATTAGATCGATGTCTATTAGATCGATGACCATTAGATCGATGTCTATTAGATCGATGTCCATTAGATCGATGTCCATGTCTATTAGATCGATGTCCATTAGATCGATGTCCATGTCTATTAGATCGATGTCCATAAGATCGATGTCCATTAGATCGATGTACATTAGATCGATGTCCATTAAATCGATGTCCATTAGATCGATGTTCATTAGATCGATGTCCATGTCTATTAGATCAATGTCCATTAGATCGATGTCTATTAGATCGATGTCTATTAGATCGATGTATATTAGATCGATGTCTATTAGATCGATGTATATTAGACCGATGTCCATCAGATCGATGTCTATTAGATCGATGTCTATTAGATCGATGTTTATTAGATTGATGTCCATCAGATCAATGTCCATGAGATCGATGTACATTAGATCGATGTACATTAGATCGATGTACATTAGATCGATGTCCATTAGATTGATGTCCATGTCCATTAGATCGATCACTATGACAGACTATTAGTCCCTAATCAGCCAATCAGCTCCTCTCAAATGTTGTTCAGCCTCTAACACTGTCCTGTTGGATAAAAGTCTGCTATCAAAATGGAGAGGTCAAAGGTCACGACCCCCGGGTCAAAACGTTACTTCCGGTCAAGTCACTAAACAAGTATTTTCACAATAAAAGTCCTGTCTGTTATTGTTCGCATTAAAGTCACTTCACAGGCTTCAACCGGCTTCGACAATCTGAAATACTAACTAACATTCACTCTCATGAACATACATTACTTCTTACAATTTACATTAGCATAGAGTAAACAGTCCCCCTATGCTTCATAACACATTCATAACAATATCAATATTCTCCCTAATATTTCCTATTATAATATCTTTCTATATGTATTAATTTAAAGCTCAGGACTACAGAATCAAAATAAACTGCTACAACCTAGCCGTGTCCTTGTCCACCATTCACTCTACTCATCCCGTCGTTTTCTATTAATATCACGCCGATGGTTCATTATGTGTCGTGTTGTTTTGGTTCCACCTGTCCAGGGACAACATGAGCGTGTTAGCTTTTAGCTAACGCCGGAGCGATTACTTTTAAATGAGTGCTATCCCTGCAAAAAAAACAATAATATATCTAATACAATTTGCAGAGGAAAAAACATGCTAGCAGTATTTCCTATTTCTCATACGGCTCAGCAGTCCGGGGAGAATCTACTACCGAGCCGCTGCTGATATTTAAGTATTAAAGTGGTGTCTTGAGGTGACGCCAAAACCCTCAGCGTGACTGTAGCCCGAGTCCACTGATGCATTCACTATCCCATGTGCTTTAAAACCTCTTGCTATCACTCTTGCAGTCAAATACGTACCAATACCAAGGATTCAATACCCTGTAGGCACTATAATAAGAATGTCTTTCTCCCACAGCCTTGTATTGATATGGAGATTGCCTCCTCAATGCATCGGAGAGAAAGAAGAAGAATTCGAACTGCAGATGTATCGGCTCTTGAGAATGAAAAGACCGACTGTAGTGGTTTCAGCTGGATAGTTTCAATCGTGGTAAACGGATTTTCTAAATGCCAAAGTAACTGATTTATAGATTTGGCTTGTCTGAGAGGAGAGAAAACTCATTTAGATGGAATACTGCTGACTGCCAAGACACCTCCATGTTTTTTTTTTTCAATGGAGGTGTCCGATATCCGCCAAAATATGTTTTTTTTTTTTACGGAGACATCTCGTTGCGTCTCACGAATGTTGCTGTTGACTGGTATCCTCTCTCTCTTGCCCTCTTTATATTCGGGTTCTCTCCCTTCTTCTTTCCCTTCCGTCAGTTGTGTTTTCATCTGTGCTGAAAGCCGAATGTGCACTCGCCCTCTGCACAACGCCGTATGTTAATTATGTCCCATTCTTAAGTGGGGGTAATTTGAAGCAGTAGGAGGCGTGTTCAACTTTTGTACTCGTGTCCGATGTTCTTCAGACACTGATGTCAAACCCACGTATTTAAAAGCTTTTGAGTCCTATTTATTCTTTCAAACACACTTCCAGCTCTCAGTAGATCAAGCTGGACTAAAATAGTTTATATTACTCATATATATATGTTTTCTGGGGACCATTTTTTTGAAACGGTTGCAGTATTGAGGAAAGTAATCCTACCTAGCAACGCCTCACCGTCAATGAGCGTCCGCTCAGAGAGCCGGTCGTCAACGCTGAGCCCCGTCGGCCATGCTGTGGTTATGGTGCCTCGATAATGTTCACGATAACGTTAGAATTTACCTGCACCCAATACTAGTTGTCCCTGAATAGAGCTTGAACGCACCACGTAACTGAACTGGGGTCAGGGATGCCGCATGTGTTCAGCTTGTAAAGCCCTCTGAGGTAAATGTGTGATATTGGGCTGTATAAAATAAACTGCATTTAATTTATTTTAACCTACGTTAGCCGTTAGCGCCGCTGCTAACGTTACCCGTTTTCCTCCTGGTCGTTCCCAGCAGGCCACACATGCGTGTCATTCGAGGGAAGCTGTGTAGGTTTTCTCTTCCATTTTTATCGTTTCTTTTCCTCCAGGGAGCTCAGTGTTGTTTTCCCTCAGCAGCGGTGGCTCAGTCTGACCTTTATGTTCCAGTTAGCCGGTGTTTGGGTTTATTGTGTTGGCCTCGGAGACCTCGACGCCTCTTGCTTCCGTTTTAGTTTTACATTAGTTAATCCTTAAAGCCGTCCATAAATCCTCCTTATTGCTGCTTTAAGTATTTCACCTGACTTATGGTTTGCCTCCTCGGTTCCGCCCGGTCTCTCTTAGACACGTATGTTGCGGCCGTGTACCCCGAGGCACCCTGGAGACGCCGTAACTCGGCTTATTTATTGTTTTGCCACAGAGCGCTCTCGAGTCTGTAACACAGGCCTATTCAACTAGCGGCCCGCAGGCCGGATACGGCCCGTTTGAATTTAACTCCGGCCCGCCAGACCGTCTGCAAATCAGTATAGCTTGGTAATAAAAAATCAAACTGACGGACACGCCTCTTTTATACATTGAGACATCTAACCCAAAGCCGTTGAGTTTCACTGTTGCCTCCACCAGACCTGTATGGTTACATCGTTATGTTACGCCCCGTGTTGGTTGCCGTAACCCACTCCTCACCTCGCTCTGGTCTGGCTGACCACTGAAACACCGGCGCTAGCTGACGTTACCGTTAAGCTGCAACATGTCTCTCAAAGCCGAAGCGTCGGAAAGTTGTCTGCAGGGCTCTCAAGCCTCACGCATTGAGCGTGAGACTCGCGCATTTCGGTCTTAACTCCCGCCACACATCGTATTTCTCATGCTGAAAAAAACTATCAGCTATTTAATGTTTTAATGTGCCGCAGCGCCAACATGAGCCGCACTGAAGAAAAAAAAGGACTATACTCCCCGGGCACTAGGACCTGGGGGGAGGCTGCTGCATGGCTTCCTCACTCTGCAAGGAGCGTCTCTCATAGAGCCAGGATGACAGTCAATGAGTTGAGCTTGAAGTAAACGATGCACCAAGTGACCTGTACATCCAGGTAGTTACAGAATGTCATAGTTGTTAATGAGTATCATATTGTTCTCCATAGAATGGTAAATTAGACACTGAACTAGTTCATCTTTATCTCAGTGATAGAGTCCAAAAGAGCAGAATTTCAGAGTCATAGTGATAAAATATCCCTTTGACTCTGACATGTGTCTCCAACAATGACCAGGGCTTTAAAAGAAAATGTGGTGTGCAAAAGGCCCTCTGCTTATTAATGAGGGCCTGAACACTGACAGTGGAGCAGAGGACCTATTGTTCTTAAAATCGTTAGTATTATTGTACGTGTCTTCGGCATAATCTATGTTCTTCATCAGGATGTTGGGCAGAACAATCAAAGTACCGTAGTTATAAAAGAATTTTTCATCAAATCACGTAGATGTCGTGTGGCGGCTCATTATTAAAAAGTGATTCAGGCAAATTAGTTTTTTGGGAAGTTTATATAAAACAAGTAGCCCTTCGGATTATTTGTACCCTTGAAGCCCCTGTCCTAAAGTTTCGTTCTGCGGGGGGGGGGGGGTCACACGGTGTAACGTACGGGTCACGGGTCGACGGCGGTGCATGGAAAGAGACCTGCAAGAGGAACAAAAAAATGTGTTCCGGAATTTGTTTTTGAGGCACTAGCTCAAACGGAAAGAAGTAAAATAATGCGTGACTACAAGACGGCTCTATGAACCTGATTGCATCCAATGAGGAGCGAGCTCTGTGGGGAGGTACCGTGACTCCTTATAAATGCATGTTTAAGTCATATTTTATTATTCTGATGTTCTAAAACCAACCTCTACATTGATGGTATTAACCCTTTGGAAGACAGCGCTGTTGCTTTAAGAGGAAGAGTTAGAAAGACATATGCGCAGGCATCAATCCGTTGTGGAAAGAGACCTGTAAGAGGAATTTAAAAAATGAAGGTCTTTTGGAATTTCTTTTTGAGGCACCAGCTCAAACAGAAAGACGTACAATAATGCGTGACTATAGGACTTCTCTATGAACCTGATTGCATCCAATGAGTAGAGCTCTGTGTCGAGTTACCGTGACTCCTTTTAAATGCATGTTTAAGTCATATTTTATTATTCCGATGGTCTAAAACCGACCTCTACACCAACTAACTGTAAAGGGAAGACATTGATGGTATTAACACTTTGGAAGAGAGCTCTATTGTTTTAAGAAGAAGAGTTAGAAACACACATATGTGTTCAGGCTTCAAACCGTTGTGGAAAGAGCTGCACGAGGAATTTTAAAAAATAAGTTATTTTGGATTTAGTTTTTGTGGCGACGGGAGAGACAGAACGGCTTTGAGGAAGGAGACCTGCAAGAGGAATAAAAAAACGTGTTCACGGAATTTGTTTTAGAGGCACTAGCTCAAATGGAAACACGTAAAATAATGCGTGACTACAGGACTTCTCTATGAATCTGATTGCGTCCAATGAGGAGCGAGCTTTGTCGAGGCTCCGTGACTCCCCACACAATGTTTGTGGAATAGAACGACGAGGACAGGAAGTCGGTTCAGAGGAGCCGGTGATGGAGCTGAGCGCCGGTTCATTGTTCCTCTCTGCCGGTCGGGGAACCGAGCTGCCGGCGACACGCCGTATCCCTCAGCCTGGAGGAGCAGCAGACTGGATACTGCAACCCACCTCTAATAAAGAAAAACATGCTCCGCCGGCTCAATGCTGTTGCCGAGAGAAAGCGATCCTCTCGGGGTCGACGGCGGAGTCGTGAAAAAAAAAAGGCAATTTCTCCGTCTTGATTCCGGGGGAAAGGACAACATTTCTTGCCCACTTGATTAATCTTTGCGGGAAGAGGCGGCGATATGACGATCTCACATTCACACGGTGGGAAAGAATCCAGGAGGGATATTTTTAGAGCGGGCCGCCGCCGCCAGGAATTCTCCATTTAACTGAGATTCCCTGAAACGATGCGTCGAGAAGGTTGTCTGCCGTTTCCCGATCGAATTAAGTTATTTTGCTAATCTATTACGGTGTCGCCGCCGTCAGGGGTGGGGGGGGGGGGGGGGGTCACACAAACCTTTGGAGAGACGGAGGTGAGGGGGGGGGGGGCAAGGCCACTCTAATTAGTGGGCAATTACCTCCATCCAGTTGTAATTACAGTTTCCAGACAATTACGTTCAGTATGATGAATGTCAAATGTCTAATTTTCTGTTTTTTCTCTCCGCTGCTTCTCAGCGTCCATGAGTTCCTCGGTTCATCGGTTTTGTTATTTTAATAAACGATTCATTCGATGTTGATTGCGACAAATTACAATTTTATTTTTGCAGGATTATTTTTATCGTAATGCATCTCAAAGAACAAAAATATTCTAAATGTTCAAAACGAAGACCACAAATCAGATTTTCTACATTTCTTACCTTTCACAATAAAAGCCCAAGAAATACCGACAGGGTCCGTTTCTTTCCGTGTGGCTCGGAAACAACTTTTCTGTTCTGGATAACGTTACTTTACAAAACGTTATATTATATATATATATATTGACAGAAACATGTTCAGTTTAATAAAACCCTCTCACGTTACTTCATATATCTTGCAGATTTGTTCTAGTAATTTACCTTAAATGTATGTTTAAGTCATGTTTTATTATTTTATTATTCCAACATTTCCGACCTCTTCACGGACTAACTCTGAAAGAAAGACATTCATTCTTTTAACCCTTAACGGCCCTTTTTGATCCGCAACGCTTTGAATAGTTTAAAGGAGAAAAATACTTCACAATAATGATCTACAGTAGAGGTCATGAACAGAGGCTTGAGGGTAGGAAGAGTCCAGCACAATGCATTGTGGGAGCTGTCGCTCTTGAATGCACCCCCCCCCCCCCGCCACACATAAACACACACACACACACACACACAGAGAGAGTCTTTTCAACCTGCTAAATAATTGAAGTGTTTTTAAGCTGAATAAGAAGCGTCCAGTCAGAGATCTGGTGGTGATTCTTATCTCATATAATTAAGACCTCGTTCGCCATTAATGACCGGGCCTCGGGTCTGTCAGCGAACAGGAGGAGGGACACCTTGGGGCAGGTGTGACGGGGGATCTTGAGTCTCTGTGTTGTGTTGTTGTGGCCCCGCGGGGCCCGGTTTCCCCGCGGCGAGGGGGCCGGCCTCCTCTCCTCCGGCGGGGTCCAGCCTCCTCTCAGGAGCAGAGGGCGTCGCCAGGACTCGTCACGCGGGGAGCAGGAGAGGAGCGCCTCAAGGGGCGATCACACGTGTGACATCATTCCAACCCTGTATCACAAAAATTCCGTTCCCCCAGAACTAAAATGCAATTCGCAGTGACGTTTGACTGAAACGTATTTCTCTCCAGATTACGTTTGTATTTGATGTATTATAATTACAAATAGGTCTCGGATCAACGTATCTTTGCCATTTTTGTCTCACTTTTCTACGATGCTGTTATGAATTAGAAAAAGCGTCATCTAGTCTTATTTATTATTATTGTATATGTTGTATATGTCGCCTGCGTATTATGACAGCAATAAGCGCCGTTGTAACGGATCATATGAATTGCCGTGTAGACTTACTGCTGGTGACGCTCCTTTATTTTCTTTCTTTAGGTGACAATACATTATTTAAAACTCGTAAATTATCACCACCTCATCACCACCTTAACAGAGTCAGCCTCATATGGGTCCAATCAACTATTGAACTTTTTTATTAAATGCGCATCTGTCCGTAATCTATACCATAAAGTTTGCATTTTAACCTTAAAAAAAAGTGCGCTCCCTTTTAACCTTTCAAAATAAAAGTCAGCTGTATCTGTTAAAGCCCCACTATGTAACTTTTCCACCTTAAAATAACAGCTTGAAAAAAATTGTGCCGCTACAATGACTTTTAATATGTTGATTTGCGCCTCCGCCACTGCCATCGGGGGTCTGTGGGCAGAAAACTGCTGAATGTAAGATGTTGGGACCGACCCGGTACTTCCGGCGGAAGTAGTTCAACTTGCTGTCTGGCAGTGATTACGCAACGTCATATAGTGCCAGTCCACGCTCGCAGGTGACTTTTTATTTGCTCCGCTACGAGACGAGTACAAACAGAATGACATGCCGCGGCTGAACGGCTCTCTGCAGCTGCCGAGAGAGCGCTGCTGGTAGCGCTCTCTCGGCAGCTGTGAGATCAGCTGTGAGGGCACGAGCCTGAAGAGCCATATATGGCTCGAGAGCCAGACGTTAAATACCTGAAGGGGGCGCTACAGGGGAAAAGTTACATAGTGTTGCTTTAAGCGGAAGTAGTATAAAACGTCTATATTTATACAAACAATACAATATAAAAGGCATACATCAAAACCAATAAGAAAAATGCTGAACAGTCAAACAACTCAAAACAATAAAGCCTTCATGGGGTTATTTACAGGCGTGTTTACTTCTCAGCAGGTATCCGGAAAAATCTGGGAAATAATTTGGGAATTGTTAATAAAACATGATTTACCCTTCAACTTCCACTGATATGCATGAAAACTAATACATTCTTTCAAACACACACACAAATACACGTGCACACACACACACACACACACACACACGCACACACACACACACACTCTGCAGACTGACCCTTGACCTCCCAATTTCCTCTCAGATATAACCTTACTGCTTTATATTCAATATATTATATCTATCTAAATACAAGACTTTGAGGTCATGGGGGGGAATCCCCTCCAAAACCTTCACAAGAGAAAATTGTCACCGTACAATAACCCTTGTACGATCCTTAAAACCAGTCTTTTAGTTACTTTTTCATACTTTTTCATACTTTCAGATTTAAAGAGGGGCATCTGAATATGAATTCCCTGAAGTTTTGGAGTTAAGGGCCCTAAAAACAACCGTTATTAACAATTCCTAAATTATTTCCCAGATTTTTCCAGATACCTGCTCTTTTTGTTTGATGCGAAGTAAACACGCCTGTAAATAACCCCATGAAGGCTTTATTGTTTTGAGTTGTTTGACTGTTTAGCATTTTCCTTATTGGTTTTGATGTATGCCTTTTATATTGTATTGTTTGTATAAATATAGACGTTTTATACTACTTCAAAGATATGTTGATCAGAGACGCATTTGTAATTATAATACGTCAAATACAAACGTAATTTGAAGAGAAATACGTTTCAGTCTAACGTAACTGCGAATTGCATTTTAGTTCTGGGGGAACGTCATTTTTGTGATACAGGGTTGCATTATTCATATGAGGACTGGTACACATGCACAGCCCCCCCCCCCCCCCCACACACACACACACAACAACAACAACACGGGGTGTCGGTGTTGTGCACGTGTCATGGTGTGGGTTATTGGGTAATTGGGTTATTGGTTACTCTTGAAGTGTAACTTACAATATTAAGAAGAATATTAATATTTATATACGTTTCTCTTACACGATGCACGAGTGATTTAAAAATCCTAAAAATATGAAATTTGAATGTTTACAAAAAACAAAAAAATAAAATATGTATATAATATATATATATATATATGATATATATATATATATATATCGGTTGAGTTTTTTTTAGACGGGTGGTGGTCAAAAAAACTCTCTCTCTCTCTCCCCCTCTCTCTCTCTCTCAGTCCCTCTCTCTCTCTCTCTCACTCATTGTAATGATGAATAATGGCTCCACATTAAGTTGGTTGAACGCCCGCTGTGTCTGACGTCTTCAGAGTGAGATTTATTCATAATAAATGACGAAGATGATGATGATGATGGGGGGGGGGGGGCGAGTAAAGCCCACTTTCCTCCTTAAAAAAAAGGGAATTATTTGTTTAAAAAAAAAATTAATCTAAAAAAAAATTAACATTTCGGGTGAATGTCGAGAATCAGAATGAATCTTCTCTGTGTGATGCCTCCCCCCCCCCAAAAAAAATCCACCGTTTGCTGCCGTTGAGCGTTCAGCGCCTGTAACCACGCGTCTTTATTTACCTGCTCGCCTCGATGGACGCCTCACCCCCCCCCCCCCCGATTCCCCCCCCCCCCCTAATTCCTCTCGCTGCGGATGAGTAAATCGCTCCAGAAGAGGTTTCAGGTCTATAATGCGGTGCGAGTGTGCACATTAAACGGTGCGTTCAGGCTCCTGCGGCGTGGGGACCCTGCAGCACCATCTCATCATAACCCCCCCCCCTCCCTTCTTGTTTATTCCCTAAACGGAGGGAGGGGGGGAGGGGGGGGGTCTATTATCAAGCATGTGGCTTGTTGTCAGTCCACCAGAGACAAGCCTGTTCAGTCGACAGGCCATCACTCTCATCTCGGGGTGGCTGCTGCCTCTATGGCGCCTTAATGCAGCAAATGCAGCACAGATGGCGTGGCGGTGCTCGTCCCCCGTTTGTCACCAAAATAGAACTTAGGGGGTCACAGAGTTTAAACTGGCCGCAGAACTACAGAATGTTTGAAGCAGAGCTCGTATATATATATATATATATATATATATATATATATATATATATATATATATATTAGATATAAACCTGTTAGCTCTAATATAGCAACGTGATTGGCTCACAGCCGTGATGTCACACCCTCATCATGGAGCCGGTCTTGATTCAGGACGCTGAGCGACATCCAGATGTTTCATTGAGTTTCCTCTCAGCGGAATTCTCTCTGGCGAAACACGTTGTATTTGTGTTGGGCTTTTATTGTGAAAGGTAAGAACAGAAGGAATGGATCTGATCTGCACTGGTTCCCTGTACTGGTTCCCCGTCCTGGTTCCCCAGACCTCGGAGTCCTGCGTGGTGTTCACTGCCGCGCGTGTTTCGAAGATGTCCGTTCTGCACAACTTGAATTGTCGTTGGTTTTATTTTGGCGGGGCAAAAGCTTAGAAAGACACAACGTCGCTCCGCTCGGCAACAGCCAACCGACTTGTGACTCCGTCACCTCGAGCTCATCACTCTACATCCAGACTGTTTGCTGTCCTGCTCCTCAGTGGTGGAACCAGCTCCCCACTGACATCAGGACAGCAGACAGCGGTCTGGGGTGAAGGACGCGAGGACGAGCGTCTGATTGGAGGAACCGAGGAGCCGAGGAGGCGCTATTCTATTGTGAGCTTTATTCTGTATTAATACACTTAAGAACTGTGTCCATAACTTTCATATTTTCATACTTGGCGTCAGCCGTGTATATAATCATATCAACATATTACGCTCTCAAAGCAACGCGAACAAACATAACGAGCCACATCCGTCCTGAAAGGTTTTATTAAGAATATATACGATACGCTTGGTTTTTATTGCACATTAAAGTAATCCTGATTTTTTTTTGTCGGTGGATTTGTCTCCGTTATTTTTGTGGGTGGATTTCCCTCCCTCTTGTTTTTTTGTGGGTGGACTCTCCTCCCTCCTGATTTTTTTAGGGTGGATTTCACTCCGGTTTTCTCCTGTGGTTGGATTTCCATCCCTCCTGTTGTTTATTTTGTGGGTGGATTTCCCTCCCTTGGTTTTTTGTGGGTGGATTTCCCTTCCTTGGTTTTTCTTGTGGGTGGATTTCCCTCCCTTGGTTTTTCCGACCCTTGACCCCCACCTCTGGCCCGATCTCTGGCGGAGGTGGTGTGATTGAACGGCGTCGTGATGTTGCGTGGCAGCTGATGGCCCCGCCCCACGACAGTGCCCCCACATGCCTCCGGTGCATTAGCCGTGTCGTGTTTTAAACCTCCGTGATAAACACGCCGTGTCCGTCCAGCTTTGGGTTTGTTGGAGCGGTTTTATGGAATGTGTGAAAACACCAACCGGCTCATGGGAGAAACTCATTTTCTTTCACTTGTTCAGACGTACTGGTTTCGGTTTATTGAGCTCATTTTTTACCATTGAAGGAATGTTCATAACAAACCTTCATTGGATAAACATTCCCTGAGGAAGTTACGTTTCTATTTTATAAGAATATAATCTCTATATTCACATTGGGGCTCAAATTCAGATGCATATTCCTTGTGAAGTTTTTCTGGAGGGGTGTCATAGCAACCCCACTGTGTGTGTGTGTGTGTGTGTGTGTGTATGTGTGTGTGTGTGTGTGTGTGTGTGTGTGTGTGTGTGTGTGTGTGTGTGCCGGTTTCACTCAAAACTTTTGACATATTAATATTGATAAGAAGATAATAAGCGGTGAGGATGAGGAACTTGTGTTAATAAAGTTATGATTGAATTCTTCTCGTTCACATTAACACGGGCGAATGCAGCGACTACCTTTCTGGACCTTTGAACAATAATGTAATTTGTGTTTAACCGCATCAAATTATAAACACTACAGTTTCACGGCATAAATGTAAATTTTCTAATGAGCCTTTTTTCTCTTTTGATCTCATAATTCACGAGTTTTATTAATGAACAAGTTATTTCACAGACTAGTGGAGCGCCGCTCTCCCGTTTATCAAAACCACGTTGCCTGTTTGGTGCGTCGCTCTCTTTCATCTTCGGAGAAGAGCCTCGTCTTAAACTTTGCCGTTCATGTTTTCAAAGATGTGCAAAGAAGGCTCATTATTGTAATAAGTCTCCAGTGTGGACATTACCGTTAATACATGCAGGTACCTGAAGGCACCGTGAGAGATTAGAACTGTTATTCACGCCAGACATCAAACGCAGCCTTCATTTAACCAGCAGCTTTCTGTCTTTGATCAACACAACGAACCCGAGAGGATAAAACCACGGGTTCAACAACAGGAGGCGGAGCCGCTGAAATATGTAGCGTAACAAATAACCATAATAACATAATGTACTAACAACATAATGTACTAACAACATAATGTACTATAACAACATAATGAACCATAACAACATAATGTACTAACAACATAATGTACTATAACAACATAATGTACTAACAACATAATGTACTATAACAACATAATGAACCATAACAACATAATGTACTAACAACATAATGTACTATAACAACATAATGAACCATAACAACATAATGTACTAACAACATAATGTACTATAACAACATAATGTACTAACAACATAATGTACTTACAACATAATGTACTAACAACATAATGTACTAAAAACATAATGTACTAACAACATAATGTACTAACAACATAATGTACTAACAACATAATGTACTAACAACATAATGTACTAACAACATAATGTACTAGTACTATAACAACATAATGTACTAACAACGTGGCATAACAATGTAGCGTAACAATGTAATGTAACAATGTAACGTAACAACGTAACGAACAATGTAACGTAACAACGTAACGAACAATGTAACGTAACAACGTAACGAACAATGTAACATAACAACGTAACAAACAATGTAACGTAACAACGTAACGAACAATGTAACGTAACAACGTAACAAACAATGTAACGTAACAACGTAACAAACAATGTAACGTAACAACGTAACAAACAATGTAACGTAACAACGTAACGAACAATGTAACGTAACAACGTAACGAACAATGTAACTTAACAATGTAGCGTCTCTTACTTGTGAATATTCTCCAACCTCTACCTAGCGGTGGCTCCGCCCACCACGTCAGCCGCTCCGCAGGTTCACGGCTGTGACTCTTTAACAGACGAGTTGACTTCAGAAGAGAGAAACATTGGATCTTCAGAACCAGCAGCTTCTCTCTGAGCCGACAGACCCGAGCAGCCGGCGAGATCACGGTGTCATCGGCAAACTGAGCTTCTGTCTGGTTCCTGTATCGCCTCCATGAACCTCCACAAACCTCCATGAACCTCTATGAACCTCCATGAACCTCCAAGAACCTCCAAGAACCTCTATGAACCTCCATGAACCTCCAAGAACCTCCATGAACCTCCACGAACCTCCATGAACCTCTATGAACCTCCATAAACCTCCAAGAACCTCCATGAACCTCCACGAACCTCCATGAACCTCTATGAACCTCTATGAACCTCCAAGAACCTCCATGAACCTCTATGAACCTCCATGAACCTCCAAGAACCTCCATGAACCTCCACGAACCTCCATGAACCTCTATGAATCTCCATGAACCTCCACGAACCTCCATGAACCTCTATGAACCTCCATGAACCTCCAAGAACCTCTATGAAACTCCACGAACCTCCATGAACCTCTATGAACCTCCATGAACCTCCAAGAACCTCCATGAACCTCTATGAACCTCCATGAACCTCCAAGAACCTCCATGAACCTCCACAAACCTCCATGAACCTCTATGAACCTCCATGAACCTCCACGAACCTCCATGAACCTCTATGAACCTCCATGAACCTCCAAGAACCTCCATGAACCTCCACAAACCTCCATGAACCTCTATGAACCTCCATGAACCTCTATGAACCTCCATGAACCTCCAAGAATCTCCATGAACCTCCATGAACCTCTATGAACCTCCATGAACCTCTATGAACCTCCATGAACCTCCATGAACCTCCATGAACCTCCACGAACCTCCACAAACCTCCATGAACCTCCATGAACCTCCACAAACCTCCACAAACCTCCACAAACCTCCATGAACCTCCATGAACCTCCACAAACCTCTATGAACATCCAAGGGGGAAGGGGAGAGAAGGGGAGAGAAGGGGAGAGAAGGGGGAGGAGTAAATGCCACTCTCCAAATTCTGGCATTGCGGATACAGAATTTCCGACTCTTATGCCTCCTGAGAGAAAACACCCAGGAGAGTTTTAACACATGTACAAGTATGCATGAAGTATGGACTTCTATACAACCAGAGGAGTCGCCCCCTGATGGTCAGGAGAGAGAATGCAGCTGTAACACATGAAGCATAGACGTCGAGAGGAGTCGCCCCCTGGTGGATGTTTTTGTGAGACAGGACGTGGACTGTGTTTTCGGTAATCTGTGTGAGTGTGAACAGCTAAAAATAGAACACATAATTCATTTATTGTTATTAATCTTTCATGGATTTACTGTAACAAGCGGAGCCACAGCGTGTCAAAAGAAATGTGGATAAATAATTCAAATCTAGTGAGAAGAAGAAGAAAAAAGAGAAGAGTAATCATGTTGTCCTGAGAGGGGTTGTGTTCCCTGAAGGCATCATCATGGCCGTCAACAGAGACGTTTGAGGACCTGAGGACTTCAGGCTCCGGTCCAGAGCTGACCCGTGAACACGGAGACACGAGATAATGAAATGTTGGATTCATAATTACAACAGGAAAGGTTTCTTTTATTATTTATATTTTGTATTAAAACACAGAATGACTGTAGCGCCTCATATTTATTCATCTGTGAAATTAAAAGAGAAGTTTGAGTGATTGATAAAGACAAGACAGACAAAGAGATCTGAAGACAGACAAAGAGACATGAAGACAGACAGATAGACAGACATGAAGACAGACAAAGAGACATGAAGACAGACAGATAGACAGACATGAAGACAGACAAAGAGACATGAAGACAGACAGATAGACAGACATGAAGACAGACAAAGAGACATGAAGACAGAGAGACAGAGAGACAGAGAGACAGACAGACATGAAGACAGACAGAGAGATAGACCAACATGAAGACAGACATGAAGACAGAGAGACAGAGAGACAGACCAACATGAAGACAGAGAGACATGAAGACAGACAGGCTGTGAAGGTTATCCTTCTAATCAAACCTCGTTTATTAAACTGAGATGAACTCAAATGAACGATGGAGCAAATCAGCAAAGTCAATAATGAAGGAGGCCGAGCGTGGAGTTGTGCTGACGGTGCAAAAGCCAAATGACACGTGGAGGTCTGTGTGTAGGGTGGAGGTATATGTGTAGGGTGAATATCTGTGTGTTGGGTGGAGGTATATATGTAGGGTGGAGGTATGTGTGTAGGGTGGAGGTCTGAGTGTTGGGTGGAGGTATATATGTAGGGTGGAGGTATGTGTGTAGGGTGGAGGTCTGAGTGTTGGGTGGAGGTATATATGTAGGGTGGAGGTATGTGTGTAGGGTGGAGGTCTGAGTGTAGGGTGGAGGTCTGTGTAGAGATATGTGTGTAGGGTGGAGGTCTGTGTAGAGGTCTGGGTGTAGGGTGGAGGTCTGTGTAGAGGTCTGGGTGTAGGGTGGAGGTCTGTGTAGAGGTCTGGGTGTAGGGTGGAGGTCTCTGTAGAGGTCTGTGTGTAGGGTGGAGGTATGTGTAGAGGTCTGAGTGTAGGGTGGAGGTCTGTGTGGAGGTCTGGGTGTAGGGTGGAGGTCTGTGTAGAGGTCTGAGTGTTGGGTGGAGGTCAGTGTGTAGGGTGGAGGTCTGAGTGTAGGGTGGAGGTATGTGTAGAGGTCTGTGTGTAGGGTGGAGGTCTGTGTAGAGGTCTGTGTGTAGGGTGGAGGTCTGTGTAAAGGTCTGTGTGTAGGGTGGAGGTCTGTGTAGAGGTCTGGGTGTAGGGTGGAGGTCTATGTAGAGGTCTGAGTGTTGGGTGGAGGTCTATGTAGAGGTCTTGGTGTAGGGTGGAGGTCTGTGTAGAGGTCTGTGTGTAGGGTGGAGGTCTGTGTAGAGGTCTGGGTGTAGGGTGGAGGTCTGTGTAGAGGTCTGGGTGTAGGGTGGAGGTCTGTGTAGAGGTCTGAGTGTTGGGTGGAGGTCTATGTAGAGGTCTTGGTGTAGGGTGGAGGTCTGTGTAGAGGTCTGGGTGTAGGGTGGAGGTCTATGTAGAGGTCTGGGTGTAGGTATGTGTGTAGGGTGGAGGTCTGTGTGTAGGGTGGAGGTCTGTGTGTAGGGTGGAGGTGTGTGTGTCGGGTGAAGGTCTGTGTGTAGGGTGGAGGTCTGTGTGTACATGTTATGACCGTGTTCTGTGTGGGGATGAAACAGACATCGTTAGAGCTGCGGTACGTCACCATGGCAACAGGTGCACAACAAGGCGAGTCGTCATTGTAATCCTACATAAAGATATTCATGCATATAAATGACATTTACATTTATTGTAAACAGAGCCTGAGTCAGGGGGCTAAGACAACGCTGTGTTCATTTACCAGACCTTATAACAGTATATAAGTGGTGCAGACTACATCACTTTAATCTAATGGCACTGAAACACAGCATGAGGAGAACAAATGTATATTTTTAGATATCTAGATATCCACAGATTTCTCGGCATTAGAGACTGAGTCTGATCCGGTGATGATGTGTTTGTCGGCTTTAGTTCAGCGTTTGAAAAGACTGAATTAATCCTGCTCACTCGAGAAATACGAACACATAACCTTCGATATGATCTGAGTCATCTTCCACCAGCAGCTCACGAGTCAACAAAAGGTTTCGTTAATGAAGCTGAGCAACGTCTAAATGTCAAAGAAATGAGACATGAAACAGGTTCAGAGGATTAGAGTCTCAAACTCATACCAACTAAGTCAGAGTCCCCATCCCCGGTTAACTGACTCTGTGTCCCCCCCATCCCCGGTTAACTAACTCTGTGTCTCCCCCATCCCCGAGTTAACTAACTCTGTGTCCCCCCCATTTCAGGGTTAACTAACTCTGTGTAACCCTCATCGTGGGATTAACTAACTCTGTGTAACCCCATCCCAGGTTTTATTAAGTTTTTATTAACTCCCCGCATTTCAGGCTTAACTGACTCTGTGTCGTCGTCCCCCCACCCCCCCACCCCCATTTCAAGGTTAACTAACTCTGTCCCCCCCATTCCAGGGTTAACTCTGAGTTTCCCGTCATACTTTCTGAAGCAGGGCCCCGGGAGGAGCCCAACATGGAGGCCTCTCCATCCTCCTCTCCGTCTCTGGAGGTCTTTGTTCGGTGTGTCGGGTGTTTTGCCGTCTCTTATATTTCTCCGTGTTTGCCGTTGCAGTGCGGCTACAACCGGCATCTGTCAAAACAAACCCAAATAGAAAGGCACATGGCGGTGTTGTTGTAAACAAACAGCCGTGTTTACCCGCTGTGTGCATCTCCTTGAGACCCGACGACACATTTAATGCTTCTCCCGGCGCATAAAATAACATTTGCAAAGGCTGTTTGTTGAATATTTATTGATACTTGTGTTGTTTACATCCGAGTTTGTTGTGTATCTCAGTAAAAGTGGAAGTGTCGTCTGCCGAATAGAATAAAAGTATTAAAAAATAAAGCGCTCTTCTGTGCTTTCTAATTCAATAAGAGATTATTGTATTTATTAATCCTTGTGGCATCGATGTTGGCTGGTGGAGACATTTTTACATACTTTAAATACAGTAGTGTAGTGGTTCCCAAACCTAGGGATCGGGGCCCTGCCAAGGGGTCACCAGATACATCTGAGGGGCCGCCACGAGATGATTAATTGAAGAAGAAAGAGAAGAGAAACTATTCTGAAGTGCAGATTTATATTCTTCGTGGCTCATTTTGTTTCTTTTTTTGTAAATGTGAAATAATATCTGAAACTATAATACATTTAATATAAGGTAATACAGTTCAATAAAGGAGTAAATAGTACAACATTTTCCTCTGAATTGTAGTCGAGTGGTAACGATAACCTCTAAATTACCCACTGGGTGGGCGGATCTCGCTGCTCATGGACTTCAAAATGAACCAACGTGGTGGCATCTATTAGTTTCAACGTTTTTCTACGGCATCGCCATTCACAATGGATCACGGGGTGAGTCCCTTTACCGAAAAAAATGATCTCCCTTTTCTTTCCATTCGCCATGTTTTTGGTGTCTTGTGATCAATGTCAGTTGGTTTCGTTCTATGTTTTCAAAAAACTCTTCATTTGACGATTTCCCAAAAACACGAACGTAAAGGAAAGACCAATACGATAGACCTGTTCTTTTTGTAGTTGTGCCAAACTACCCACAATCCCAATGGGTTGGCGGAGGCTCGCCGCTCCCCGCCATCGCCGTTTACAATGGCTTATTAGTCGTTCCTTCACCGTCAAAATAATTTCCAAGTCGCAGTCACAACGTCTTCTCGATTTCAGTCGATTTGGTTCCAAGCTTTAAAAAACTCTTAATTTGAGGATTTCTCAAAAACACTACAGTGAAGGGAAGATCCTAATTATGTTTCTAAAAAAAACCAAAGGTTATTAATTTGTCTTCCGATGGGAGAAGAACTCTAAGTCCTGGATGAATAAATGATTACGGTACACACAAGTATTTAGCCTTGCTAATGAAGGTTTGGATTTAAAAACCCAATAAAGGGGGTTGTTTTCCCCATCCCACCCACAGAGTTGGTTGGGATGGGGGGGGGGGGGGGGTCACGGAGTTAGCTGATATTCCGTAACATCCCACAGTTAATTGGGATGGGGGGACACGGAGTTAGCTGATATTCGTAACATCCCTTTCTGACAAAAGATTTTTTTCTTACAGTCTTCACCATTTCTTCCAGACATCCTGAAGTGTCCGATTCCATTTTAAAGCTGACGCCACGAATAAACGGTTCAATCCGTTCCCAATAAAGAGGCTGCTTCAGAGCCGTGATTGTATCCACACAACAAATACAGGATTGCTCCCGCCGCGGCCTCGCCGCACGAGTCCACTGATTATGATATTTATAATGACACTTCAATGTTTTAGTTCTGCACTTCAGTCCTCATTAAAAAGTGCTCCCTCCTCCTCCTCACAGTGTTACAATAGATCTCTCTTTTTATTCACGCGGTAGGAACAAATTAGGTCTCCCGCCACGGTAGCTCCATCTTTTGTCGTTAGCCGGGGTAGCTTCTTTTATTTCTTTTTTTTTTGTCAGGTAATGCGAGCGAAAAGGTTTTTTTTAACGACCCGATTCCCGACGAATATCTTTTTTGAAAAGATTCCGACGCTCTTTCATTTCCCTCGGCTTGCCTTCTCACATGAGCGCTCAATCACACAGCGAGAGAGGACGCCGCCGTCAGAGAGGCCGAGTCGCCAATCTCTCGCCTTAATAGACAAAAACGCATTGAAGGCTGAATGTGAATTTTTCATCAGCGCCACCCCCCCACCCCCCTGTCGCCTCTCTTTCCAACGTTTCTCTGTAATTCGAACGAGCTGCTCTCTCCGCTCTTGGCAATTTCTTGATTTAAAAAATATAAGAAAGGAGAACCAAAACAAAGGCTGACGGAGGTGACGAGGCGGGATGCGCACCTGAGACGCACTTAATTAACACGATGGATTTGGTGCTCGCAGCGGGTCGTTTGAAAGTGAGCGTTTCGGCGTTCATCACGGTTCTTAAACTTTTAAATGAAGCAGGGTTCAGGACCAGATGCTGTTAACGTCTCTGGAAGCAGCAGAGACCTGTCAATCACCTGGTAGCCCCGCCCCTAAAGCGTCTCCTGCTTCATGGTCTGTTTGACAGACCAACGTATAAATGATGACATCAGGCTGTATAGAAGAAGACTTGAAACTCGAGACTGAGACATGAACTCATGTTTACTATGTTTACTGAGGGAATACATCAAGAGAAGTAGAGTCACTATATAGACTTCTATACAACCAGAGGAGCCCCCTGTTGGTCACAAGAGAGAATGCAGCTTTAACACTAGAATCATAGACTTCTATACAACCAGAGGAGTCTCCCCCTGGTGGTCAGGAGAGAGAATGCAGCTTTAACACATGAAGCATAGACTTCTATACAACCAGAGGAGTCTCCCCCTGGTGGTCAGGAGAGAGATTGCAGCTTTAACACATGAAGCATAGACTTCTATACAACCAGAGGAGTCTCCCCCTGGTGGTCAGGAGAGAGAATTCAGGTGGAAATGCCAACAATGTATTCCATCTCCTGCAATAACACACGGACTGAGTAACAATTTTTCTTGTTTTATGTAACCACGTTCCAAGGTCTACTTCTGCTTTATATTCTGATCATCAACAGTAACCATGACAACAACAGAAAGCAGATACAAACTTCCTTTTTTTGTTTTACAACTAACAGGACAATGATCAAAAAGTAGGTTTAATTTCTCCACAGTTTTTATTTCATGCCGTTACGCTGCCTGCCAACGTTGGCTGTTATCGGCGATGTGCGCACACAAACACACACACACACACACACACACACACACACACTGCTGTGTACCCTGAACATAAACAGTTGCAAGCTGTGGGGACGAGGGCAATCTCATTTAAATGTGCAGCTTGGATTCATTGCTTTATGGTTTTGATTAGAAACGTGGACATACTTTTGTATTTCGCTTGTAAACCAATATGTTGGCAATCTTTAATACACCCGAATGTTTAACCGGTAATACTTTTTTACACAGTGGATACCCAAATAAAAATCTGATGACTTGACACAAGTGATTCAAGGACTCTTTATACGTTTGTTGTGAAGCCCCTTCCCCCCCCGCCCCCCCAACAGCATGTCCCTGTAAAACACTGGAGTCATGAAGCCCTCCATCAAATGGAGATTCACGGCGTGGCTCGTGGTGTCCCGGCACATCCATCACCGGGGCAGACAGTCGTTTCCTGCCAACAACGGTTTATTTTATGTGCTCATGTCAAGCTCACTGCCACCGGCCTGTTAGCGTGAGTTGAGATTATAAAATAATATAAAAATAAATGACAACTCTCAAAACGAAAAAAAAGAAAGAAAAGAAAAGGTGACGGTGTTTATTAAAACTGGCCGCGGAGTATCACCGAAAGGCTAATAACAATATGAATACACATCAATGTAATTACCAGCCGCGACGGCGACGCCCGTAGTGTGTGTGTGTGTGTGTGTGTGTGTGTGTGTGTGTCATCACAATATTGTCCTGGAGACGAGAAAGGAACAAAAGAATAGATGTTTGTGTTTTATGTTTTAAGTCCTTTTGATTCTACTAAATGTACTCCTGAAGCTCCGGTCCGGTCCTGTCGGCTGAACGAGTCTCCGATCAGGCGACCAATCAATGAGTGAGACAGAGGACGTGGAGATGCTAACTGACAGACGAAACCCCAGTAGGAAGAGAGAGATCATCTCGGAACTCGTCCTGCTAGTCGTGCTCCGAGATTTAAAAGGTGTGATAGGAAGTGGGCGGAGTCAATTTGACCACCACAATGGTCCGTGGCCGGCGTCATCTTGGCTTTTTGTAACGGACGGATTGACGATTAGAGGGCTGCATTTTTCTTGTTGTTGTTGAGACTATCCAATATATTTTTGCATGTATATAAATATATATATTTATATACATATATATTTATATATTATATATATGTATATATATATATATTTATATATGTAAATGTATATATATATGTATATATATACATATATATTGTATATATATGTATATATGAATATTTTTTTAATATATATATACATATTTTATATATATATATATATATATATATATATATATATATATATATATACAGTGGGGGAAAAAAGTATTTAGTCAGCCACCTATTGTGCAAGTTCTCCCATTTAAAAAGATGAGAGAGGCCTGTAATTTTAATCGTAGGTAGACCTCGACTATGATAGACAAAATGAGGAAAAAATAACTTTGTCTGTTTTTTAAAGAATTTATTGGTAAATTCCTCGGTACAATAAGTATTTGGTCAATAACATACAAGCGAGATTTATGGCTCTCACAGACCTATAACTTCTTTTTCAAGAGGCCCCTCTATCCTCCACTCCTTACCTGTATTAACGGCACCTGTTTGAACTCATACCTGTATAAAAGACGCCTGTCCACAACCTCAAACAGTCACACTCCAAACTCCACTATGGCCAAGACCAACGAGCTGTCAGAGGACACCAGAAACAACATGGTAGACCTGCACCAGGACCACATGTAGACCTGCACCAGGACCACATGGTAGACCTGCACCAGGACCACATGGTAGACCTGCACCAGGACCACATGTAGACCTGCACCAGGACCACATGGTAGACCTGCACCAGGACCACATGTAGACCTGCACCAGGACCACATGGTAGACCTGCACCAGGACCACATGTAGACCTGCACCAGGACCACATGTAGACCTGCACCAGGACCACATGGTAGACCTGCACCAGGACCACATGGTAGACCTGCACCAGGCTGGGAAGACTGCATATGCAATAGATCAGCAGCTCGGTGTGAAGAAATCAACTGTGGGAGCAATTATTAGAAAATAGAAGACATACAAGACCACTGATAGTCTCCTTCCATCTGGTGCTCCACACAAAATCTCCCCCCGTGGGGTCAGGATGATCACAAGATTACAGGTGGGAGATTGACCATCTGGTGACCTGGTGTGGGCAGAACAATCTGCAGCTAAACGCTCTGAAGACAGTGGAGATGGTCGTAGACTTTAGAAAGAACCCAGCCCCACCCGCCCCCATCATCCTGAGTGACGCCCCAGTCGATAAGGCAGAGTCATTTCGCTTTCTGGGAACCATCATCTCTCAGGACCTCAAGTGGGAGCTGAACATCAGCTCCCACTTGTACTTTAACATGTACTTTCTGAGGCAGCTGAAGAAGTTCCACCTGCCTCAGACGGTGATGGTGCAATTCTACAGCTGCATCATTGAGTCCATCCTCTCCTCCTGCATCTCCATCTGGTACCCTGCTGCCACTGCCGGGGACAAAGGCAGACTGCAGCGGATCATCCGTTCTGCCGAGAAGGTGATTGGCTGCGGTCTGCCATCCCTACAGGACCTGTTTGCCTCTAGGACCCTGAGGCGGGCAGGTCAGATTGTGGCCGACCCCTCCCACCCGGGTCACGACCTCTTCCAGGTCCTTCCCTCCGGCAGGAGGCTGCGGTCCATCAGGACCAAAACCTCACGCCACGGTTCCAGCTTCTTCCCTGCTGCCGTTGGCCTCTTTAACAAGGCCCGCCTCATCCCGCCCCCACACCTCACGCCGGTGTTAATCACTCACCACACTGTATACTGATTATTATTATTATTGCACATGCACTTTGCACATTTGCCTTTGCACTCATGCCCTATTTTTTGTTTGTTTGTCCATAATGTGACTGTATTTTGTATTTTGTAGTACTTACTGTCTGTGAGTGTGCAGTACCTTTTGTGTTTTTATGTTCTATATGCACCATACATACCAGAAAAAAATCCAGGTAGGTGAAAACCTACTTGGCAAATAAACAACATTCTGATTCTGATTCTGATTCTGATTCTGATTCTGAAGAATGGGGAACACAAATCCCTGAACCACACGGGGGTCCTAGTGGATGACCTGCAGAGAGCTGGGACCACCGTAACCACGACTACCGTCAGTTACACACCACGCCACCACGGACTCAAACCCTGCAGTGCCAGAGGACATGTCCCCCTGATGGAGCCAGGACATGTCCAGGCCCGTCTGAAGTTCACCAGAGAGCATCTGGATGATTCAGAAGAGGATCTGGAGAATGTTTTATGGTGAGAAGATGAAACCAAAATAGAACTTTTTGGTAAAAACTCAACTCGTCGTGTTTGGAGGAGAAAGGATGCTGAGCTGCATCCAAAGAACACCATACCTACAGTGAAGCATGGGGGTGGAGACACCATACCTACAGTGAAGCATGGGGGTGGAGACACCATACCTACAGTGAAGCATGGGGGTGGAGACACCATACCTACAGTGAAGCATGGGGGTGGAGACACCATACCTACAGTGAAGCATGGGGGTGGAGACACCATACCTACAGTGAAGCATGGGGGTGGAGACACCATACCTACAGTGAAGCATGGGGGTGGAGACACCATACCTACAGTGAAGCATGGGGGTGGAGACATCGTGCTTTGGGGCTGTTCTCCTCAAGAGGACCAGGACGACTGATCCGTGTAAAGGACAGAATGAATGGGGCCGTGTATCGTGAGATTCTGAGTGAAACCCTCCTTCCATCAGAAGGGCCGTGAAGATGAACCGTGGGTCTGTCAGCAGGACAGTGACCCCACACACACCGCCGGGCAGCGGGGGAGGGGCTTCAGAAGAAGCATCTCAAGGTCCTGGAGTGGCCTAGCCAGCCTCCAGATCTCAACCCAGAGACAATCTGTGGAGGGAGTTGAACGTCCGTGTTGCCCAGAGACATCACTGCTCTAGAGGAGACATCACTGCTCTAGAGGAGACATCACTGTGACATCACTGCTCTAGAGGAGACATCACTGCTCTAGAGGAGACATCACTGCTCTAGAGGAGACATCACAGTGACATCACTGCTCTAGAGGAGACATCACAGTGACATCACTGCTCTAGAGGAGACATCACAGTGACATCACTGCTCTAGAGGAGCTCTGCATGGAGGAATGGGTCAACATACCTGCAGCAGTGTGTGGAAAGCTTGTGAAGACTTACAGAACACATTTGACCTCTGTCATCGCCAACAAAGGGTAGATAACAAAGGATTGAGATGAACTTTTGTTATTGACCAAATACTTATTGTACCCAGGAATTTACCAATAAATTCTTAAAAAATCAGACAAAGTGATTTTCTGGATTTTTTTCCTGATGTTGTCTCTCCTAGTTGAGGTCTACATATGATGAACATTACAGGCCTCTCTCATCTTGTTAAGTGGGAGAACTTGCACAATTGGTGGCTGACTAAATCCTTTTTTCCCCCACTGTATATATATATAATATTAGATATAAACCTGTTAGCTCTATCATAGCAACGTGATTGGCACACAGCCGTGATGTCACACCCTCATCATGGAGCTGGTATAATATTTATATATATTTTATATGTATATATATATATATATATACATGTACATCTGGTGTCCGGGTCATTCCGTTTACCCAGCATGCACCACACCAGTGACCCAGCATGCACCACACCAAGGCCACCGAGCCTGCAAGGAGTTATTTAATGAAGTCCACTCGTGTCCCTCAGATCTGTGGAGATGTCCCGGTCCGGAGAGCTGCGCTCGCGGTGTCGTCATCATTACATCATGACTTCACATCTGTGGATGTGTTTTATTTATGAAAGCCTCAAACTCAGAGACGTGAGGAGCCTTCTGGCCGTTTGCCAGCGCCGCTCCCTCCAGACGCCGGCCAGCAGGTATGTGAGTCTGAAGAGAGGAGCGATGAAATATTAAAACACGCTCAGAGAACATGGATGAGACGATGGGAGGCTGAGAACGGGGTCCATCCCTCCAGGACGTAGTCTGTCTCTAGAGGAGGTGGTCTGTCCCTTCAGGATGTGGTCTGTCCCTCCAGGAGGTGGTCTGTCCCTTCAGGATCTGGTCTGTCCCTCCAGGATGTGGTCTGTCCCTCCAGGATGTGGTCTGTCCCTCCAGGATGTGGTCTGTCCCTCCAGGATGTGGTCTGTCCCTCCAGGATGTGGTCTGTCCCTCCATGCAGGACATGGTATGTCCCTCCAGGAGGTGGTCTGTCCCTCCAGGAGGTGGTCTGTCCCTCCAGGAGGTGGTCTGTCCCTCCAGGAGGTGGTTTGTCCCTCCATGGAGGACGTGGTCTGTCTCTGCAGTCTGTCGTTGCCCTGAAGCCTCACAGCTGTTTAAATATCTTTATGACTCTGTGGCACGAAAATTAAAAAAATGCAAATGTCACCTTCATAAAAAAAAAGAAAACTCGCAGAGGAGATCTGCATCCCCTCACACTCACACACACACACACACACACACACACACACATGCACACATGCACACAGACACACATGCACACACACACACATGCACACAGACACACATGCACACACACCACACCACACACACACCACATACACACACCACACACACACACACACACACGCACACACACACACACACGCACACACACACACACATACACACTCACACACACACACACACACACACACACACACACACAGAGACAGACAGGCGGTGATAACTTAATCCAACAGAGGATAATTGAATTTAAGGGAGCGACACGTCAATGAACTCATCGTCTCTTCCCCCTAAAGACACAGGGGACCCCCCTAAAGACACAGGGAACCCCATAAAGACACAGGGAACCCCATAAAGACACACGGGACCCCCCTAAAGACACAGGGGACCCCCTAAAGACACAGGGGACCCCCTAAAGACACACAGGACCCCCCTAAAGACACAGGGAACCCCATAAAGACACACGGGACCCCCCTAAAGACACAGGGGACCCCCTAAAGACACAGGGAACCCCCTAAAGACACAGGGAACCCCCTAAAGACACAGGGAACCCCCTAAAGACACAGGGGACCCCCTAAAGACACAGGGGACCCCCCTAAAGACACAGGGGACCCCCCTAAAGACACACGGGACCCCCCTAAAGACACAGGGGACCCCCTAAAGACACACAGGACCCCCCTAAAGACACAGGGGACCCCCTAAAGACATGGGGGACCCCCTAAAGACACACAGGACCCCCCTCTAGACACAGGGGACCCCTCTAGACACACGGGACCCCCCTAAAGACACAGGGGACCCCCTAAAGACACAGGGGACCCCATAAAGACACACAAGACCCCCCTAAAGACACAGGGGACCCCCTAAAGACATGGGGGACCCCCTAAAGACACACGGGACCCCCCTAAAGACACAGGGGACCCCCTAAAGACACACGGGACCCCATAAAGACACAGGGGACCCCCTAAAGACACATGAGACCCCCCTAAAGACAAAGCTGGGAGCGGTACTCGTCAGCTCTTATTGTTGTGTTTTCTTCGTCTGAATACTAACAGATAAAAGGTCAAATGGATTTCTGCTTCATGGAACCGTTTTGAGTCTTTATGCAAAGCTAAGCTAATCGTTAGCTGTAGCTTAGCATGTGAGAGCTGCATCAGTCTAAAGCTCTACAAATTAACTATATTCTTCATATAGTCATTTTTACTGTGGGTTCCTTTGGTGAGAGCAGAACGAGGTTGTCAAGGGGACAAAGAGGAGGAGGAGGAGGAGGAGGAGGAGGAGGAGGAGGAGGAGGAGGAGGAGGAGGAGGAGGAGGACATTATATATGAAGAAAGCTGAGCTACAGTCAAAGTAATTAATAAGACGTTTTATTTATAGAGCATAATGCATGCATTGAATTCAGTTCGGTTCCACACACACACACACACATCTATGATAAAAGATATTTAAATATGCATTTAATGAGGTTCAAACCAACGCTCCACAATTATAACTCAACAACAGGTTGGCTAATTAAAAGTTCTTCGTGTGTTTCCAGAAGCGGAGCGTCGTATTCAACATTGAACACGTCTCTGGCGGTCTTTATGTGGACAGAAGCGAATCTCATGAACCTCACACCGCCCAGAAGATAAGATGAGCGTAAAGAAGAACTATGGAGCGAGCGCTTTGTTCCTGGAAGCCGGAGAATCCGTGAACTAATGATAAATGACGATAATTCAGTGAAATGATTATATTAACGATTATTTAGCATCGCGGTCAGGGGACCAAAAGACCGATGCTGAGGACATATGTACTTATTTTTTTGTATTATTCTATTATTTGTAATTATTGTGCATTTCTCTTTTTATTCTCTTTTTATTTTTTTCCATTTTTTTCTCCATATTATTCATTTTGGTTATCAGTCTATTATTAGTATTTATAGTGTTGTTCTCTCTTATGATACATTTATCTATATATATATATATATATATATATATATATATATATATATATATATATATATATATATGTATTTATTTATTTGTTTCATTTAAAAGGCCCATGAGACCGATGTTGATGACACGTTTTAAAACTAAACGCTATTGTGAGAGCATAAAATATATTAAATAAAATGTAAATTATCATAAGATAAATGTGATTAATGTCATATAAATATATATTTATATATATATATATATATATATATATATATATATATATATATATATATATATAAAACTTTGCTCAGCAATGCTGTCTACCATCGCCAGTAAGGATGTATATTGTTCCAACTCCTATTGGCCAAAAGAATATATGCACCCTTCACAGTGTTGGGAAGGATACTTTCAAAATGTATTCCGTTACAGAATACAGAATACATGCCTAAAAATGTAATCTGTAACGTATTCCGATACATTAACTATTCTGATTACTGTATTCCGAATACTTGGATTACTTCCACATTGAATTGCATTTTATAAGTGTAGGAATGCGCCATCAAATCCTGCTTACTAAAAAGGCCTATGCTGGTGTGTTCTTCTGTTCCAACTGGCTGAATGTGTTGGGGAAGTCTCCCTGAAAGTGTCATTTTATTGTATTATAATTTGCTGTAGAGGAACAAAGGCTATAAGAGTATGTTAACGCAAAAGATGTTTTACTTGGTACAAAAAAAAAAAAAAAAAAGAATTGACAAATTTTCCCTTTTCAGTTTCTTTATGTCCTCAGCTGTGAAAAATGACACATTATAATACGGGTAGATGAAATCAAGCATTCTGATTGGTTGAGAGTGAGTCACGGGGTGTGGTATAATCAGCCCATAATGTACAGTACGGCCTGTTTACAGGGGCGCGTTTCATATCAATGCGCACTAAAACTAATGTTTAGCTTTTGCGCGACCGTCAGTTGTCATTTCAAATAAATCCTGCGGCTCCCTTCAAAGCTACTGGGCACCAAATCTCAATGAAAGACAGCGTTGGCGTGATATCCACATTATCCAGCTGGAGACGGCACTTCAACACGGAGCCACTGCAAAGAGAGAAGAGTGGTCGATGTCATCAGAGACGAAGAGGACATGAGAAACGTTTTCCACGGATGATTAATGGAGATATCCAGATCAACATAAGTTAAACCAGGGCTCTCAAGTTTTGAAGACAGGCAAGCGTGACATCACATGACCAGCGACAGGAAAGTGACCCACGGCGAGCGTTGAGACGGGGGTCTGAGCTGGACTCCTCCGCAGAGAGCGGCTCATGTTGGCGCTGCTGCACATTAAAACATTAAATAGACCAGAGTTTTTTCAGCGTGAGAAATACGATGTGTGGCGCGAATGCGTGACTTACAGTTTTGTTCAGGCGCTACCAAGCGTTTGTCCAAACAGGGGTCACATTTTCAAAACTCTAAACACAATTAGCACTACATCGGTGTTGTGTGGCCGTACCATTCACTCATTTCATGTTGTTTTCACACAATATGCAGTCAGTGAACATATTTTCACAATGCTTACATTTTCTTAACAGACAAGCTATACCTCCCAACAAAACCATGGATTTTTTTTTTATTATTTACGAACGTTAACACACAACATAACACAAAACACAATATTCCAAACCTTAGATACAGTCTAAAAAACTCTTCTGCAATGATATCAGTTCTAAAACAAAATATCTCAGCTGGTAATAAACAAACAATTGATTCTCCATCTCCTGATGGTCGGTCAGAGTTTGGAATGTTTTTGAGGAATATGTTTTAGCAAGTTTTGGATTAGGATTTGAATTTTGATTATGACATGTTGAGATGCTGATCACACAGACACCGCCTACATTGACTATGTAACCGAATGTTGTTCAATCATCTATTGCAGCCGTTGCCCCAAAACAGTTTATTTGTAAACAATAAAAAATGAATAAATAAATCATTTGGATTTACTGTAACTTTTTTTAAAGGAACAATGGTTCCCCCTTTTATCTGGGTTTTTGTTCGGAATGCTCTTGTGTGTTTCTTGGATCTTTTTTTCACTGTGAACAATACTGTAAAACTGTTTCTGTTCCATCAGGCTGTGAACAGTATTCACACTGTACCTCCTGTAGTAAACAGTAAAGGAGAAAAGAAAATGCTGGAATGCTTTTGAATGTGAACATCACATGTGGACATACAGTTCCCAACCAAGACATGTAGTGTAAAAACTGTGGATTGCATGTTTTGCATGCAAATACCTGTAAAACTTAAACATAAAAGTCTATGCAGTTTTTATAATGTCAGTAACAGCCAGTGTTTTGAAACCTGGTGGACTTTAACTGACTGGAAGGAGCTTGTGAAGTGAAAACAAGAGTTATTGTTTGACAGAATAATTTCCAGTGTTTTGGTAAAGTTAGTGTCTGCAGAAAAAGATGTGTTAAATTCTGAAATGAAGAGTTAGTATATAGTTAACAAAATGTGCTTTTGACAAGAAAATTATCCATTTGGCCAATTGTGCTTTGTAGGTGTGAGTCTGTGTTAAGAGTTTAGAAAAAGTATCTTAAGTATGGATAAGCGCTTGTTAGCGATTAAACAAAACTGTAATACGTATCAGTCCTTTTCATATTAGATGTGTCACATCAACGGGTCTCATAATCCGTTTGTTACGTGCACGGTCCTTTCAAAATAAACCTCCGTCCTCACAGGAAACTCAGTTAGGTTTAGAAAAAACTTAAATAGGTTGATGAAAAGATTTACATACTTGGTTAGGTTTAGGATTTATAAAAAGACTAGGGCCCGGCGCCCTGTGAAGGTCACTCTTCACTCCGTCATCTCTCTTCGTTTGAGGACCCGTTGAGCCTCACCTGGTCAGGTGGATCAGGGGCAGATTAATGGCGCCACCCGCAGACTCACAACATTTATCCAACACATCCGCCCACAGAGTCCTTGACAACGACTCATCCGAAAACCGGCGGCGGTCTTTTACTATGCGAGAGGCTTTTGTTTGGTCGACACGTATTTAAAGAGCTGATAAGGTTATTCTTCTCCCCTCTTCTCTTAATGACGTTTGCCTCGTTTAATTTTTTTTCTTTAGGGAGAAGAAGCTGAGCACTTCCCTCAAAGTGAGCGTGTGAAATGGAAGTGGCGTCCAGTGAGAGGCGTGAGAGGAGTGCTCTGATGAGAGGAGACGTCCGCTGACCGCCCGTCAGCCTCCGCCGGCGGGCCTAATGGCCGCCGCTGACACCTCCCTCCAGAGGCTTTGTTACCTTTTATTATCCGTCACGCTCATGCACAACAAGCTAAATTTGGGACGCAGTTCGGAGCCCCCCCCCCCACCCCCCACCCTAATTGTGATGCAGTGGCGGCGTCCTCCGGATCGACCGAGAGCGCGAGATTATCGGGCCTGCAGGATCGATGGAGAGTTATGAATTATTAGGCGCAGAGGAAATTAATATCAGAGGACAGAGAGGATGGAGGACCTGCAGCAGGAACGACCAATCACTGCAGCCCAGAGCAGACATGTGATCTATCGGGGGGAGGGGGGGGGTATGCATTTAAGACTTAACTACCTGGTTTTGTTTAGTGTTGTGAAGTGAGACTCAGAGACAGGAAGTCCTCTGCTCCTCTGAAGTGAGACTCAGTCGGCGTTTCTCAGCGTCCTTTCCTCTACTTGTGTCCTTTCCTCTACTTGTGTCCTTTCCTCTACTTGTGTCCTCGTGACTCGTGAAACGTCATCAGTCTCAGCCCGGGTACATGTTCACATTCAAAGTTCGCTTCTCTCAAAATGTCCGGATGTGACCTGATCCTCCCACTTTCCGGAGGATGCATCACAGGAGACTTGTGCGTAGTCTGGGCAGCAGATATCCCAGAATGCATTTCACCGGCAACCGGAAACATTAGCGGAAGAGAAAATAAACTACTGAAAGTTGACTTTTTATAAATACTACTGTTGCGTGTTATTCACGTAAGTCAAAAAGTATTAAACCGAATCGCATGAAATTTGGTGGGATGATTGGTTATTATCCAGTGAACAATCTATTAGATTGTGGGATCGATCGGGTCAAGGTCATGAAAGGTCAAAATCTTCTTTTTACTCTAGCACAGTCAATTGGCAACTAATGCCAAAATGTTCATAATTCAATGCCCAATCTTGTGATATGGAAGGTATGCGCTCTACCGAGTGCCCCTTCTAGTTTTAGGATGTTTTGTTTAGTGGACTGTTCAGTGAATAGTATGAATAGTATGAATAAACTCAGGAGCAAGAACAGCTGATGTGGTGACGTCATCAAGTCAGCTGCTGGTCCAATCGCAGAAAGACCGTCCTCCCGTCCTCTGGAGTCTGGACTCCCAAGCCCAGACTCCAGAAGAACACAAGTCTGCAGTCGTGTTCTTTGACTTGAGAAACGGCGACAGACAGGAAGTCCTCTGCTCCTCTGACGTGGGACTCCTTGGTTCTCCGGTCTCGACTCGATGCTCGGGAAAGAGTTTTCTAGTTCTGGGGGATTTGTTTCCACGAGGCGTCTCGCAGCAGGAGTTTCTCTCTGTTTCTTCTTCATGCGATTAATTTGCACATCAAAGCATTTTCCTTCTTTTTTCTTTCTTTGAACGATTGTTTTTATCCTTCGTGTTTTTACCCAGACAGAAACAGAAAGAAGCTTCAGCGTCGGGTCGATTCTTTCTGAGCTTTTCCCACCGCTAATTACTATGTCGACCAATCACGTTGTGCGGAACGGACGCCTGTGAAATAAACAACGCGAGGACGTCGCTCCTTTGATCCTGGACGCCAGATCGACTTCCTCATACCTTTCACAATAAAAGCCCAGGACTACTTCCCTAAAGAAAACTCTATAAACTATTTTACGGGACATTTTTACTAATTCATTGTTTTTACCTAACGCGTGAAGCAAAATTACAAATATTTAACTGATAAAAACACTATTTAAGGGATTATAAAAGGGAAAAAAAATCACTTTTAGAGGCATTAAAAACACTATTCAATATATTATACAAGGGAAAACAATTCACTTTTAGAGGCATTAAAAACACTATTCAATATATTATACAAGGGAAAACAATTCACTTTTTAAGGTGTTAAAAGCGCTATTTAAGATATTATACAAGAGAGAACAATTCACTTTTAGAGGTGTTAAAAATACTGTTTACGGGATTATTCAAAGGATAATAATGAACTTTTAGAGGCATTCAAAATACTATTTAAGGGATTATACAAGAGACAACAATTCACTTCTAGAGGAGTTGAAGGCGGGGCTTGTGCAGAGCTCATGGAGTCGGCCCTGAATATGAGGACACGGGTTTCCAGATCACTCCGTCCCCTCCATCGCCGTCGCGCCGGTCGCTTTGCGGCTATCGGACGTTTCCAGTCGTCGGCGTTTCTTCGGCGCCTCGCGGGTCGTTTTCTTCGTTCGCCCTCTGGCGTTTTTCGGGGAGCGCCGCGGCGTCGACGCCTCCGTGTGAACACACAGCTCGGGGCGATACAAGCGCTCAGCTCAGATACCGAGAGATGCTTTACAACTCGTGCAATCAAAGTCGTGTTGGAAACCGGGACGGGAAGTGATGTTTTTCACAAGTAATTACTTTAAAATGAACTTGTGGGTTATCTTCACCGGCCCCCCCGTGCCGTCCTCATCCTCATCATCCTCCTCTTCATCTGTCCGGCGCTCGAAGGAGAAGTCGGCGTCAGTTTAACAAAGTATAGTTCTTAGGACTTTCGAAGTGCATTGTATTATGATTTTTCTGACCACACAGAGTTACGTGAATAATGCATGTAGCCGCGTTGCGTGATTGCGTTTGAAGCATAAAAAGTAGTAAGTGGCGCTCCGCGCCGAGCGCTCTGCTGACGGACCGCTTCCCTCACAGGTTTCCCGCTCTGGTTTCCTGCCTTTTAAAAAAGAGCTGCTCCGTCTGTAAAGCTCTCCGAGTCTGACGCCGCAGCTCAGTCCTCACGTCGAGGAAACCGCTCAGTCAACTCCCGAATGACAGTTTGGATCAACATGGGGTCCAGATGGAGGGGGGGGGGGTCAGGTTTACATCTCCTTGGACTCACTGTGGGAACTTCCCGACAACGCCACCAGAAGTCTCTCCATCCTCCCCCTCCCTCCAGCTCCATGACTGTTGTTCCTCTTTAAGTCCATGAGGCTGAGAGTCTCTCTGTTGGGGTTTTAGCCGTGAATTCACAAGTGTTACAAAAAGTAAAATCCTTTATTGATGTATTTTAGGAAGTTTCTTTTGGAGATCTTTATTCCCACGTGTTGTTTATTTTATTATTATTATTATTATTATTATTATTATTATTATCTTCATTATTATTATCTTTATTATTATTATTATTATTATTATTATTGTCTTTATTCTTATTATATTTATTATTATTGTTATTATTATCTTCATTATTATTATTATTATTGTCTTTATTATTATTATTATTATCTTTATTATTATTATTATTATTATTATTATTATTATTATTATTATTATCTTTATTTAAACGTGACCAATTACATTTGATGCTCTGGACCAGATTGTAGCTACACAGCTAGTTAGCATTTGTAGTCCCTTGACAGACCATAATAAACATAAAACAATAATAAACATAAAACAATAACAAACATAAAACAAACACACAATGTGAAACTACAGTACATTAAAAGTAGGTAATAAAAACCATTAAAGTAAGTAATACGAGCCATAATAACTGTCCAGCGTTGAGCTCCACAGGAAGCCACTTCTTTTACTTTGTTGTTGTGGATTTTTGTACTTAGATTTTGCGTTAGACTTTGCCACACGCCGTCTGACTATATCTGTCGAGGCGTTCAGGGGCGGTTGTATAAATCGTTATTTATCGGGGGGGGGATTGTGTATATCTGGAGAAAAAAATCTTGAAATTTTGTATTACCGGTATTATTATTTATCTTAAATAAATCCTTATCTGTAATAAATCCTTATTTATCTTAAATACATTTTTTTATATTTTTTTATCCTTTTTATTTTGTATCCTTATTTATCTTCAATAAATCCATATCTTCAATAAATCCTTATTAATCTTAATAAATCCTTATTAATCTTAAATAAATCCTTATCAATCTTAAATAAACCCTTATTAATCTTAAATAAACCCATATTCATCTTAAATAAACCCTTATTAATCTTAAATAAACCCATATTCATCTTAAATAAACCCTTATGTATCCAGATCCAGACTCAGTTATTGTCAATGCACAGTGCGTGAAGACTTATTATTTTTAGTGCTCTGTTTCTTACTAGTCGCTCACAGGTGAAGCAAAAGGAGTAAAGGTGTCTTGTTGGTGTAATTATTCTCCCGTTGAGCAGCTTTAACCGCCGCTAACATCTCGGTTCACCGAGCCGTCGTCGTGGTTACCAGCCGGTGTTCTATCATTTCATGCTACTTGTCGAGAACTGATACCTTGTGGTATTGCGCATGCGCCGAGTCGATTTTCCGAGTTTCTTTGACACGGCCATAATGTTTTGCAACCCTGTCGATGCACGTCTGATAACGGGGAGTGACATTGTAAACATAAGTTTGTTCACATTATCATAATAAAGCACTGGTTTATTATTAGGGTATTTATTGTTGAAGATAAACACTTTAACAGTGAAAAGTGAAACATTGGACTTTGAAAGAAAAGCATATTTTGATAGTACAATAACATCCTATCAAATAATGCTCCCGCTACCCCATGCATTCATGTAAGAATGCTAAATTTATTCATTTCTGGGATAGCATATTGTGATAGTACAATAACATCCTATTATGTTAGGGTAGAATGAATCGATAGACAAACCTATCGGTTTATGCAGCGGTAGCAAATTCTGACAAGGCAGCAACAAATGACAGAACACCGGCGCTTTACGCTGACTGTCGGTATCGAGTCGTTCATTAAAGCCCCACTATGTAACTTTTTCACCTTAAAATAACAGCTTGAAAAAAATTGTGCCGCTACAATGACTTTTAATATGTTGATTTGCGCCTCCGCCACTGCCATCGGGGGTCTGTGGCCAGAATACTGCTGAATGTAAGATGGTTGGTAATGACCCGGTGTTCTGTCATTTAATGCTGCTTGTCAAAAACCGCTCCTTGTGGTATTGCACATGCGCCGAGTCGATTTTCCGAGTTTTTTCGAGTTTTTTTCCGACACGCCCATCATGTTTAGCTAACCCTGTCTTTGCAACGGTGAGTGACGTCACCTTGTGGTATTGCCGAGTCGATTTTCCGAGTTGCACGGCATGCACGGCTGATAACGGTGAGTGACACTTTTTATAATTAGACTCATGACAGAAAAAAACACTTACTTTATGCCTTTATTTGATGTACAGATGTATAAAACCATAAAGTAGCATTTTTTTCATAGGGTAGCATGAATCGATACACACCTATCAGTTTATGCAGCGGGTAGCAAATTTTTACAAGGCAGCAAAAAATGACAGAACACCGATACTTCCTGTTGAGGAACAGGAAGTACTTAAACTTGCTGTCTGGCAGTGATTACCCAACGTCTTATAGTGCCAGTACACGCTCACAGGTGACTTTTTATTTGCTCCGCTACGAGACGAGTACAAACAGACGGCTCGCTGCAGCTGCCGAGAGAGCGCTGCCGGTAGCGCGCATTGATCAGCTGTTCGATCAGCTGTGAGGGCACGAGCCTGATGAGCCATATATGGCTCGAGAGCCAGACGTTAAATACCTGAAGGGGGCGCTACAGGGGAAAAGTTACGCTTTAAGAAGAGCGGAACGACAGGTCGGAAGGTATTTAGAAGACGATGTGTGGATTAAACATTACGTTGTTATAATTTACTCCTTTGGCTACGAGCTAGTCGGCTAACTAGCATGCTAATTCCACCGTTCTCTCGTGCTCCGGTTGGTTAGAACGGCGTCCGGAAAATGTGTTCAGCATTATTTTAACACCTCCGTCTCACGTTTCCTTTTCTTGTGTGTTTACAGATGTGTTGTTGTGTTGTCCAGGAACACTAAGGTCGCACTCTGTACGACACGCTATCGAATTTTAATTAATGATTTTCATACACGTCAAAACATTATAAAAAACGCGGCCGCTGAACTGTTGGTGTTGTTCTTTTGTAAATTGACAATGTAATGACCCGGCTGCGATTAGACCGTCTCATTTGTGAGTGGATAAACAATAATGTGGAAGGAGAAATGTTTTACGGGGGAGAAAAAAAAGGCAATTATGTGGCGAGCCGAGAAAACATCAATAACTGCAACATGATGATTAATATAAACGTTCACAAAGAGAACGGAGAAGGCGAAGAGAACGCTCCATGGGAAGACGTGATGACCGACGTCATCACTGACATGATGACAGACGTGAAGACGGACGTGATCACTGACGTGAAGGCGGACGTGGCGACAGACCGTCGTCCAGCGGGAGCCTCGACATGAAGTTTCTCACAGAGAACCGACGTTCCCGCCACATCGCGGCTCCTGAAAGCCTGAAAGCTGAAAGCCGATGTTCAGGCTTGTTTTTGAACGCCTGGACAAAAGGAACCAACCTCAATTTCATCGGAAAATTCCCGTGCATTGGGGTTTTGTTTGTTGCACAGAAAGAAATAGAAAGAGCGAGAGAGAGAGAGAGCGAGCGAGAGAGAGAGAGTACTTTAAGAGCAACGGGCGTTCTTTTTGTCTCGTTTTTCTATCGACGGTCGCTTAAAAACACATTTTAGTGAGCCGTGTTGTATGCAGCGTTCGTCAGATCGTTGGCCTTCTCCCACAGCGATGTTCAATTCTAGAGAGGAGGAGGAGGAGGAGGAGGAGGAGGAGGAGGAGGAGGAGGAGAGGAAAGTGGTACTTTTTTTACCCTGAATTGCATCTCTCTCTCCGTGAGCTCCGGGCAGAAGAACACGTTCATAACTCAAGCTCCGGTTTTTAAAGCGGCTCCATCTCGGAGTCGTTGGCCGGAGAAGTTACGGCTCCCGGTGTCAAAGTGTGGAGAAATAAATGACTTAGCAAGCGTCTGCGGTGGCGTCCCCCCCCCCACCCCCCACCCCACCCCTCGCCGGGGTCAGGGCCGTCTACCCTCCGGACCGGTAGGTTGCCAAGGTTACGGACAGCATAACTCACGCAATTAAACTGCAATCTCTTTTATCCTGTTTTTTTTTTTTTCATACCTCTTACGTGTTCTTTTCCTGTTCTATGCGTCGTTGATTTAAACTAAATACATAAAAAAGAAGTTGTAAAAACCTTGGTGGTGGTTTTGGGGTTTTAGGGTTTTGTTTGTTTTATTTAAAGAGAAATAGTTTAGTCAAACTTGACTTTCAGGTCAAATTTGGAAACAACGTTCTCTTTTGTGAAAGTCCTGTGTACTTTAGAAAAGTACTTGTAATGTCTGAGGAAACAAAACTGTTTCACTTTAGGGGAACATCGTGTTTTGGCGTCCCAGGTTTTCAGAACCGGAACGGATCCAGTTTATTAGTGGCTGAAAACATCTGGATTATTATTATTATTTACCTGCACATGTGTAGCATTTAGCATGACTGTGTCTTCTAAATGAGTCGGGAGATTGCCATGGGGGAAATAACAAAAAACAGGATAAAATTAATTTTTTTAAGAATTCTGAATAATAAAACCCATGGTAATAGATAACAAAACCCAGGATTATATTTTTTTTTAAAGGAAAATAAATAATACACCAGGTGCCCATAAGCAGCCGCCAGCTAAAGAGCCTAAAGGGCCTAAAGAGCCTAAAGAGTCTTAAGAGATTAAATACTCTAAAGAGATTAAAGAGTCTAAAGAGCCTAAAGAGTCTAAAGAGATTAAAGAGCCTAAAGAGTCTAAAGAGCTTAAAGTCTAAAGAGCCTAAAGAGTCTAAAGAGTCTTAAGAGCCTAAAGAGTCTTAAGAGCTTAAAGAGTCTAAATAGCCTAAATAGTTTAAAGAGTCTAAAGAGCCTAAAGAGCCTAAAGAGTCTAAAGAGCCTAACAAGTCTAAAGAGCCTAAAGAGTCTAAAGAGATTAAAGAGTCTAAAGAGCCTAAAGAGTCTTAAGAGCCTAAAGAGTCTTAAGAGCCTAAAGAGTCTTAAGAGCTTAAAGAGTCTAAAGAGCCTAAAGAGTTTAAAGAGCCTAACAAGTATAAAGAGCCTAAAGAGTCTAAATAGCTTAAAGAGTCTAAAGAGCCTAAAGAGTCTAAAGAGCCTGAAGAGTCTAAAGATCTTAAAGAGCCTAAAGAGCCTAAAGAGTCTAAAGAGCCTAAAGAGCCTAAAGAGCCCAAAGAGTCTAAAGAGCTGAAAGAGCCTAAAGAGCCTAAAGAGCCTAAAGGGCTTAAAGTGCCTAAAGAGTCTAAAGAACCTAACAAGTCTAAAGAGCCTAAAGAGTCCAAAGAGCCTAAATAGGCTAAAGAGCCTGAAGAGTCTAAAGAGCTTAAAGAGCCTAAAGAGCCTAAAGAGCCCAAAGAGTCTAAAGAGCTGAAAGAGCCTAAAGAGCATAAAGAGCCTAAATGGCTTAAATAGCTTAAAGAGCCTAAAGAGTCTAAAGAGCCTAAAGAGCCTGAAGAGCCTAAAGAGCCTAAAGAGCCTAAAGAGTCTAAAGAGCCTGAAGAGTCTAAAGAGTCTAAAGAGCCTAAAGAGTCTAAAGAGCCTAAAGAGCCCAAAGAGCCTAAATAGTCTAAAGAGCCTAAATGGCTTAAAGCGCCTAAAGAGTCTAAAGAGCCTGAAGAGTCTAAAGAGCTTAAAGAGGCTAAAGAGCCTAAAGAGTCTAAAGAGCCCAAAGAGCCTAAAGAGTCTAAAGAGCTGAAAAAGCCAAAAGAGCCTAAAGAGTCTAAAGAGCCTTAAGGGCTTAAAGCGCCTAAAGAGTTTAAAGAGCCTGAAGAGTCTAAAGAGCCTAAAGAGCCTGAAGAGCCTAAAGAGCCTAAATAGCTTACAGTTTTTCTCGATTGCTTTGGCTCAATTCTTGAAACAGAAATTACATTCTCAAAACTCTTAGTGCATTTGGTAAAATAGTCTATATGGTTTAGCACAACTACATAGATCACCTTCAAAAGGTCATATCTCCCCCAAAACAGTTAACTCAAGCTTCAAACCCAAATCAGTTTCTCATACAAATAGTCAGTGCCCCCAAAATGAAAACTTACTTCTCGATTGCTGTGGCTCATCTCTCAAAATAACCTGGATGGTTTAGCAAAACACTATGGTCCACCTGCAAAAGGTCATATCTCTCCCAAAACAGACAACTCATCAGTCAAAACTGATTCCTTTTCTAATACAAATAGTCAGTGCCCTCAAAATTAAAAGTCCCTTCGTCATTGTTTAAACACTGCAGGTCAAAATGTTTAGATGTTTTGTCATAAGGCAGCGGACCGTAGAAATATTCCTCATATGCACTGTTCACTCTTGGCTTAGTCCTTTGACACTGAATGGTTCCTGTAGTAGATGTTTTCTTTCCAGAATACTATGTGTATCAAACAGAACAAAGATTCATTCAAGAGGAGCCAACCAGGTCTCACATCACATACTGCCATGGAAATTGTTACAGTAATAGTTACAGTAATTGTAACAATAATTGTAACAATAATTGTTACAGTAATTGTTATAGTAATTGCAAAACAGAAACAGGAAATGTGTACAGCAAAAAATAGTGTCAAACAAAAAGCACATCAAAAATAAAATGTAGCCTACATTACTGTAACACAACATACAGGAGGAAAGTAAAGCAAAGCTGGAGCTCAAAGCTGGAGTTCATCCTCACTCTCCTGCTCATCCTCACGCTCACCTCTGTCTGGCCACAGATCTTCGTCCTCCTCGGCCTCTTCCCCCTTCTCCACCACCACGCACCCTTGCTCCTCTTCCTCTTCTTCTTCCTCCTCTTCCTCGAACAGGCAGTTACCCCTGTTCGTTTACCTGACCAGGTGCTTCCATGTTCATACTGTAAACTGGACTGAACTTGGTCAAGCCCTAGATATTTGATGGAAGCATTTATACTCGTGGATAGCAGCTGTCAGCTAACTAACATGACTGTGATTAGTGATCGGATGTGAGAAACTCCCCCTTGATCGGTAAAGTTCTAGTTGCGCCTGAAAATGAAGCCGATGATCCAAGAGATCCACATTACAGAATATACCATGATGTTTTTCATAGTATTATGTGCCTGAACGATTTTGACAGAGGAGTGAACTATTGTGCAGGTAATGCATGAGGAAAAATAGACACACAATGATGTAAACAAGGAAAAGATGCCGAGATGTTTTGCAGAGAACAACCACTTGACTGAGGAACAACATTTAGTTTAGACCAGCACGATGTATTCAGTCGGTAATGTGGCTAACTGAAGGCAATTGTACCTAACCGTTTGCACAGATGTGCTAAATCATTTGAAATGTGTGCAAATGTTTGGCAATTGTACTAAAACAATTGCAATTTGATTAAAGGGATGAGAAATTCCAATCTGTTGTGAACAAGTGCCCAGTGGTTTGGAGGTTTGCACGAGTTGTTTTGAGAATGTCATTTCTGTTTCAAGAATTGAGCCAAATCAATCGAGAAAAACTGTAAAGAGTCTAAAGAGCCTAAAGAGCCTAAAGAGCTTAAAGAGCCTAAAAAGAGCCTAAAGAGTCTAAAAAGCCTAAAGAGTCTGAAGGGCCTAAAGAGTCTAAAGAGCATAAAGAGTCTAAAGAGCCTAAAGAGCCTCCAATGCTCCTACACCGCTCCTCAAACGCTCCTCAAACGCTCCTCCACCACTCCTCAAACGCTCCTCAAACGCTCCTCCAACGCTCCTCCAACGCTCCTCCACTGCTCCTTAACTGCTCCTCTAACACTCTATATAACGAGTCATTTTCTCCAGGTGGTTTTGTTGTTCCAGAGCGCTCCGGGCCGACGCTCCGGTTGGCGGTCCGGACTCTCTCAGACGGACAAGGTTGTAGTGGGAACGGCGGCAAGGAAAAAATGGAGTATGGTCATTTTTTGCCGTGACAGACAGCAATCTGAGCCAAGAAAGCTGCTCCGGCTGAGAGAAGGTCAGCGCTCTGTGGAAAGGTCGCCGAGCGCACGAGAATAAAAACGTATTAAAAGGGTTGAAGTTCAAAAGTTAGAGTTAGAGCTGCAGATCTTTTCTTTATCGGTAACAAATCTCTCAAAGATGAAAACTACATGTGTCAGTCTTCGTCTCAGACAGTACCCGTACATATGCATGCATATGTACGGGTACCTGTATATGTACATGTATATATACAAATACATGTATATGTACATATACCTGTACATATATATATATATATATATATATATATATATATATATATATATATATATATATATATAGCTGTACATATACATATACATGTACCTGTACCTGAAACATATACATATACCTGTACATATACATATACCTGTACACATACATATACATATACAAGTACCTGTATATATACATATACCTGTACATGTACCTGTACATATACAGGTACAGGTATATGTATATGTACATGTATGAAATAAAGTGCCATGAATAATGTTTTTTTTTTTGTGTTTTCTCATCATGGTGAGGATGTCAGGCGACGTGTTGACGAGAGTTTTTTATGGCGCTCAGTAAGTAAGTTTATTAATATTATTGTTATTGTGATCTCATCACAGACGAAGTGCAGTACTGTAGTCAATTAAATCAATTTGGCGTAGCAGGTGTCACAACATGTCAAGATGTAAAAGAGCAAAAGTACAATACACTGTAAAAGATGCGCAATGAAACAAATGAGAAAAATAAATAAACAAAAAAGATAAAAAGCAGGTCATAGAATATTTAAATAGACACAAGCGCAAGTAACATCGTAACAATGGGGTTTGTTGATAGTGAGATGGAACGACACCTCTCTCTTTCTTTTATTTTTGTTGCAAAATGACCAATATGATAAATATTTTTAAAAAATACTTTTCATTCCTGACTGTATTTCTTTACTCTATGGGAAATGATTTCTCCCCGCTTTGTTTACAGTTTTGTTACCATGGTATTGTTTTTGTTTCTTTATTTGTATGTTTTAGTTTTTTTTGTTTTTTACTTTAAATATATTATATATTATTATTATAAATAATATATTATTATTATAAATATATATTTGAATTTAAATATGTGTATGTGAGATTCTGAACACTAATAAAATATTAATAAAAAAAATAAAAAAATAAACACATTTCAGAATCAGAATCAGCTTTATTGGTATTTATTTCCGGTTACCTTTAATTAACAATATAACAGGATAAATATAAAAAAAGACATTGGAGACAACAGAATAGCAACATGTATGTACGATGTGAAACACATCACCATGACGATGAGTTGGGGTGTTAGTGCAGAGGAGGTGGTGCCAGTGGAGGTGGTGCAGATGGAGGTGTGTGTAAGGTAAGGACTCGATCACACCAGACGCCACTCTAGAAAACGAAGCCGCACCAAAAACGTCACCAAAACACGGCAGGCGAAGCCGGTGGACGGAGCGGCGTGGGCAACCAACCGTTGTGTTTGGGTTCACGATATTTAAAAAAAGAAAGGAAGGCGTCCGTCTACTCCGTGAATGTGTCTCATGACGAGGCGTTCAGGTGTACTTCCGACCGAGTCAGTTTGAGTCGTATTTAGATTTAGAATTATAAAGCTTCGTAATTAAATACCGCTAATATGATATATAATATGAGATTCTCCTCGGGAAAACAGGAAGGAAAGCTGAGGATAGCGTTCGTACATTTGATGAGGACTTTAAAAGAGACGCTCGAGGCGCTTCACGTGGTGAAACTACAACGAGAGAAGTGGTGACGATGTCCTGGCGTCCCCGGGGGCCAGGAGGCCAGGAGGCCGATTCCCTCGCCTCGTGGTCTGACCCTGTGTGACCGTCATTCGGGGAGTTTGTATTCACTCTAGTGAAGAGGAGCGATATCTACCAGAGTCGCTTCCTTGCGTCGTGTCCTTGCGTCCTCTTAGTGGGCGTCGGGGAGCGGGAGGTCACCGACCCTCTGACCACAGGAAAGATCGATGAGCCCACGCTCTACCTCAACGAGCGTCTGGAGCCGGAGGTCGAGAGGTCACCGGCACCACGGCGTGAAGTTACCACATCAGCCAGGCTAGGGAGGAAGGAAGGAAAGGAAGGAGGGAAGGAAAGCAAGGAAGACAAGCATGAGGCAAGGAAGGAAGGAGAGAAGGGAAGAAAAGAAGGCAGGGAAGCAAGGCATGAGGCAAGGAAGGAAGGGAAGGAAACATGGAAGGAAGGAAAGGAAGAAAGAAAGCAAGGCAAGAAGGCAATAAAGGAAAGGAAGGAAGAACCCCCACCCCCACCCCCCCCCCACCCACCCACCCACTTCAGCCTCCAGCCCTCCGGGATGAAGAAGAGGAGGACGGCCTGCAGAAAGCTTCCTTCTCTTCAAGAGGAGGAGATGAGAGAAGGAAGGAAGGAGTAAACAGTCATCGCTGGTGTCTTGTAGCCTGAATTAAACCAGATGTCACGGCGGTATATTTAGCCGACATGTCTGTCAACACACAACATAATTAGTTTGTTCACACTTTGTCGTCGCCCAGCTGACGAAGAACCGACCGCAGCAGAGCTGAGAGAACGAGCAGGAGAGTCGAGAAATTAGGGAGCTAACGTTGAAGACACAGCGCTGACGGGAATGCTAACGTTGCTTCATTACTACTTAAAAAACGACACGCTTTAAAAGGGGAACTTCTATTTGTTCCCTTTTTTCATCCCGTGTTTTCTTTTATAACTCTTTGTCCTCATTTGAAGTGTCCGGCTTTAAAGAAAACGTTTCTCCTCGATGATGTCATGTTCACCGAAAAGACTTTTGATGGTTTGATAGTTTGATGGTTGATGGTTGGTTCAACGTAAACGAGGTCAGGGTTTTTACCGTCAGACGGGACTTAAGCTAACGGGAAAAAGTGTTATTCTCAGTCTTTCCATAATGTTGGGAGATACTTATAATTAGGGATGGGTATCGTTTTTTTTTTCTTCCGATACCGGTGCTAAACCGGTACTTTTAAAACGATCTCGGTGCCTGAACCGATACTTACAAACAACGGATATCAGACTGTTAACTTCTTGCCTTGCTTTCTTTCTTCCTTTCCTTCCTTCCATGTTTCTCCATTATGTGATGTGATATGTCATGTGCAGACCTTATGGTTAAACCTGTCACTGTTTTGATGGGCAGAGAGAACAACCAATCAGAGGTCCTGAAGATGACATGTGACAAAGTTTTGCTTCTGACAGCGAGAGGTCCACTGACGCAAAGTGACGCCCTGCGGTCTTTACTCCTCCGTTATTATATTCCCGGTAACACCGGGGATACAGCTGGGACCGCTGTACACACACACCTGCTAGCAGACTGTCACGCATGTAGCTCGTAGCTAGCGCGAGCTACAAGCTAGCTTAAACATGGTTATAATGGCTAATTTATTATTTCATGGCCTACTTGTATGAATGCAAGACTTGCAATCAACGTTCCGGTACTAATCTGACTTCTGGCTGCTCTTTTATTCATCGGTCTCCCCGTGTTCAGGGGGACCGGTGACGGTCTCCCCAGCGTCCAACCTGACGCTATTGTGCTCAGCACAGGTTCAGTAGTCACACACGGCCACGCCTCCGCTATAAAAGTTAAATGTGATTGGCTATCGTAACCTGCTGACAGGGCGGAGTCACCAGAGAAGTTCATAACAATATTTTTTTTCAATTTCAATCGGCTCAGGCACCGGAAAGAAGCACCGAAATGTGCGTTGCGTTTCGATCCGGGTAATACCGGATGTGTTGGAACCGGTGCCTCATTAGCACCGGTTTCCAGTACCCAACCCTACTTATAACAATATGAGTCAGTGACACACACACACACACACACACACACACAGAAAGCCCTTTAATGCATCAGTGTTGCATTGTGGTCCTTCAGCAGCGTACCAGACCCATTAAAGAAGAAGTATTGTCCCTACTCCTCACAAACATGTTGAACATAACCCTTCGAAACATCCTGACGACGTAACGCCACGGCAACCGTCTCAAACGCTCTGCTGAAATTACTCAAATTGCAAATTGTGTAAAAAATTGCCAGTCGGAAGGGTTTTTATGATTTTTTTAAATTATCCAACACTATAATTAAACCTCATTTCAAAAACGCCAAGAGAATAAACTAGAGAATAACTTAATGGAACTTAATGGAACTTAAATTAACTTAAATTAACTTTTAAATTAACTTAATGAAACTTAAATTAACTTAAATTAACTTAATTTAAGTTAAATGAACTCAAATTAACTTAAATTAACTTAAATTAACTTAACCTCCTCCTCTATAACGTGGAGTTCAACGATGCCGGGGAGCAGTTGAATGATTTTCCTTTGTCCCCACAAATGAATTCAGCGGACAGATTAATTTGATCAGAGGCGATCGGTCGGTGGTAATGAACCTGATTGGCCGACAGCGCGTCTAATTGGAAGCTGAGTGGAAGCTTTCTAATTCAAATGATGCAAACCAGCTGAATTCAATTAGGAAGCAATCATCGAAGCGCTGATTGGACATCGATAAAGTTATTAAAGTAAAGACTCCACGAACCTTTAATAACGTCTTCATTAACAGCATTTCATTGATTTCTTTTTCAGGATTCGGGTTTTCCTCCTTTTATTATTTATTTCATCTCATTTACGCGTCGATACAAATTAAGATCCCAAAACATGGCCGCCTTTTTTCCGGGATTTAAAAAACTAAATAATAACAATAATAATATTACAGCCATTTTCTGCATATCTGTAGCAAAGTTTTAGCGACACAAACATCGTACTGTTCCTTTAAGAGGCGTCGCCGGGTCAATTGGACTGAGCCCAGGGCCATTTTAACGGCGTGGCCTCGTGGACCCGGTCCCCCTGGACCTGGACCCGGTCCTCGTGGACCTGTTCCTCATGGACCCGGTCCCTGTGAAGTCTCTCCCTGCTTCATGACGGTGTTGAGGAGCTTCATGCCAACATACAGAACTGACCTGCTTCGTATCAGAGGAGGGTGATCATCACAGACCAGACGTTGGGTTCTCCTCTCACTCTCCTCCCGTTCTCCTCTCTCTCTCATCCTGTTCTCCTCTCTCTCCTCCCGTTCTCCTCCCGTTCTCCTCTCTCTCTCTCCTCCCGTTCTCCTCTCTCTCTCCTCCCATTCTCCTCACTCTCTCCTCCCATTCTCCTCTCTCTCTCATCCTGTTCTCCTCTCTCTCCTCTCGTTCTCCTGTCTCTCTCCTCCCCTTCTCCTGTCTCTCTCGGGTCTTCAGACACTTTTCCTTCACAGAGATGTTGCAAAGCCGAGAATAACCACGTCAACGCTTCCAGCGCCGCGATGACGGTTCGCCGGGAATGGTTTACTAAAAACGTTGACAGAAAAGGTGTAATTACCAGAACCGAAGAGCCATAAACAGCAGAGAGGGCGGCAGGCCGGGAGCGTGCACGCTCACGTGCACTAATGTGCACCAACGTGCACTAATGTGCACCAACGTGCACTAAAAGCACGGCTGTGTCATCAAAGAGAGAAGCTCTGATCGCAACACACACACAGCAGGGGGCGGGAGTTAGATAGATAGATAGATAGATAGATAGATAGATAGATAGATAGATAGATAGATAGATAGATAGATAGATAGATAGATAGATAGATAGATAGATAGATAGATAGATAGATAGATAGATAGATAGATAGATAGATAGATAGATGGATAGATAGATGGATGGATGGATGGATGGATGGATGGATGGATGGATGGATGATAGATAGATAGATAGATAGATAGATAGATAGATAGATAGATAGATAGATAGATAGATAGATAGATAGATAGATGATGGATATATATATATAGAGATATATATATCTATATCTATAGATATAGATATATATATATATATATATATATATATATATATATAGAGAGAGAGAGAGAGAGAGAGATATAGATATAGATAGATAGATAGATAGATACTGTGTTGGATGGATAGAAAAGTAGGGCAGAATATATTACATTTAAGAATTTAAATAAAGACAATGAGAAAATAATAGTGTATTCAGTGCAACTTAGTGTTTTAATTAGTGTGTATAAGTGTATACATGTGTGTATATCTATGTGTGTATATCAGTGTGTATCTGAAGCGGTATGATTGGTATCCTTGTGGTCAGAATGTAAAACACAGGTCCTCCTCATTAGCATATCATCATTAGCATACTATCATTAGCATATTGACATTAGCATATTAACCGGCTGCGTCTTTATTTATCTCCGTGGCGTTTCGCGGTGTGACGCGGTGGCTGGAGTTCGGAGACAAAAGTAATAGAATAAATAATAAATTACTCAGAGACGACGTCTGAACCGAGAGCTCCGTTTAAACCGAGGAGCAGCCGGCGCTGACAGGTCTGCATTATGCATGCTGCACACACACACACCCACACACATAGACACACGCACACACAGACACACATAGACACACACGCACACATATAAGTGTATATATCTCTGTATAGAAGTGTATCTAAGTGTAAATGTGTGTGTCTACAACATCATCATGTGTGTTTGATCTGGATCCTTTATTTAGCCTTGGTGGGATTTCTTGGAGTGAAATGTTGAATTAAAAACGCATCGCCTTAAAACTAGACACACTAGATGTTTACTTGTTGATTGTTTTCTATTTTAACTGCTACCAGTTTTCCTTGCTGTGAATTAGAAGAATTGGCTGGGGGGGGGGGGCAGTCAGGCTCTGTGCAGAGGATGTGGAGCTGTTGGCCCCACGGGACCAGAGGAGGAGGAGCAGTACGAGGATGACGAGGAGGACGAGGCCGTGGTCCTCTGCTCGGAGCAGAGGACTTGCTTGAGGAGCATCCGTGGCTTCATGGTCTCGTCTCTTGATGAACGTCACGCTTCTCCAGAGCCTTCCACTCGACTAATGGTCTTATAGATGCGTGTGTGACCGTCTATAGACACACACACAATGAGCCGTATGACGTAAACACACACTCATCAGCATTAGGAGTCATTACTATGCCGGTGTGAACGTGGACCGGCCGGGCCTCACGTCCAGCTAACGAGCGTCTGTGCTTCGTGATGCATCGAAGTCGGTTTCATAATGGAGTGATTCCTCTGTGAGAGAAAAGACGACCTCTGTGACATCAGACGCCTAAACGTAGAGGTCGTTAATCGTCTGAGGAGAACACGCTCATTAACAGATAACATCTGAAATATGGGCTTGAAAGACGAGTGTAAAAAAATAATCAGAGTACGAGCATGTTGTGAAACATTGTGATAACGTGTTGATTGTTAGAAACAGGTGTAAAAAATAATAATTGAGAAACCACATAAAAATATGACGAGTGGAGCGCCACACGCTAATTAAAGTAAATCTCTTCTCTTATTCTTTCTTTAAAAAGAGACACAACTGGTTCAAACTTGCATTTTTTTGTTTAAAACCCCCCCTCCCCCCCACTCTTCCTGAAAAAGCCCAGTCTGCTCTGATTGGTCGGTGCATTTCCGATACCTCGTTGAAAAGCACGGTTTCAGTGTGGAAGAAGCATTTTCTCCTAACAGCCTTAATATCTAGAAGCTGCTTTTTTTAAATCTTTCTTTTCTGCGATACGGGACCTTCTTATGGGCGTCCGTCACGCCGCCCGATCGGACCGCTCCTTTAAGATTGATTTTATTTTGTATTAATGAGTCCTTGTTGCTTGAGAGGGATCGATACGCGTGAGCTAAAGGAGAAGGATGCCACCTCCCTGCTCCTCCAGCGCTCTCTGTCATCACAACGTCTCAAAAACATTTCCCCCCTCCGTCGCTTGTTTCGTCATCGATAAAGTTTGGAAAAAAAGAAATTTAAAGAAAGAAAATCCCCCCCACACAGTGAAATCATCCCGTCCTATTTCTCTCTCTAGGCGCTCGTCTGATTGAACAGAAACTTCCTCCGGACAATTTATTCTCCCAGACATCTGGTGAGCTGCTCGGAGGAAGAGAAGTCCTCTATACAGCCATCTACATAGAGACTTCTATACAGCCAGAGGAGTTGCCCCCTGGTGGTCAGGAGAGAGAGAGAATGCAGCTATAACACATGAAGCATATACTTCTATACAACCAGAGGAGTCGCCCACTGGTGGTCAGTAGAGAGAATGCAGCTACAACACATGAAGCATACACTTCTATACAACCAGAGGAGTCGCCCCCTGGTGGTCAGGAGAGAGAATGCAGCTTTAACACATGAAGCATAGTGGAGTCGCCCCTGGTGGTCAGTAGAGAGAATGCAGCTACAACACATGAAGCATACACTTCTATACAACCAGAGGAGTCGCCCCCTGGTGGTCAGGAGAGAGAACGCAGCTTTAACACATGAAGCATATACTTCTATACAACCAGAGGAGTCGCCCCCTGGCGGTCAGGAGAGAGAACGCAGCTTTAACACATGAAGCATAGACTTCTATACAACCAGAGGGGTCGCCCCCTGGTGGTCAGGAGAGAGAATGCAGCTTTAACACGTAGCCCCCCCCACAGAGTGCGTTAGCGTGTAGCCGAGACCCCCCCCCCCCCCTGTAGATCCTCTGATAAATATTGATGTTGTCTTGTTGTCGCCGCCAGCCGTGACGCGGTCACGGCTGGCGGCGAGGAGCGAGCGAGAGCTGCACCGTTGGCACTCGTCGTTCTCCGTGCTGAGCGCGGCAACAAGCCGCTCGCTATTAGATCACCGCACCGCCGTGAAATCAATCTCCATTTGCGGCTGCCATGTAGGCGTTTTCTATGTATGCAACGCTCATAACCCACAGCGCTACGTTCACCCCCTGTAACTGGGTTATCTGGGTCATTTCATCAGAGGGGCGAAGAGACATGAGAAATCACTTGTTCCAAAACAATAATATCATTCAATTTATTTAATTGTTTTGAACTACGGAGCGATATATTTTCATCGTCGTCGTACGAAAACACGCTTTAAAAAATGGACGTCAGCTTTAGATTAAATAATTGATTGATCCCAATGCCATGCGCTTATTTCAAAAGCAGATTTCCGGCCTCCGACCTTTATTTTGAAGCTCTGCATAGCAGAACTACGACATGGACTCTTCTAATTAAGAGTAGCAGACAGAACAAGAAATACCAGATTTTTAAAAAAAGGTGAAATTATTGTTTTAAAGGCGTCAAAGCAGCAATAAATAATGTAATAAGGAGAAGAGAAAAGCCCAGAATCCCAATAGCGCCATGTATTGTAGATACATGTGTTTCATGAAACATTAAATAGAGAAACAATCACAGGCATCGACATCTGAAGCTGTGTTGATCTCACATGGAATGAGCTCATCTGCAGGAGGATAATTGAGCCCACACGACCGAATTAGATCTTTTCTCTTTTTTTTAACAGTCAATTACCGGCCGGCGGTGCTTGAAGGGTTAATCCTGCTGCAGCACCTGCAGGCCTCCGCAGCTCGCCGAGCTCCACGGCTCCGGGTCGGCACAGAACCAGCGGAGCGAGGCGCCGGGCGCCGGATTCATTTCCAAATCGGCGAGTCCCACCCAGCAGGTTTGGAGCTGCGTTACCATGGAAACCGATTCCACGATTTTTACTGGCAGCTAATTTGTGGGTTTCTTTTATTGAGGAAACGTAATGTGATCCAGGATACAGGTCCAACACATATTTCACAAGTTGTGGTAGGATTAATACATTTATTTTTATATAAATATATATATATATATATAATATATATATATTTATTTGTTTTTAAATATATGTTTTTAAATGTATATATATTTGTTTATTTTTTTATTAATATATATATATAGATATTATAGATATTATATATTTTTTTATCTTTTTATACATATATATATATATATATATATATATATATATATATTTGATACATTTTATATAAAAATACAAATATATTTTATACATAAATATTTACATATATGTATAAATATGTATTAATTTATTTATTATTATTTTGTAAGTGTGTATTTGTTTCTTTGATTCATTCACACATATATTAGAAGACGTTAGAAAAAGCAGGATTGTCGTGTCGGTCAAACCGTCCGTCATCGTGCGTTACGTCAAATATCATCATGACGTAATGATGGTGAACACATCGCCATGGAAACAGAGTCGTTACCTGAGCCGCGTGTCACTCACACCTTCCAGAGTCCAACACGTGATAATCAAACAACACTCTATTTATAAAAAACTTCATCCCCTCATCCCTCATCCCTCATCCGGGGCGCGGCTTGTTAGCAGCGCGGCCTCTCCGGTGCCGTTGGTGTGGCTGCGCCCGAGATTCAATTTTTTTTATTGTTCAAAGAGTTGTGTTGTTGCCATCAGGGTTTACGTCTCATCACAGAGACACATCAAAGAGATGGAGCCTCCTCGTGGTTTAGTGTGTGTGTGTGTGAGGGGGGGGGGGGGGGGGCACCAGGGACTCCTGAAGACCTCTCGTCCTCCGAGGGGCCGGCTCGCTTTCTTCTTCTTCGTTGGTTTCATTTGATTTCCTTCGAGAGTCAGAACGAGACGAGTTGGACCCGCGGACCGAAAGAAGAAAAAACATTTTCATCGCGCCGTCGGTGACGCCGGACGCCGTCAAGGGAGAGCGAGCCGCTGGGCGCGACGGCGACGGCCAACCCCCAAACACCTCACATCTATGGGAGAGAATCACGTGACGGTCGTGTTGTTTTGACGCCGTGTTGAGGAGTTATTGGGGCCTTTTACATAATAATGGTTTTAATTGACGCTCCTGGTGTTTAGAGGACGAACCCTGACAGCTGGACCCCGATGGCGTTGCCAGGTCTGTATAGTTCTTTGGCAAAAAAATATATATACACCTAAATGAATCAATACAAATAAATATATCAAAATAACTATATAAATCTAAAATATATATATGTATACACATATAAATAAAGATACATAAATGTGTCTATATATATATATATATATATATATATATATATATATATATATATGTATGTATGAATATACTCTTAATACAGTATAACATATCTACATATAAATATACATATAATAAAATATATATAAATGGGCAAAAACTCAAACACAAAGCAACGGGTTAGTTTCTGCGTCACTCAGCTTTGTTTTATTAATATTAATATACAGCAGCTATCATACACAAGGCCAACAAGATTAAATAACCGTTCAAAAAAACGTATTTTGACTGCAGCGCAGAGTAAACATGAAGACGCTTCAGCACATTTAACAATGGTGGCAGAGCAGGCGCCTTTCCTTTTGTTCTGGTACCCGCTTGTTCTTGTTGGCGGGCGGGGCGGTTTTATTACTCAGATCTGGCAACCGCCTGTTTCCTGACCTTCTCCTCGTCGTGTTCACACAATGTACCGAGCGGTCATCGTCCCCGGAGGACCTATCTTCACGACTTTGGAGATCTGCTGACATTTCACTGAGATTTACGGCGTTTGTGGACCAGAGTCAAAATGTCTCCAGAACCACGGGACGGGTCTGACACACAGATGAACGTCTCCCCTCCGGTTGAATCGCGACAACTGACTTTTGTATTTCGGCTCCATCATAAAGAGAAGACTTCATATCATCCGGTTCGGTTCGGAAGCTGTCAATCAGTCGATGGGGCGGAACTAAAAACATCCAAACCGAGATCGTAAAATAAATATCTAAATTAATTGGATCTTGTCTGTTTCCAACATTTCCAAACTCTGGTTTTGTTTGATGATTTGAAAGATCTACTTATGAATCCATCAGCTGTTTGGGAAGTCTGTTCTGCAGGAGTTATAATAATATGATGTCCATATATATATATATATATATATATATATATATATATATATATATATATATATATATATATATATATATATATATCATTTGGTCACCATGGTAACGCGTATGCATGTCAGTATTAGATGTGGTGAAAGCATCCGACTCGTTGTACTCATTAATTCCATTATAATAAAATATCTGCTCGACAGCGACGCAACAGTAAGATCACGACTCTATGTTATTATTATTATTATTATTATTATTTCTGTCTCGACCCGTTAGTCACGGCTCACAGCGTGGTGTCAGTTAGCTTATGTAATGATACCGGTGGATCTCATTACCCGTTATTTACTCAGGAGCTTTTAATGTGACACCAGAGAACATATTTATTCACATGAGAAGCTTTTTCAAGGAAAAATTTACGGATGAAACGAGATGAAAATCAACAAGTTACCTGCTAGTTCACTTCCCTTAGAATTGTGGCCAGGAAAACCCTCCAGAACTGAAATGCATCAAACTCATATTTGTGCAGAACAAATTAAGCTGAATAAAATGAAAGCACCTCTAGTTAACGTCTGGATCCTCAAAGAGTGGAAGAACCCACTAGAAGCCACTAGAACCCTCTAGAACCCACCGAGTACATTCACTACCCGTGTCACGTGGACATTGCTCCCTCCGGGGAAGTTGGGGGGGCTTTAGTCGACTTATTACCAGGACAGAGTGCGGTGGGTGTCGTGGAAGCAGCTCACCTGAATGACCGGAGTCCTTTAGTGCTGACATTCTTCCGTGTTACGAAGGTTAACGCCTTAAAAAAAAAAGCAGTTCTCAGACATGACCCCGGTGACCGTAACATTGATAGACGAGTGTGAACGGGGCTTTGGAGGCGAGAGGGAAGCAATCAAACTCTGATTGGAAAAAGTGAAGTGAGTGCGACGCGAGTGCGACGCCGGATAACCCCAATGCCTGACCGCTTGCTGTGACTCAACCATCAAACGGTTATTTTAAAACAAGCGTTTTTCGAGGAAAAAAACAACATTCTCGACTGTGTGGAATGTGAAGCGCCGGGAACAGGAACGCGGTCGCACTAATGAGGACGGTGTAACGCTGCATCAAAGGTTACGCCGATGAGGCTCTCCTCGCGCTTCTTCCGTGTGGCGAATCTCTCACAGCGAGCAAACGGACAGACAGGAAGGATAACAGTTCTGAAACTGGGCACTTGGCCGGATGAGCGTGAATTCAGTTTAACAATATTTAATGCCAAGAAGTGTAAACAAACAGTCAAGGCTCACGATCGTGGGTTTCGTGGTGATCCGACCTCGACAGGTACAAGCTTAGGCGAGCAGGTGTTGCTGTCTCAAGAGGAAAGAGATCTTTCCCAGTACAAAGACTATTAGTCGCCAATCAGCCGATCACCTCCTCTCAAAGGTAGTTCAGCCTCCAACACCTTCCTGTTGGATAAAAGTCTGCCATCAAAATGGAGAGGTCAAAGGTCACGACCCCCGGGTCAAAACGTCACTTCCAGTCAAGTCACTAAACAAGTATTTTCACAATAAAAGTCCTGTCTGTTATTGTCCACATTAAAGTCACTTCACGGGCTTCAACCGGCTTCAACAATCTGAAATATTAACTAACATTCATTTCATTCCATACACAACATTACTTCTTGCCATGTACATTTGCATAGAGTAAGCATTACCCCTACACTTCATAACACATTCATAACAATATCAGCGTTCTACCTAATATTTCTTATTATAACATCTTACTGTATGTATTAATTTAAAGGTCAAGAGTAAATAAACTATTACAACCTAACAAAGGTCAATGACGAGGTTCGGAATCGATGATCAGCGTCGCCTAAGTCCGGGTTGAGCTCTCGCCATCTATCCAGCCTTTACCGATGGCGGCAGGTGAGGTATCAGATTAGAGCCAGAACACACATTGATCCCGCCATGGACGCCGACCTTCCTTCAGATGACGCCCGACCAAAAAAAGTCGTCCCAGTCCTAAAGGGACCGGTGACAATCCGAAAGCTCTCGCCTCTCGGTGAACTAGAGCTCGGGATCCCGACGTCCGATGGTTTCCCACCGCAGCGCCACCCGGAAGCTTCTGAGGACCGGAGCGTGAAGCATTTCACACCAATTAAAAACAACCTTCAAACTTCCCACCGCCGGTGACACCCCGTCCACCGAGAACTAACAAGACTAGAAACCAATTAGCGCCTTTGCCAAGAAAAAATGTGACACCTTGTAAATGTTTTTCCAGCTGTGACACCGGTCTACTCGACAACGTCAGGACAGAGTTTAGCTAAGAACTATAGAACCAGCACTGTTCCAGGGCTCTCAAGTCTCATTTCGGTCTTAACACACGCACTCCCGCCACACATCGTATTTCTCACGCTGAAAAAAACTCTTGGCTATTTAATGTTTTAATGTGCCGCAGCACACATGAGCCGCGCTGCTCTCACCGTGGAGAAACCAAGGGTGCAAAACTTGAGAGCCCTGCTGTTCTCTCCACCTGTAACAGAAAAGGTTCAGGACGGATTAAACCTTCTTCTTCTTCCACACAAACAAATACCCAAATGGGTTCAATTATCCCGGCTCATTGCGTTTTAATGAGAGTTCAAGCGCCATCTCGCTCAATCCACTTTCAAGGTGTCGAACTTGATAACCCGTGAGAGCTGTCGGGGAGGGGGAGGGGCTGTACCTCGTTCGTACCTTTCCTGGTTTCCTCACACATTTCCTTTTGCCCGCGCATCCACATCGCCTCGATGTCCACGTCGTGGGAGAACGTCTTGAGCAGCGAGGGTCACTCAGAGGGATCTTTGCAGGTGATGTGAGATGAACTGAGAGGCTCTGAGGTGGAACTCTGAAGGAAGACATGGACCCTCTGAACCTCCAACGGTTTCGAGTTTATTTTCTTTGGTCACATTTAATCCCCGTGGCCTCGTTTTGCAATATTTTAATTCTCCATGGAAACAGAACAACCGCGGCTCAAAGCGCAGAGCAGTCAAACGTTTCTTGTGTGCCATAAATCATAAGAAGAAAAAAGATGCAAGTTAAATTTCTTTGATACAACATTTTCCCAAGCGTCCACCTGTTTAACCGATGTTTTAAAAAACAAGTGTTGTAGATATTAAACCTCTCCTGTCATCTCTTCAACGTACTCAGCAATGAAATATGTGGTACTGTAATCTGGGTTTGTGAAAGAACCGGCTTAAAGATGAAGATGCAGCTTCTTTTAGTTTTTGGCCATTGTTGAAAGAAACCATTCTTTTCAATGCCGCCGGTTGGCTCTGGGTCTTCAGAGGGTTATCAAAGGAAGAAACCAACTGACAGTGCACATCTCTTGCAACAACAATTCTCTGTTTTTCAAGGTTGGATTCACTAAGAGATATATTGCAGCGCAAACACGGCCATAAAGATTTTTGAGTGCAATATTCCTCTTTTTTCTTTCTTTTCGCGTGACGGTATAAACGCTCCGATCCACTCCGGCTCGGGACTTTTCAACTTCTCCATTTCACTGCACACATATAGACGTCCATTCCACGGAGCACACGGCCGAGTGGATAACAGATCAAGAGCTTTTTTAGACATTTGAGACAGTTTTTTAAGTTTCATCCATTAGGAGAGCCGCTGTGTGCATTTACGCTCCGGGCACAGCAGCATAACTTCATTGATAATTTAAAATCCCCCCCCCCCTTTCTTCTTCCCTTCCTTACATGACATGTAGTGGAGCTCTATTCATTAATTTTTTATGCCACGACTAGCGATGGCATCCCGTCGCTGCGTTCCATAATAAATGGTTTTGACGAGCTCCTTTATGAATGTTCATCAGTTACCGTCTCTGAAGACGCAGATTATTTCACTGTAACTGTACGTGGATGATCTTTGGGAATTGGACAGTTTCTTCTTATAACTCAGCACCATCTGCCTCATTTATAATGGTGCTATGCATGCTTTCAGCGTTGCACGTTTTATAATTTTTTTCAAGCTCAGTTTGAGAGGGTGCAGTCGGCAACAGAAATATCAAATGACACGGATTATAATTTAGCAGCGGCTCAACTGGCATTTGAGGGAAACGTCACTCACTGTTTAATGTTATTGTTCCGTTAGCTGTTTTTTTTATTGGTTCTACTATTTAATGGCTTGACTCCTGGGGGCAGATCTATTTTCTTAGACCTTTTTATTCCACCAAGCAAGTCATTATAAACGTGTCCAGTCACAGCATGGCCGAGTGCTCCTCTAGTGAGTTAGAAGAAGAGGAGGTTCGGTCTTGGCACAGCATTTTAAATTGCATCACGAACATAGACAGCAGAGCCAAGTTTAAAACATGAACAATACTGCTGGGTGAAGTTAATCATGTCGAAATACTGGATGAATTGTTTCCTGCTAAAAAAAATAAAACAGGTGCCTGCAGGAAAGAGTCTGCGAGTGAGCTGATTACTTCAGGGCCGAGTCTGCACAGGTGAGGTGCAGCAGCTGATGACGCTCACACCTATGTATTGGGACCAGGATCAGGAGATCAGGATCAGGTGTGTGTATTCTCCCATCTGATCCCAATGCACACCTGAACAAGTGGGTGGAGCCGTCTGGCTGGAATGTAGAATCCAGCCACCACCGTTCCGTTCCGGCCCTTATATCCCAGTTCTGGCCTTGAAGAGGCGACCATTGTCCACAGGGCGTCTCTTCGGGACAGAGCATCGGCATTCCCACGCCTGGCTCCCGATCTGCGAGCGATAGAGAAACTAAACTCCTGTAACAAGATGAACCATCTCCCTACCTTTGCATTGGTGTCTTTTCTATTAACCATCCACACCAGGGGAGCATGGTCGGTCCTCAAAGTGAAGTGGCGTCCCCGGAGGTAATACCAAAAGCGCTCCAATGCCCATTTGATGGCGAAAGCTTCCTTTTCCACTGTGGCATACCCTTGTTCCCTTGGGTTGAGCTTCCGACTGTATGTAGATGATGGGATGCTCTTTACCTTGAACATCCTGGGAGAGTTCTGCCCCTCTGCCCACCTTTGATGCATCCGTTTGAACAATCATCTCCCAAACTGTTTTACCTTAAAGAGCCGGCAGAGGTCTTTTATTAACTTGAACGTGAAGGGGGGTCCCTGGTCTGACAACATCTCCTTGGGGATTCCAAATCTCCTGGAGTAGCTTCCGAACAAAACGCCACTTTAATATAGGGAGAGATATAAGGGCACTTTTAAAAGTTGGATGACTTATGGGGAGTACTCTTTGGTGTCCCCATGGACGCAGGACACCAGCACCACCTCACCAGATCCAGATGACTCCAGAAGATGGGGTTGGACGAGGACCATACTGCTTGTGTATCTCTACCGCTTACTTTGATTGACCGGTGTCATATGGGCTGGAGAGGTTTACTGCACCAAGCAGATGTCGAGTGACAGGGTCTTGCGCCCGAGGTGTCGGTCGTGGACATCGGTCCATACTTCCTGGGAGAGACCGAGGATATGTGGTCTGGTTCTCCACACTGAAAGCAGTGCCTTAGATCACTTGTTAAAGGTGGTCGCCTCCGTCTTGAATCCTTCAGTTCATGTGTCCTCCTAGCCCCTGGGACCTCTTCAATAGTTGTTTGGCTCCCCTCAGGGTCCGCGCATGTTGATTGCAATAGTTAGACTGTAACCCTCTGGCTATCCACCAGGCTAACCAGGTCATCTAGATTGGTGGTTATTTTCTTGGTCTCATATGGTAGAGACCGGATGTATTTGTCCATCATTATCCTCTCCAAGACCCCTACTTTTTCTGGTTCAGATTTCAGCCAAGCTTTGGTTGCTCAGTCGCGGTCATACGTTTGAGCCCTGGCTGGCAACTCTGGTTCAAACCTCCAGTCATGGAATCTCTGGGCTCTGCTAAAAACTGCAGCCGTACCTGACCAGGATTTCCTTCGTCAACACCGCATAATCCTCGGACCGGGCTGTGGGAAGGGCCCAACCAGGTCTGCCCAGGCATCGTCGGGCCAGCCTTCCGGCTTCGCTGTACTCTCAAAGGCGATCAGTAGGCTTCATTTCGGGAACAAAATGACTCGGATTTGTCTGCCCGGTCCCTTCCCTTGGTGCTGGACGGGCTGCCACCGGACACGTCGGTCCTCTGCACAGAGAAGGTCGTTCTGCTGCCGTTGCTCTTGAATCATTTTCCGGTGCAGAGTGGGTGGAGCCTCCAGCCACCACCCTTCCCCTCAGGCCCTTACACATCTTATATATATACTTTTAGTATTATGGCTGAACCGTGTGGGCCAATTATACCACCTCAGATATGGCACCGGTAAGCCGTCTTGTTTTTTCGTGACATGCGTCATGTTGTTATTTTCGGAAACAATGTACCCATTGGAAAAAAAATTAATAAGACAACGGCGGTGCGGCGCCGCTCGGTGTCAGAGGTGTTCAGGAGGGACTCGTTACCGCCGTGATGAGAGAGAAAGAGAGCGAGCGAGAACACTGCGATAATAACTATAAACTTTTTTGGTCTCAGCAAAAATAAAGAAACACGGGCCTCGGTTATGACAAGGCAGCGGTGTTGAATCCCCAGTCGGGAGCTAGCGCCCGCTTTCAATTAAATCCACGAGCGAGCACTTTGATGGTGGAGGGGCTGCACTGTGAATTAGCCTCCGTGTGAAGCTTTTGTAGCTCCGCCACCGGCTGAGTGCACTTACGCTGACCTCCTTCCTGTCCTCAAGCGCGGAGACAGAGAAAATGATAATGAAAAAGGCAGCGGTGTCACCGGGAGAAAAAGTATTTTATTATACACCTCTATAATAGAAGACTGTGAAAGGTTTGAATTATAGGACTCCGTTCTTCTAGGGAGTCATAATGCCTATCAAAAAAAAAAGGGAAAAGGTTCATCAGCGACGGAGCTTTTTCCGAGCTGTCGGCTGTGGGATTTTCTTAATTACCTTGATGAGGTCTCGGGGCGCTCGACCTTTCACGGCCAGAGGAAGCGAGCACATCGATATTCGCCTCCGTGTTTACCGCCGGGCTCTCAAGACGCCGCTGGAATATCTCGTTGAAATGTTGTCTCGGCAACCGAAGGACACGACAGTTAGCAAGTAATTTAGTGTGTCGCAAATCTACAGCCTTCTTATTCATGATGGGTCATATAAACACGAGACTTTCCGCCAGGAGACCGGGGTTCAAGTCTGTGTCTTGAAGTCACGCGAAAGGTGTTTGCGATGTGTTTTAAGTACTTTAAGTTGTTTTGTATTTTATTATTTTTAGCATTCGCACGTCTTCCCATGAGTTTAGGTGCTTGGTGAGCGGGAAGGGGGGTGATTATATTTTCTTTTGTTGAAGGGAGATATCCATAACAGTTCCCAGAAGGGGAATAAAGCTCCCAGGACCAACGCCAGTGGCCACAGCTGCTCTCTGGTGGCGCCCACACAGTTCGAGTCGCTGCTTCTGCTAACACAGCCTTTATTCTTTATGGTTGGTTTTTCCACAAAGCAAACATTTATTATCAGTCATCTTTAGGCATAATGAAGGTTGAGAAGGGGGGCTCAGTTGTAAATAATAGTAATAATAATAACCATTTCACAAATAAAAGATGGAGTTAACGCTCACAAATATTTCACAATGTAAGCCTTGTGTTAAAAAAATAAAGGCATTCTGTCCACAGGAAAATGCTAGAGAGCTTTATTTTGAAAGGGAAACTGGTAGCGTTGAGTTCAAAATCAATATAAACTTTATTCACGTCTGTGACATGAGGTGAGCCTACGGATATCAAAACTGTAGTGATAGTTATGATGTGGTTATAGTCTGATATTTAACCAACTAACTGTCAAAAGATCAATTTTGTTTCGTTGACCAGAGGCGTTGTGAGCCAGAGTAAGTCATCCATCAGGATCCCTTCACTTTTAAACACATATGGATTATGATAGAACCAGAAGTGGAGTGCCAAAAATACATGAATAGATGAATTGCTTGCTTAGAGAAAAAACTTTTTTTAACGTTTGGTTTTATACAAAATAAACATATAGCCCCGCCTCCATTCCTAAGTGCCTCCAGTCTCACCTTCTTTTTTTTTAAAGTCAGTCTTCAAATCCATCAAAACCAAATATGTTGACTACAGAAGAACAATTTATAAAAACAGAGGTAAACATCAGAGCGAATCAAAGAGGAAATGTTGCATTAATAATCAACAACAACAAACAACACAGGGACAAAGGCATTAAAGAGAATGCTTAAATAAACCAAAAAATACAATTGAAGCCCCAGCCGCCTCTGAGCTCTATCGAGGGAATGCATCAGCGTTCTGTCCTTTAACCAAGATACAACCAACCGCTCCAGGGGTTTGTAGTCACGAAACATTCACATACTAACCGACTGAAACAGCTCAAACTAGTTAACTATGTCAACACAGAACATCCCACCCTGAGTAGAGGAGGGGGAGATAACGTCAGGTGTCGATAAAGTAATGAATAATGAGTATTTTTAGGTTGCTATCTCATGGTAGAGAAAGCTTGTGCGTCATTAATGTCACCAACGATGTCTCCGTTGCATTCAGGTGGTTCAGAGAGAAATGTGAACCTGAAATTAAATTCACACCTGCATCTTCTCCATGATGGAAATAAAAAGAGTGTGTGAAAAGAAAAAAACCTTTTGAGAAAAGGTGCAAATTCAATCTTAAGGGTATTGTGACTGTAGGGGATGCGATCACCTTGACGACTAGCTAACAGACGCCAGAGACCAAGAATTATTCAACAAATCCTTGAAGGTTCTTTCCACACATTGTTCAACAGTTTTCTATATACCATTATATAATGACCTAACTACCAGTGAATAAATGAATATAATTGTTAGTATTAGTTCAGTCTATCCATCTGTTAAGCAGCTCGATAGCAAAGTTAACTAGGTACATGATTGCTATCTCCCACTTCTGTACCAAATATTAAAGGAACATTTTACTTGAATGTGGCTCGAAGCTTAATCAATTTGTTTTCATGAATTTTAAAAACTGCACGAGAACGATAAGACCAAACAGGGTGCTGCCAAATGTTTTCTTGACAATTGTTTTTTCATTAAAGTAGCGAGCGGCGTGAGCGCCAGAAGTCGCTGAAGCTAACAAAAGATGGCCGCAGTGACCGCCCATTAGGTCTCCCTCCGAAGCCACGCCCCCAAAATCAATAATCATGTGCGGAAACTGGCAGCTAACTGGATGATTTCTTATGATTATTATAACATTGTGGTTATTTCTCCTGTATATTACCATCTAATTTCCTAAATTTCTGGGTCCCGTTTTTTCAACGAGCACCGACCTCCGTTAGCCGGAAGGGGAACAGAGCGCCGACCTCCGTTAGCTGGAAGGGGAGCTAACGGGTTTCCGTCAAGCAAAAAGATAACTTAAATTGTAGCTCGTAGTAGTTTTTAGGGTCGGAAAAACCCCAAAAGGAACTCTGTGCTCAGAATACCTGGAAGGATAAGCGATTGATCTCTAAGCGTGTTTACAGTTCACACACACAGCTGTCGAGCGAGCACGATTTATTGATTCCTCTCAAACGTACAACAGAAACATCTCTACCTGCCTTCCTTATCTTTCAGCTTTTTTTTCATAATCTAATTTGTAGTTGGTGCTTTGGCAATATGGTCCTTTATGCCAATAAAGGACCATATTGCATTGAATTGAAATTGATCTGTAAAGAGCAGGTAGCGCCCTTTAGGACTCTCTCGCTGGTAAAATAATAAACTCCAGCCCCTGATTCACTGTGTGTTTGTTTGTTTTTCCCTCTTTTACCGCCCATAGTGTAGGACCACACTCACACACACACACACACACACACACACACACACACAGGCTTAATCTGCAGCTCTGACTGGTTCAGGTTTGTGATTTTCAGCCAAGGTCTTTCCATTCCCTTCCTCTCTGTAATGTAAGACGGTGGGAGCCCAAGTATGACAAAGGGCGCCCGTCTCCGTGTTTGACAGGGTGACCCAATGGGCGAGGAGATGCCTCGGCGACCGGGGGGGGGGGGAACGCATCTGGCCGAATCTGTATTATGACAAATCTCCCTCAAAACGAGAGTGCTCTTGCAATATATTACAACGCTGGATAGGGAGCCTGGTGGCCCAGAATGATTCCAGCTGCTGTGCCCACCTGCCTCCTCCATTATCTGCTTGAGGAAATGACAGTGAATTGGTCATAGAGCAGAAATATGATTTTTCTCCAACGAGCAATCAAAAGGGATTTATTCTGGATCTGGGCAGAAGAAGGTCTGAGGAAATAAAAACAGCCGATAATGGAAAAAGAAAATTGGACTATGAAAAAGCACATTATTCTTTTTTTTAATTGGGGGCCTGATCTGAGGCAAACAACTTGGTTAGATTCAGGTAACATAACAACTTGGTTGGATTGAGGTAACATAACAACTTGGTTAGATTCAGGTAACATAACAACTTGGTTAGATTCAGGTAACATAACAACTTGGTTGGATTGAGGTAACATAACAACTTGCTTGGATTGAGGTAACATAACTACTTGGTTATATTTAGTTAACATAACTGCTTGGTTAGGTTCAGGTAACATAACCAATTGGTTAGATGTAGGTAACATAGCTACTTGGTTATATTCAGGTGACATAAATACTTGGTTATATTTAGGTAACATAAATCCTTGGGTGAATTTAGTGAATGATGGTGAGTTGGTTGAAATAACTACTCACCGGTGTTCCTGCAGTCGGCCTACTGACAGAAGTTACATGATAGATTATTTTCCTTCTGGTTTCCCGTGTGTCGGGCCGTGCTCCTCCTCCTCCCACGTGTTGTAGGCCGACTTCAGGTTATTTCAGGTTATTGTTTTACAGCGTTTATTCAACATGGATTACATACAAATTGATCTGCGGGACAAAGTACGGCCCGTTAATTCTCGAGAACAGCCTTCCTCATTACCTGATATTCCAAGACGATAATGAACTTTTATCGTTTAAGAAAAAGAAAAAAAGCAATTAATTAAATCACAAGCGACGCAGCAATCTCTAATCCAGGCTAACATTGTCTTTGTTGTTTTCATTAAAGCCTCTCGTCCCTCGTGATCACACAGCTACAAACACTTTATTTATTTGTTCTGGAATCAGTTTTCAATAACGCCTCATCCCGCCTCGGGCAGCGATCCTTCCCAAAGCTCCGGCACTCGGGATTCTTCCAGTGAGGGGAAGAAAAATCTGTAGACACGTAGAGCATGCCATCTGTGTTTGCTTGTGTGTTTAAACAAATCAACACCAAAACTTGTTAAACGTTGAAGCAGCCTCATTATTATCATTAAGACGCTCGTAGCGTATTGTGCCATGCGTTACTTAGAGATGAATGTTGGAAGTGTGAAGCTACGGCACCTTATTTTTCTTCCTTTCTTTAAAAATAAAGTGGAAGCTGCTCGTGTTGTGAGTAGTGGGGTCCGTTGGATCGCTATAAATACCAGGCTGAGAATGGGTTTCCTCGGGAGGAGTATGCCGTCCGCCATCGATGCCGATGGTGCTTGAAGAAGATTTAGTTGAAGCACAGAAATGCGCAGGATGACTTTATTGTCTTTTGTGTGTCGTGGCGTCTGGTGGGTTTTATGCTCCGGCTGCTCATCCATCCATCACTTAGTTTTCAGATCCGGGCAGAACGTCCAAACGAGAGCAAAGAAAGACGTAATCAGGCGTCTCACGTCCCTGGTGGAAAGAGACGCTGACGTACAACAGTTTTATTGGTGAATACATAGTTTATCCTTTAAAGAAATGGAGGCAACATTCAGGTTTTGTTTCATATCCACATATTTATTTAGTAGATCTAATAAAAATGACTGTTTGTACATTAGATTTAGCGACCTGACGCTTGTATTTGTTGTTTATTGTTATATTTGGCGAGCAGGTCAGTCTTCCAATCAGGGGGTTGGTCGATGTGTCCTGGAGCAAAACACTTCACTCTGAGCTGCTCCCTGGAGCTGCGTCTACGGCAGCGTCGGAAATACACGAGGGCAAAGGGCAAAACTGACCCAAGAAATATAATGTTGCCCCTGATGTCACTAAAAGAGGCAAAACATACCCCATAAATTCAATATTTAATAGTGTTTTGTTTTTGTTCTGTTGTAAAAAATGGAATCAAAGGAAAAAAACTACAAAGAAATAAGAATAACATTAAATATGATTGTCTGATGTCTGTTGAAAGAATCTAAGAAAACACTTTGAATATGTAGACTACTGCCTAATAGTCTTATTATTACCTAATAGTGTTAATATTGCCTAATAGTCTTATTATTACCTAATAGTCTTATTATTGTCTAATAGTCTTGTTATTACCTAATAGTCTTATTATTTCCTAATAGTCATTATTGTCTAATAGTCTTATTATTACCAAATAGTGTTAATATTGCCTAATAGTCTTGTTATTGTCTAATAGTCTTATTACTGTCTAATAGTCTTATTATTGCCTAATAGTCATATTATTGCCATTTTATGACAATTGCTCATATACTGTGAGCTTAAATAAGTATATTTACTATTTTCTATCAAAGGTTAAATGTTATTTCACAAGTTTCAAAAAGTGCCCTAATTATTTTTAGATGCTCCTGTATCTCAGTCCGTGGGGGACAACCTTGCCCCTAAAACACACGTAGACGTCTCCCGTGGTCTACCGTGATACGGATGTAACACGTAAGTCTCTTTAGATAAACGTGTTAGCTAAACATGATTTAATGAAATGTGGTTAGCATGAAACATTATTAAGTGACTAATTGTACGAGCCGCTGCTCCAGGACCCTGAACACTACCACAAGGTGTTCCTCGGATGTCAATTAATTTCCATCATTCCGGACTTGTCACGTTTTTATTCCGGCGTCACGGTTCCTCTTTCTTTCCTCGCCGCCGTTAATTAGGAACTCGCAGCAAAGCAGGTGTTTGTTCCAGCGTGAAGGCTTTTATTCCGCTTTGAGTCTCGCAAAATAACTGATCTTATCTCACAGCCTGCTGGAGCCCCGCTGCTCCGCTTATGAGATGTGGAGGTGATGCATCGATCTGAAGCTGTAACAATTACAGGCCACGGAACCGGATAATGAAGGACACGTATTGTTTGCTGTGTTATTAATTATTTTCTTCATTTCAGTCAGATTAGCCGATGCCTCTTTGTCACGGCGGTCCTGCGGGTTTCCTCTGGAATACTGACGCTGCAGAAGGACAGAAGCAGACGGCGAGAAACCTGCAGTTCAAGGAGCTGGAGGAACGCCTCGCGGAGAACTGCTCCCAAGGCCGGTGGGCGGACATGAAGGAGGACGTGGCCCAGAGATGAAGAGCTCGACGCCACCAGAGCCACCAGAGCCCCCAGAGCCCCCAGAGCCACTAAAGCCACCAGAGCCACCAGAACCACCAGAGCCACCAGAGCCACCAGAGCCACCAGAGCCACCAGAGCCACTAGAGCCCCCAGAGCCCCCAGAGCCACTAGAGCCACCAGAGCCACCAGAACCACCAGAGCCACCAGAGCCACCAGAGCCACCAGAGCCACCAGAGCCCCCAGAGCCACTAGAGCCACCAGAGCCACCAGAGCCACCAGAGCCACCAGAGCCACTAGAGCCACCAGAGCCACCAGAACCACCAGAGCCACCAGAGCCACCAGAGCCACCAGAGCCACCAGAGCCCCCAGAGCCACTAGAGCCACCAGAGCCACCAGAGCCACCAGAGCCACCAGAGCCACCAGAGCCACTAGAGCCACCAGAGCCCCCAGAGCCACTAGAGCCACCAGAGCCACTAGAGCCACCAGAACCACCAGAGCCACCAGAGCCACCAGAGCCACCAGAGCCACCAGAGCCACCAGAGCCACTAGAGCCACCAGAGCCACCAGAGCCACTAGAGCCACCAGAGCCACCAGAGCCACTAGAGTCACCAGAGCCACCAGAGCCCCCAGAGCCACTAGAGCCACCAGAGCCACCAGAGCCCCCAGAGCCACTAGAGCCACCAGAGCCACTAGAGCCACCAGAGCCCCCAGAGCCACTAGAGCCACCAGAACCACTAGAGCCACCAGAGCCCCCAGAGCCACTAGAGCCACCAGAGCCACCAGAGCCACCAGAGCCCCCAGAGCCACTAGAGCCACTAGAGCCACCAGAACCACCAGAGCCACTAGAGCCACTAGAGCCACCAGAACCACCAGAGCCCCCAGAGCCACCAGAGCCCCCAGAGCCACTAGAGCCACCAGAGCCCCCAGAGCCATTAGAGCCACTAGAGCCACCAGAACCACCAGAGCCACCAGAGCCGCGCTCCCTGTGAGTCCAGTTGATTAGCTGCTGGACGGACGCACAACATTGTGTTGGGATTTATTGTACTTTCCTCTCGTGGAACAGATCGTCACTGTGCGTTCCTGTGAAGCTTGGTTTTCATATCTCGGTTCCACACAAAGGAAACACGATGTACGCTGGGAACGACGGTTTAGGTTGCCACGACTTAAAGAAGGTTAGGGAAACAGTTTTTTGATAAAGTAACAATGAAGATTAACGGCGTGACGTACGGTTGTGGCGTGACGTACGGTTGTGGCGTGACGTGCGGTTGTGGCGTGTCGTACGGTTGTGGCGTGTCGTACGGTTGTGGCGTGACGTTGAGGCGTAACGTTGAGGCATAACGTTGAGGCGTAACGTTGAGGCGTGACGACGTTGCGTGACGACGTTGCATGAATACGTAGCGTGACGGCGTGGCGTGACGGCGTGGCGTGACGGCGTGGCGTGACGACGTGGCGTGACGACGTGGCGTGACGACGTGGCGTGACGACGTGGCGTGACGACGTGGCGTGACGACAAGGTGGCGTAGCGACGTCGCGTAGCGATATAGCGTGGCTATATAGCGTACCGTGACGACGTAACGTGACGTGAAAATGTAGTGGCTCCGCTCTACAGGAGGAAGTTCAATCCTGTTTTATGGGATTACAATCAAACTGTCCTTCTGATATTGTTTGCATCGCTCTATATTTTAAAAGCTTTTCCACCAAATCATTCAGACAGGTTTTGTGATTCTTCTTTTATAAGTTTGTGTTCTATAAAGCTTTGAGACGAATAAACAACGTGCACAAATGTAGTCGATTTATTATCTCTTTATTTATGCCGGTTGATTCCCTTTCATTGGACGGATCGGTTCTTCCCATCACACGTACATCCCTGTGTTTTCTGACTGAGGTCTGAGTTACGTTTATTACCCCCGTGGGTCCCTTTATACGTCTTTATACGGCGTGACTCTTATTCAGTATCTCGATAACTCTCCTCTGGTCTCAAACTATTTCTACCCCTCTCTTTTGATAACATTTTAAATTATTTTGTTTGTTTATTAAATCTCGAGGTACTCACTCTTTTTAAGTCGACTCGATGTGGACCAATCAGGCAACGGAGAGGGGAGAGCCTCTTTTAAATAAGGCCAAACATTGGTCTGTATCTTTAGTGTCGGTCCCCATGAGGGCGATGCTTCTTATTGGGGAGAAGTTTGGTTATCAAATATAAAGAAACTCAGTGGAGTTCACTAGATAGTTCACAAAACCCCAAAGGGCAATAAGAAATGAAATACTCTAAGAGCCAAGATATTATCTGTTATGCACAGAGGATCCTGAAGAACAACGGAGGAGGAGAAGAAGAGAGATAGAGAGAGAGAGAGCAACAGGTCTCTCTCTCTCTCTTTTAGAGATATATATATAGAAACAGAATGCAGCAGGAAGTACGTCAAAGTAAAAAATGCTGATGTAGATGTGAAACAACAAGAGAGAAAACAAGAGAAGCAAAAAGAAAGATAACAGAAACAACAAGAGACATCTGCTACATGACACGGGAACCTAGCATCGCAACCTAACGTCACAACCTAGCGTCACAACGCAGCGTCACAACGCAGCGTCACAACCTAGCGTCACAACCTATCGTCACAACCTAGCGTCACAACGCAGCGTCACAACCTAGCGTCACAACCTAGCGTCACAACGCAGCGTCACAACGCAGCGTCAAAACGCAGCAGCGTCACAACCTAGCGTCACAACGCAGCGTCACAACGCAGCGTCACAACGCAGCGTCACAACGCAGCGTCACAACCTAGCGTCACAACCTAGCGTCACAACCTAGCGTCACAACGCAGCGTCACAACGCAGCGTCACAACGCAGCGTCACAACCTAGCGTCACAACGCAGCGTCACAACGCAGCGTCACAAAGCAGCGTCACAACCTAGCGTCACAACGCAGCGTCACAACCTAGCGTCACAACCTATCGTCACAACCTAGCGTCACAACGCAGCGTCACAACCTAGCGTCACAACCTAGCGTCACAACGCAGCGTCACAACGCAGCGTCAAAACGCAGCGTCACAACGCAGCGTCACAACCTAGCGTCACAACGCAGCGTCACAACGCAGCGTCACAACGCAGCGTCACAACGCAGCGTCACAACCTAGCGTCACAACCTAGCGTCACAACCTAGCGTCACAACGCAGCGTCAACGCAGCGTCACAACGCAGCGTCACAACCTAGCGTCACAACGCAGCGTCACAACGCAGCGTCACAACGCAGCGTCACAACGCAGCGTCACAACCTAGCGTCCGTCACAACGCAGCGTCACAACCTAGCGTCACAACGCAGCGTCACAACGCAGCGTCACAACGCAGCGTCACAAAGCAGCGTCACAACCTAGCGTCACAACGCAGCGTCACAACCTAGCGTCACAACGCAGCGTCACAACGCAGCGTCACAACCTAGCGTCACAACCTAGCGTCACAACCTAGCGTCACAACGCAGCGTCACAACCTAGCGTCACAACGCAGCGTCACAACGCAGCGTCACAACGCAGCGTCACAACCTAGCGTCACAACCTAGCGTCACAACGCAGCGTCACAACCTAGCGTCACAACGCAGCGTAATTCATTCTATTTATTTATTTTCCCTTGCCTGGAAACCAATTATATTCCACGTACCTCATACGCTCACACACATACATCCGCCTTCATGCATGGATTTTGTTTCTTTAAATAAAAAAGAAAAGAAAAGATTTTTTTTATATAGAAAAAGCTCACACACACACACACACACATGTACACATGTATTTGTATTCATTTATTTGTATTCATGTATTATTTTTCTAAAGGTTTGTCCACTGTTTCGTCCTCTAGGTGTTATGTCTAGGTATTGTCTTTTGTCTTATAATAAAAAATAAAAAAAATATTAAATAAAAACAATTCTAAAAAGAAGTTGAAGTGAGCAAGGCACAAGTCAAACATAAGTGGATAATTAAATATCTGAAATGAAATGCGGTGAAAGCCCTCACACACGGCTCCCTCGTCAAATATGATTCTCGCGCCAGTCCAGCAGATTGTTTTGCGATGTGAGGAATCCGACCACAGTGACCACGTTGAGTCACGTGACCTCGAGTGTAGATTAAAAACATCTTCCAGAGGGTTTAATGGAAGATGACACAATCAGCTGGTCGTGAACTCGTCTTTATTTCACCATGCGTTCACGTTCAGGACAGCGTGTCATGTTTCCTCTGTTTGTGCAGATGTTTTAATGATTTTATTATATTAATTGGTTTATTTGCTGTTGTTGGCGTTGGAGGCCGAGCAGGACTTCCCTGAGGAGACGCGACGCGACTGATCAGAAAGAACAAACAACAACAACACAGCCACGGGAAAACATCATTTTATTTTGTCCTCTTCTCAGACATTTGCTTCTTCTTTTTTTTGATTGGATGTGCCAACAATGAGACAATTAAATAAATTAAATTGCATTTTTTATTTCCAATTACGACGTTCTATTCTATTCTTTCACAACAGAAAAGCCAATCCAGTGTGTGTGTGTGTCTGTGTCTATATATGTGTGTGTGTTTATGTGTGTGTGTATGTGTGTGTGTATGTGTGTATGTGTGTGTGTGTGTGTGTGTATGGGTGTGTGGGTGTATGTGTGTACGTGTGTCTGTGTGTGTGTGTATGTGTGTGTGTGTGTGTGTGTATGTGTGTGTGTGTGTGTGTATGTGTGTGTGTGTTTATGTGTGTGTGTGTTTGTTTGTGTGTGTGTGTGTGTGTGTGTGTGGAGACTTCATTCACAAAGAAATCAGATTTAATTAATTCAAATAAATTAATATGCAAGTAATTAAAAACATAAGTGCTCTGTTTAGCGTGTGCCGGGTGGGTTTCCTGTTGCGCCCCAGAGAGGGGGCCGTGAAGTCCTCTCCACGCTTCCTTCGCTTTATATCTCTTACATCTCGTATTGCCTCTTTTTGTCTGTCTGGGATTTTTCTTTTTTTGATTAGTCAATGTTTTTCCCTCTGAAGTTGAGCAGCGAGTCTTTTTTAAAACGTGTCGTCTCGAGGTTACGGCAGAGGACGGGGGCGATTCCGTCGATGGCCGAACGATGCGATCCGAGGCTCGAAAGACCTTTAATTCCATAAAGGTTTTGTGTGTGTGTGTGTGTGTGTGTGTGGGGGGGGGGGGGGCGGTGATTGTTCGGCTGACTTCTAGTCGGCAGTAAAGACCTCTTCCACATTTCCCATGTGGGGCATTTTCTTTTTTTCTCGGGGGGTGACTGCAAAAAAAACAAGGAAAAGCAATGCGATTCAAAGAAAGCATGGAGGGACTTAATTGGCTTTTCAGTGGAAAGAAAAGCTACGAAAGAGAACAAGAGAGAGAGAGAGAGGGGGGGGGGGCGATAAAGCACAGAGGGAACGTGAAAAGCCAATGAAACAAGAAACATTAGCTCTGGAAACGAGCTCCATAATCCGCGCAATTAAAATGAAGTGGTTGCACAATGCCGGCCCGTTCCCGCGCTGCGTTGTCCGGCGGTCCGAGTTCCTCACGGGCGACACGCTCCTCCTGATCCTTTTCACGGCTCCCTGGAGCTCAGCGCGGAGGAGGAGGAACATTCAGGAACATTTGTCTCGACGCCTGCCGCCGCAGGCCGCTTTGAATATGAGGAACTCTCATTGCAGAAAGCCCCGGATAAAACACAGAGGAGACATTAAGGCCATTCAAGCTGAGACTAATTCTCTTCTGGGGCCGGGAGCTCAGCTCTTTGTCCGCCCGGCGGCGGTGGAGCCGCGTCGTCGAGGCCGCCGCCGCCGCCACCGGCAGCACGGCGCGCATAGCTTTTTTTAGGTGCTCACATATCACCGAAATCTGTGACACCCATCTGATTGCAGCTTTGTCAGGAACCTTCTATCCGGCACACACACACACAAACACACACACACACACACACACACACACACACACACACACTCACTCACACACACACACTCTCACACACACACACACACATAACTACAGAGTGCATCGTCCTCTGATGCAGCCACTGTGGAGGGAATTTAATTTTGGGGGAAAAGTGCAGAGACACTGCTGAGAATTTCACTCTCGCCGTGATGGATGAGAAACGCGTTTTTTTTTAAGGGATGCGAAGAACTCCTCATATTTAGGAGGGTGACGGGGCGTCCTTGAAGGAGGGGGGGGGAGCTGTTCTCCAATTCGGTGTCCAACTAACCAGAAAGCAGAAAGTTACACCTACACTTCCCCAGCTGTGAATAATCCTCCCCTCCCCCACCCCACCCTCCGAATTCAAGGGCGGACAACGGCGTGACGCGGCGTCGAGGAACCACAACAACAGCGGAAGCTTTTTTTTCACCAATCGAAAGAATGAAACGAGTGTCAGGAGGAGGAAATTATCTCAATAAAAACATGACAACAATAACTAGCTAACGGTCGGCTATCATGGGAACGCCGGCGTGATCGGCAAATAGCCCTCGAGCGCCACGACCCGGAGTTTCTGTCTTATTTTGTGTTTTATTTTGAAGTCCTTGTGTCACCTGTCTCCCTTTGATTGGCTGCCCTGCTCCTGATTGGTTCCTCCTGTGTGATTGCTAAGCCTCACCCTCATTGTGTCCACCTGTGTCTCGTTCCTCAGTGTCCAATCACCTCTGCCTCCCTGTGTATGTAGACCCTGTTGGTCTCATTCCTGGCGTGGCGTCGTACCGGTTGGTTCGTGTTTGTCGTCTTGTTTAAGCGTATTGTTCAAGCCAAGGAATTAAACCTTTCGTTCAAAAATGTGTCGACTACGAGACGGCGATCGTTGCCAGACCGAGAACAGAAAACTCACCAATCATCGACTTGTTGACGCTCGTCAAAAGGTACCGAAACTCGGGCCAATGGCCTCAACACGGCGTTAAGGCTTCGACGAACCCCGAAGTGAATTCATCCTCGTCGTTATCCGATGTGGATGAATCAGGGTAGGCTTCAGTAAAAGGACTAACTCAAGACGTCTCGTTCATCAAGAGGGTGAAGTGAAGGTTACATCGGGATTATTCCATCTGGGGTGATTGTAAAAGGTAGGTAGGGCCACTCGAGGGAGAATCTGTTGGTTTCTTTGCTTTTGGAGTTACATACATATATATATATATATATATATATATATATATATATATATAAATAATATATGATTTCTTCTTTTCAAAGTATAACCGTGTCGCTTTTAAAGCATTCACTGCGAAGCTCCCGGAGTGTCGTCCGACGTCCGGTTCGCCTCCGAACTTTAATGACTTTGTGACTCGCAGTCCGTTGGAATGCGTTATCGCTACAGCACGAGAACAAGGGTCACTCCGCCGAGTCGGCAGCACAAACAGACGGACATAAATATAACATAAAAGACAATAAATAAATGATTCTCGTATTGCGGGAGGCAGAGAGCATCTGGATGTTCATAAATACAGAGGAACATTCGTGAGTGTCCTCACTTGTTAGCGGAAAGCACTATTTGCCCGACCTCGCCCGACGGAGGGACGAAGATAATGCTAAAATAAAATAAAAATACATTCAAGGGGAAGCAATTACCTTCTGTGAGCCGTGGAAACATTTCAACAATCTCTATTTAAAGCTGCGAACTCTGGTGGTGAAAAGTAAAGACAGGAAGGAAAAGACTTAGAAGGTAATCAGTGCTACTGGCCACCAGGGGGCGACTCCTCTGGTTGTATAGAAGTCTCTGCTTCATGTTTTACAACTACATTCTCTCTCCTGACCACCAGGGGGTGACTCCTCTGGTTGTATAGAAGCATATGTTTCATGTGTAAATGCTGCAGTCTCTCTCCTGACCACCAGGGGGCTCCTCTAGTTGTATAGAAGTCTGTATAGTGACTCTACTTCTCTCTTGATGTATTCTCACTAAACATAGTAAACATGAGTTCATCCTCCGCCTCCATATCAGCGCCACGCCGATGCGCTGCCGGGACTCAGACGGACCTCGACGTTTACTCTGGGAATGAAGAGACGATGTTTTGGGGAGGCGGCGATACGAGGAGGATGAAACCATGAGGAGGAGAACATGACCGTAACACACACGGCACCAGAGGTGGAGCTGAACGTTGTTGTTGTTGTTGTGACACTGTACTTAAAGGAGTCTACCGTATTTCATCAGATCACATAAACAAGCTCTAACCGATTGTCATGGTGACTTTACATCTTGTATTAGTCGTTATAGAGTGTAGTGAAGTGTTTCTGATGATGTTGTTGTTGTTGTTTACCAATGTACTTGAAGGCCCTAAATCCAACAACAACAAATGTTGTATTTGTTATTTTCAAAATAAGAGAAAACGTCTAAAAATAATCAAATCCATAATTTAACCAAAAGTGGCCAAAAGGAGAAGATGGAGAGAAGTTCCCCACGGGGTAAAAGAAGATGAAGATTGCTCCAGTGGACGTCAACAACAGACACAACTGAAGCTTTTTGTATTATTTAGCACTGAATGGACTCGAGAGGAGCACTTCCTGTTGGTCTGAGATGGAGGAGCACTTCCTGTTGGCCTGAGATGGAGGAGCACTTCCTGTTGGCCGGAGATGGAGGAGCACTTCCTGTTGGTCTGAGATGGAGGAGCACTTCCTGTTGGCCGGAGATGGAGGAGCACTTCCTGTTGGCCTGAGATGGAGGAGCACTTCCTGTTGGCCGGAGATGGAGGAGCACTTCCTGTTGGTCTGAGATGGAGGAGCACTTCCTGTTGGTCTGAGATGGAGGAGCACTTCCTGTTGGCCTGAGATGGAGGAGCACTTCCTGTTGGCCGGAGATGGAGGAGCACTTCCTGTTGGCCGGAGCTGGAGGTTGGATCCCCGGATGTTGACGTGTCCTTGAGCAAGATGCTGAAGCGCGAGTCGCTACAATGCTCGGGGCGGGTCAAGAGCAGAGGTCAAAGGTCACGTGTGTTCATCACGTGACCTTTGAGGTTTCCTGGAGCCAAATTGTGCAACAGGGTGAAAAAGCGTGATAACCAATGAATGATCCACATGGGGACCCACAACCTCCTCATGGCACTCATCATACAGGAGTTTACCGAAGGGAGGGAGGGAGGGAGGGAGGGAGGACAGATGGATGGGAGGGATGGAGGAAAAGAGAAAGGAAATGAGGATGGATGGGAGTGAAGGGGGGCTGGAGGATATATAGAGAGGAAGGATAGGAGGGATGGAGGAAGGAAGAGAGAAAGGAATGGGATTTAGAAAGGAAGTAAGGGATGGATGGAGGGAGAAAGGAGGGATGGTAGTGAGTGGTGGATGGAGAAAGGGAGGGAGCGTGTCATCAGGTGAGAATCTCTTTTATCTCGTGAAGAATTGATTTGAGATCCTGAAGAACAGACCTGAGATCAGTGTCTGTGTGTGTGATCCTGCTTCACACAGACACACTCACAGGGTGAAGACAACAGCAGCGTTGGTAACAAGTCAGGTGTGATTTGATGGGCTGCCTAACTAATGGGGCCCCAAGGTGAGCCCCCCCCCCCCCCCCCCCTGTAACTCTACTACTCCCCCGGTGGTTGTGATTATATTGCAGCTGTTACATACAGACAATATAATGTGAAGTTGAGGCAAAAAAATAAATAAATAAAAGTATTCTGCTCTGGGCACAACACATATACGATCGTGTTGTTGTTGTTGTTGTTGTTTGATGATCGGCTCCCTCACACAAAAGCAACCACCAGTGGTATCCTGATACATAAAATCATAACACACACACACACACAATCATATACACACTCACACACACATACACACTCACACACACACACTCTCACACACACACACTCACACACACACACGCACGCACAGTTGCACACGCACACTCACGTACACACTCACGCACACACACGTAGGGTACTAGCGGTATGATGGGCGCTGCTGCTGCCGCACACACCGCGTCCCCTGTGGCGCATTCTCCTCTCAGAGCGCGCGCACCGCCACCGCCGCGCTCCTCCTGCCAATAGAGAGAGAGAGAGAGGAGAGAGAGAGAGGGAGGGAGGGAGGGAGAGAGGCAGGTTGCGCCTCACAGTGAGGGAGTGTCGTCGTCGGAGCGGTCTGCGCGTTTCTCTCTCTCCGCCAGACTCCTTCTATCCCTCCGTGCTGGAGGAGCAAGGAGGACCCGCTCCTCTTGTTTCTCCTTCTCTCTCTCTCTCTCTCTCTCTCTCTCTCTCTCTCTCTCTCTCTCTCTCTCTCTCTCACGGATACTACCACCACCTCTGGGAAGATGGTTGTTCTGCTGCAGCTGGTCACCCTCTACTCCCTGCGCGTGCTGAGCGGAGCGTCCGCCGCCACTCACTGTGAGTATCTGCTCCTCCGCGCGCGCTCCACCTGTTAAAAACAACAAGAAGAAGAAGAAGCTCCTCGTGCGCGACCCGCCGCGAGGAGAGGAGCGCGAGACAGAAGCGGAAGTTTATGTGCGTTGGTCGTCGTCGTCCCCCCCTCGGAGAGGAGAGCCTCGGCGCCGGCTGCTGTTCGCTGCCGCTGCTGTTCGCTGCCGCTGCTGTTTTCAAGCGCACTTCTTTTTTGGAGAAGCGCGCTCGTGTCAGCGAACGCGGCGGAGGTATAACAAGTTGCGCGCGTGACTCTTTCCTCTCCACGCACGCAGCGGGAATGAACTCCCCCGCCCCCCCCCCGTGCACGCGCGATGAAGGTCAATGCAAACAGGTTCATCTCACGCGCACACGCAGAGCGCCGCCGCTCCGGACCGCAGCCGGCACACCTCGGCTTCTTTCTTGGGGGGGGGGGGGGGGGGGGTGTTGTGGAGAACACAAACTGCTGACTGACCACAGCTGTACTGCACAGACAACTGCTGTTAGCGGCCCCCCCCCCCCCACACACACACACACACATACACAAACACAACTGAAACTGTACAGTCCTAGTTCGGAATTGGATGGCTTGAGTGATTTATATTTTGGTGTGTGTGTGTGTCTGAATAAACCATCTCGTTCCAGCTGCTCTCCTCTTCCTCTCAGGATGTTTTAGCTTCATGTTTTATTTCACGGATCTAAATCGTGTCGCCATGAAATAGGAAAAGATGCGAGGAGCCCGACTCCCCGGGCAGCAGAGCTCCTCCTCAGAGCCGCGTCCAGGTCTGGGTCCAGACACCTGGAGCCCCTCACACCAGGCGTTTCTGTTATTGTGTCCCTGTGCTGGGGGGGGGGGGTCGGACCACAGTTTCATTCACAGATAATCTGGAATATTCTGCATGTTTTGCTTCTGCAAGTTGCTCTAACTGCCCAAAATGTACCCGGCGTTTGTAGTCCTTCTACCTCAAGAAAACTACACACAGGAAGTTATATATGTTTAGTCCATGGATATCCGGGCTCGGAGACTTCCTGTCCAGAAACAATGACAAGGCTCCGCCCCTTTTTCTCTTCACATAGGTAGCTAATTTACAAGCTAACACTGAAATAATGAGTAGGCTCCGCCCCTTTTGCGCTCCACACAGGTAGCTGGTTTACAAGCTAACCCTGAACCTAACGGGGCAGATGGTACACGATGAGGTCATCTTGAGGAATACTGTAAAAAGGAATAACATTAAGAGGAGTAGCGTGAAGAGGAATACTTTAAAGAGGAATAATGTAAATAAGAATCATGTAAATAGGATGCATTTAAAGAATAATAGTATAAATAGGAATAATGTAAAGATGAATAACGTAAAGAGAAATAACATAAATAGGAATCCTGCAAAGAAGAATAACATAAAGAGGAATAACATAAAGAGGAATAACGTAAAGAGGAATATCGTAAAGAGGAATCCTGTAAAGATGAATCCTGTAAAGAGGAATCCTGCATCCTGAGCCTCCTCTCTCTCTCTCTCTCTCTCTCTCTCTCTGCGACGTGGTGACACCAACCCGGCGCTTTGTTTTTCTTGTGTTTCTTGTTTTATGGCCGTTTACGTGGAGCTGGATCTCCGGACCGACAGACGCATTACTCATTGACGCCGGCGCTGCGGTCGGCACGGCGATGACGCCTGACCCGCCGCGCCGAGATGAAACGGCGAGATGCTCCCTGAGGTCAGATGGATGCTCTCGTGTTTAGAGAAACAAAACAAAAAGAAAGGAGGGGGAGGTTTGTCACGGCTGATCTCGTGGGCCTCGTCGAGCCGCAGCAACTTCCTGTCAGGAGGCTTCCACGAGACTCCGTCAGCCAATCGGGGGCCAGCGGGGCACAGTTGATGCTGCGCCGCGGTGACCTTTACCCTCATGCCCAGATGAGGACAACTGTGGGGCGGGGTGCAAAACCTACTAAATACTATCATTTCTTCCTGTAATTATTTATTTATTTATTTTACTCCGTATTATTTTAAAAATACAAGGATTTCTTGTTTTTTGTAATTATTATTATTTATTTTGTATTATATGAAAATACTAAGATTTCTTCCTGTTTTTTCAAACTCATTTAATTTATTTCTTACTCCTTCTTACACGATTTCTTCCCGTTAATTCTAATTATTATTATTTATTATATTTTGTCTGAATTTTATTATAAAACAGATTTCTTCCTATTTTTACAAATTATTATTATTAATTATTGTCTTTTCTTTTACTAAAAAAAGATTTCTTCCTCTTTTTTCTAAAAATAATAATAATAATTATTGTTTAACTTTTTTTCTAACTATTATTATTTTATTTATTTTTTACTCCATATTTTATTTAAAAAAACTACGATTCCTTTCGTTTTTTTCTAATTATAATATTGTTATTATTTTTCACTACAAATTTTACTTTTATAAACAACAATTTATTTTATTTTATTTCTAATTATTATGATCATTATTTATTTGTTGTACTCCATATTTTATAAAGGCAGCGCTTCTGCCGCTCCGCTCTACGTTTGCCTCGACTCCTGCAAACCACCAGCTTCCCTCCAGCTAACTGCGTCCGTAACAGAAGAAGCGGAGGAAGCGGCGCTGAGTGCTTCCTCGTGAAAACGTTATTGAGCTCTGCGTTAAGTTCTGTGCATAATTTCTGCTGCTTCTGCATTCTTTAAACGCCCTTTTAATGGGGCCGCGTGGACCACTTCAGAGCCAGAGTGGTTTTGTATTTACTACCGGAGAGATGCCCCACGTCAGGAGGCATCACCGTGAGCTAGCGCTTCGGTCCGGAATATTCCATCTGTGTGGCTAGTGCATTTTATTTATGGAATGAGAAGTCTACGGGATTACAAGTTAAATGTACTTGTGAGACCAGTGAGGGACTTAGCTCGGGCTTAGCTTAGCTTAGCATCGGTACTGGAGTTTATTTTTATGTGAAACTTAAAACTTAAAAACTTAAAAAATATATCTAGAAACGAGGAAATAACGTTGAGCCGTACTCCGCAGAAATACCTTTTGGTTTCTCGTCGTCTTTTTCTGAGTATTTTGGGAAACGAGGTCTCGATGTCCTCGTGTGTTGTTGGGTCCAGTCAAGCGGTTCCCCAAGTGGACTCTTGAGGACCATTAGGTCCATCCTCACAGACCTCAATTTTAAAATCCCCCATCTTATATCCTTGGGGGCGGGGCTACAAGATGATCTCTACGTGACTCCTCATGTCCAGATGTGGTCACTTCCGTTCACTGGTTGCAAGAAACCAAGATGGCGACGGCCAAAAGTCGGAACTCGACTCGACAACTGGATCCTAAAACACAGCTCCATCCTCACCGACCTATTTTAAAATGCCTAACTTCCCCCTTCTTCTATCTTTGGGGGCGGGGCTACAAGACGATTGACAGGTCGCGACCGAGGAGACGTTATGTTGTCTCTACGTGACTCCTCATGTCCAGATGTGGTCCCTTCTGGTTGCAAGAAACCAAGATGGCGACGGCCAAAAGTGGGAACTCGAAGCTTCGCGATGGCCGTCTGCAAACCATGTTGATTATTTTCATGGATTCATCATTTGTAAACAATCACAATCAACCAATCAACCAACTAAAGCTTCAAGAAGATGATTACATTTTCTCCAAGAGGAAACAAGGAAGGATCTCAAAATCGCTGAATCCTTTTTTTAATGTTGATTTAACTCAAAACATTTCTTTTGACGGACTAATTCACATTGAACACGGACGTGTTGCAGTGCGCTCACATGGAGACGTGTACAGGTTCACATGCAGCACACGGAGGAGCCGGACCTGGGAGGGAATACTCTAATAGAGCATATTATGATAATCTCCATTACTGGTCAGTGGGAGGAATGAGGTACAGAGACCTCCATCTTTCATCACACACACACACACACACACAGACATATCTTTATATTTCATGTTTTAAAGGAAGCTCAGCGACGAGATACTTCTCAGCTAATTATTTCCTATCTGAAGCACCTGCAACGCGCCGGAGCCGAGCTGGCATTTAGCATCACCGCAGAAGTGTGTGTGTGTGTGTGTGTGTGTGTGTGTGTGTGTGTGTGTGTGTGTGTGTGTGTGTGTGTGTGTGTGTGTGTGTGCGTGTGCGTGTGCGTGTGCGTGTGCGTGTGCGTGTGTGCGTGGAGAGCATGCAGCTGCAAATTCGCTCGTCTAATGAATGTGAAGTAGGCACTCAAGGAACACCTCCCGCCGTACATATTCAAGGCCTGATGAATTCATCAGAGGGGAAATGAGGCAGAGCGCCGCCGCGCGATGGAGCCGCCACTTTGCCTCATGTTTAAACATCCACCCGTCTTCTGAGGGAAAGGAGTGGACGGAAGGAACGTGGAGGAGATGAAGGAATGTAGAGGAGGTGGAGGAACATGGAAGAGGTGGAGGAGATGAAGGAATGTAGAGAAAATAATGAAGGAACATGGAGGTGATGAAGGAACGTAGATGACATGAAGGAACGTAGAGGAGATGGAGGAGATGAAGAGGAGGTGGAGGAGATGAAGGAAGGTGGAGGAAACATTTTTTTGTTTTTTACCAATGATTCAAGATTGTATCCATGAGGTGATATTTTATTGTTTTTCTCGTCCTGAAAGTCAGAACAATGTCGTCCGGATATGAACATGTATAATTAACTTAGCAAACTTCAGGCTGGCGTTTGAATCTGACAGCATCATATTATTTAAAACTAGTTTTCATGAGAATCAATACGTTTTACACATAACACAAACGTTAGCTAGAGAAAAGTCTTGCTGGGCTATATAGCTATATATATATATATATATATATATATATATATACACACATGATATAATGTTATGAACCCAAACGTGAGGGCGTTAGCGGTTCAGACGTTTGTGAAACCAGGGTTTGTTCGGTCATGGAAAACCTGGAAAAGTCATGGAATTTTAAAATGGTCATTTCCAGGCCTTGAAAAGTCATGGAAAATACTTAAATCACAAAAGTTTTGGAAAAGTCATGGAAATTTGTTATATTCACATGTTCATTTGCGTCAAGTTTCAAATAATTAATATGTTTTTGAAAGAAATACGCTCAAAATATAAGCCGGCATACGCTCTTACTGGCAGCGCTCTCTTTTCTCGTTGCAAGTGAACGCACCGTAACTAGAAAGTTCACTGGCCATAGCAAGAGCAGCTCGGGAAGCGGTCCAGATATTCTACTATGCCAGAGAAGATGTAGATGTAACCATTTGGCTCCTCTGTGTGGCGGCAACACATTAGACGTTAAACATGGGAGAGGAGACGTCAACGAGCCGTGCTAAAGGAAGCAGACGTCACAGCGCTGAGCTAACGGAGCTACGGCTAGCAGAGCTACAGTGAGGGCAACTGCTCCGCCGAGCGGCACTTCTCTCTCTCCGGTAACGAGCAGCTTGATACCCGGTGCTGTAACAAAGTGACGCCCTAACTGTGGTGGCAATGTGGCCACTGAAGGTTAACAATTCACATTGTTCTTTTAAATCATCCTAAGATGCCAGCCTGATATTTGACGCTTGTGTTGAAAGTAAACGTTCATCTATCTGCTCATTGTGGCTCCTTCACTTCAACGTGGACCAATCCTGAACCACTATTTACAGTCCAACAGATGTATTTGCACATATAGGACAATAGTTTGATTAAAAGAATAAAGATGTATATACATTTTTATAAGAATAAACTTGTATGTGAATGTTTATTGTTTTAATCAAACTATTGTCTCATGTATTGGTTGCATTTAAGGTATACTGTAGGCTTTGGAATTCTCATTGTTTAAATACTAAATGTTCTCACTTTCATGTATACACCGAGATTTCAGTTTGGTCATGGAGATTTGGTTTAAAGTCATGGAAAAGTCATGGAAAAGTCATGGAAATCCATTGGTCAAAATGTGTTAGAACCCTGTGAGACGTCCTCAACCAGTAAAGCAGAGCTCGTTATTTGTTTCATAGTGGATGGGGGAAAATATGAAGTTTTTTTACAGAGACACGCAACAGAGATAAGCCCCGCCCCTCAGCGTCAGTAAACTCACGCGTTTTGGGCGTTGCGGAAATCGTGCTCTTTTGTTGTGAATGCAGCATAAGAACCGAGGAGCTGGTGCAGAAACGTTGTTTCGGGGAGGAGGTGTGTGTTCACACGGCTAACAGACGGAGAACACTCAGCGTTGATCCCTCTGCAGACATAAAGTGACGACGGTGTCACCTGTTATTGTGACTTTTATCTTCTTTCTTTATCTCGGCGGAAGCCTTTTGTTTCCCGTTGAGTTATTTGACTGCAAACGCAGACGTCTGTCGCTGTTGTTTACTCTGTTTATGCACTCCACACGTCACATTACCCATGAATACAAATAGCTGGAATTATTGAATAGCCTTTCTTCTTCTTTTTAAAGCTAGTCCTGTAAATGCAATACTTTAGAAATAAGACTTGTATGCAATAATTACACAAACAACCCTACTGATGGACACCGTGGTGGTGTTCGTCTCTACTAAGTGGACAGGAAGCTGTTAAAATGAGTTTTACTGTCACAATCCAGACACCAGAAAAACAAGCAGATGAGCTCTGAAAAATATGATGGAAACTTGATATTAAGACTATTTAGAGGGATAATTTCTGGCCCCGTGTCTCGAGAGGAAGGAGAAATTAAATAGAATCCATTGTTAAAAGATAGTGCCGGCGGAGGCCTTTCCATTGGCGGTTGCGACTTCGGTCAACGCGGCGGCGTTCCCGATCGGGTGCAATGGATACGCTTCAGAAAGCTTCAGCCTGCGTTCAGCTCTCTGGTTCCTGGCAGAGTCGGCGTTAAAGGATTATCAACACCCACTCGCCATCGACCACGGCAATAAGATTGATGCAATAATCAGCGAGAGGATGAGACAGCGAGACGGAATTAAGACGAATGAAAAAAGATTCTGCTCCGAGACTCGAGAATTTAAAAATAGGTGTCAAATTTAAAGGAGGAGAAAAAATTGCCACGGCTTTTTAGAATATATATATTTCAATATATGGGCTTTTTAAAATTATATATATATATATATATATATATATATATATATATATATATATATATATGAAAAAGGAAGAGAAGAAATTGCCACGGCTTCTTTAAATATATATATTTAAATATGTTGGCCCAAAATAGCCAAGGCTTTTTCGTTATATACATGTATAAAGAACAATGAAGAGCAAAAACGGCCAAGGCTTTTTCTTTATGTATTTATATGTGTATATATATATAAGGCAAAGGCTATTACCTTTAACATTCCTCCTTTAATTTGACCCCTTTTTTAATAAATCTTTTTAATTCTTGAGTCTTGGAGCAGAATCCTTCATCTCTATAAATATAATTATCTATATCTGTTTACAGTTTATTATATAATGTCATTACATTGTGTGATAACCTGTGAATCAGACACCGTCAGACTCTTGTGATTTGATATTGATCATGGTGCATTTATCGGGGGTCCGAAGCGAACTCGTGTAATCGGCGTTCTCAGGACGGAGACGACGAAGACGCCATGTTTACAATCAACAGAAAAAAGCAGATTTTCTTTTTTCTATACAGCAAATCAAAAGCTGATTGCCTCTCGGTACGGATGTTAACGGATTGATTTAGTCTTTTATTTTGAAAGTACCATATGTTGTTTTTGTGGCCCCATTCCACAATTCTTTTGCCCCCCGCCTATTGCAGTCGCTCTTCACCAAAATAAATACCTCAGAACAGATTGAAGGCAGCACCACGGCTCGGCATCATATCTATAAATGTGTCTGGTCTTGAGTGACTGCCCGTGCACGACCGCACTCGCCTACCGAGCGCCGCACGGAGCCTGTGGAGAGCAGAACTCAATCCACTCCTTCACTTCCGTGGAACGGAGTTTCCAAAAAGACTTTAAAAAATAAAAATAAACAGTAAATCTATAGCACTTCATGTCGAAACCAAAAGTCGGACTACGAAATCAATATTGGAAGTAAATGCTGCCTTGATAGATAGCTTTATGTCGAAATGACATCCGATAGAGTCGATTCAACCTCGTTATAGTTTACAGCAATTTTCTTGGACTTCCGTGAAACGAAGTTTCTTAAAAGCCTCTTTTAAAAAATTAAAAAACAGTAAATCTATAGCACTACATGTAGAAACCTCTCGTTTCAACCAAAAGTCAGACTACAAAATCAATATTGGAAGTAAATGCTGCCTTCATAGATATCTTTAAGTCGAAATGACATCCGAAAGTCAATTCAACCTCGTTTTAGTTTAGTTTTTTTAACAGTAGCACAAACTTCTTGCATTTCCATGAAACAGAGTTTCTGAAAAGCCTTATTTGGAAAATAAAAAACATTAAATCTATAGCACTTCATGTCAAAACCAAAAGTCAGACTACAAAATCAATATTGGAAGTAAATGTTGACTTGATAAATATCTTTTTATCGAAATGACACCCGATAGAGTCGATTCAACATCGTTTTAGTTTAGCTCAATTTTCTAGGACTTCCGTGAAACTGAGTTTCTGAAAAGCCTCTTTTAAAAAATAAAAAGCAGTAAATCTATAGCACTTCATGAAGAAACCTCTCATTTCAACCAAAAGTCGGACTACGAAATCAATATTGGAAGTAAATGCTTCCTTCATAGATATCTTTATGTTGAAATGACACCCGATAGAGTCGTGAGGCTGCGGCTGATTTATTTTAATGATTATTCGCTGGTTTAAAAATAAATAAATAACTTGCTTCATTTGAGACACAAAAGAAGAAATAGAACATTTGTCGGTCTCCTTTTCAGAAAAAAATATTTAGCATCTAGTCAAATACTAAATGCTGTTAGTGCACTTAAGTGCCATATTGCACGCTTTTGAAGGTTGCCGTCATATTTCCTTTTCACAAAGACCTTTAAAAACTTTCCTTTTACCTCGTTATGCTCGTTCGAGGTTCTTTGCATGAAAGACACGCAAATAATGAAAATCAAATTGGACGGAGCGTTTCAGCCCCTAAATACTAATAACGCCAGAGGGACTTTTATGACGCATTATTAAGTTACTACAAAGCGGTTCGTCCCTCTGATTTGACCCTGTGACTTAAAATGAACCCCTTTTTATGACGAATATGTGATAAACGGTACCCATCAAAACTGTAAAGGTTTGTAATTACCCCGCAGCACGACCCATTATTTCCCATTATCACCGCGAGAATATATAACCTTGTCTTTATCGAGCTGTTATGGGAAAAGCCTCCCAGAAACCCTGCAGAAGATGAACAAACCCTACTCCGATACTGAGTGAAGGGGGTGAATAATTAATGTTTTTTAGAAGAGAAGTGTATAATCACTAAAGCTGTGGATGGGCCAGTAAAACACCCCCGCCGGCTGCCTGTAAACGCTCGCCGGCCCCTTTAGATTATATCCGACGCAGTCGGGAGGAACGAAGAGCTACTGTAAACCACGCCGTGTTTCGCAATCATTTCGCATCGACGTGCACTTCCTCGAATTCGGGACTAATTGTCAACCGATACCTCGGCTCCGCTCGAGGTGGGCGAGCAGAGGTCACCGAAAGGCCCCCCCACGAAAGCCCGTCGGTGCGTGCGAGGTATCGTATGAAAGCTTTATCAATATACCACGCCGGGGTCTGAGGACGCTCCGTCACCAGATACCATCGCCCCCCCTTTGATATTATTGACTCTGCGGTCGGCGTTGACTGAACCCGTGATCCCTCCGACACAATGCCTTTGCTATCGCGGCGTTAATCAATGCTGTGGAGGTTGTGTGGTTTTAAGTGTTCTTTTGCCTAGAGCTGAAAGCAGCTTTAGAATATATATATGAATAAATCTGTATTTATTTTTATATATATGACCATATGACCATGTTTCATGTTGAATTAGTCATAGCAGTAGTTCCCCGAAGTTGACTGCTTTGGCCTCACGGAACAAGAGCAACTCCGATCAGTTTTCACCGGAAGACTCCGAGGGCCGCCTACTTTTTTTTTTATTACATGAAGCACCATTTTTCAATTATTTTCAGCGTGCCACATATCAAGGTCAACCATTAAGGATGAGTTGCAACACTACGTCAAACGATGAGAGCACTTGCAAGAACGCTGTCATCCACGTCGTAAATCAATGAGCCGATCAGTCAAACCGCGGTTAATGATACACGGCACAACTCACCGTGGCTGTGAAAGAGCGAGTCCCGCCACTCGTTGGCTAAATTTGAGTAACGGGTGTTTCGGTGTTGAACCAGCAACCGCGTTAGCCGGCGACTTGCCACGTCTTTACAATTAGCGTAGAAGATAAACACGGACGAGTCTGTAACTACGACTAATTTTAGACTTTTACGAGGACGCGAACCAGCCTGTACCTACGACTAATTTTTGGACTTTTAAGAAGACACAAACCACTCTGTATCTACGACTAATTTAAGACTTTTACGAGGACGCCTGTGTACGGTAGCCATTTTAAAAAACCCATGGAGATATAAACCTCTGGAGTCTGAAGAGTGGAGTGACTTCTGGCTCACACGTCTGTAAAATCAATGTCCTCGCACAGCTTGACGAGCTCGGGCACTGCCTTGGCCAAACACTTTGGTGTGTCATCTTTGTTTGCAAAATGGGATCAATAAGTTTTATTTGATCGATACCGGGGGAAGTATCTATTTAATTAACCGATTTTTGTGGCTTTTAATAACGTCTCTCCCTGGGTTCGCGTTGCCGTACATCAGTCAAAATAATCACTCAAGGTTGATGAATTGCTGAACTCCTTCATCAACTATGAAGTGCAAACTGCTGTCGTGACTTGCAACAAGGAGTCGCTTTTCATACAGATAATTGTTGTGTTAAAGATATTATTGCTGTTTTTTGTGTATGTTTTTATCTACCTTTTTTTCTCAATGTCCTCCTGATTCTATATTTGCACTTTTGCTCTTATTGGACCATTTATATAAATAAACAAATGTATGATTAATCTGTTAATTAAAATAAGACAAAGGTTCATTATTAATAGGAAAAAAAACATCACATGCAGCCAGTTGTTAAATATAATGATTACGCAACACACGGACACACTAACAGCGTCCATTGTAGTCTTTAATTTTCTTACTTTTACTTACTTTAGACTACTTGTGCTGTTGAAATATAATTATTTATAAGAAGATTAAAACCAAAACGTCAATGTGTGTTTATTATAACAAAAATATGTGTTTCTAGAACATAATCGGCGCAAACTCCCGTGTTGTGGATCAATCTTATGTATCTCTTTTTTTACTTGTCTGTTACTGTTGTAAAGGAGATTTTTAATCTCAGGCATTTCCTGGTTAAATACATTTAAAATAAACTAATAAAAATAAATGGATGTATTTACATCAGTTCCATCACTGCATACAGTACTGAAAGAAAATATCAATATCAATGTATTACTGTACATAATATATGTTGTATATTTCTATTTTAATGCTTACGTGTGAATAATGTAAAATATTACTCTACAAAGTAACCAGCAAGATTTTAAAACTATATTTTATTACATAAAATGGAAATACCACCATAAAAGCCACCATTGCTTATCAACATGTCATTTCATATTTACTCTTAATTAATCAATGAATGTTTGTATATATATATATACACAAAATGCGCAATTCCAATAACTAGGAAATAAAGAAAGATCGCATTTTTATTGATGCTAAAGGAACGTCCGCTGGGTTCAGGTCTTGGCTTGAGGATCAAGTCTCGGCGTGATGATCGGGTCTATAGGCTTGAGGATTGGGTCTAGGCTTAAGGATCGGGTCTCGGCTTGAGGATCAGGTCTAGGCTTGAGGATCGGGTCTCGGCTCTCCAATCGGTCTCCATCGTATGTTCTATTTCAAGGAAATCCTTTTTGCCATTTTCTCTCATCCCAACTGTTTGTGCGTTTCCCGAATGGATGTGTGGGAGGCATCTGGCTTCCTCTCAGTCTGGAGCGCTGTGTTTATTGGATTTTGGGTCGTACAGTCGTCTTCAAGTGTGATTATGCCTCTTTAAAAGATATCCAGCCCCTGCTACGAATGGCGCTCCGTAGCGATGATTGAGTTTGATTTCTTAGCGTAGCACCATCTGTCTGAGCACTCGGGTTCAGGCGGGTTGATGAGCACCGGAGAGCTGGCCCATTGTGCATGGAAATGTCTCAAACACCCAAAGTGTGCTTTATGAATAACGTATAACTGGAAGTGGAAGAGCGGGTAGTTTTTGAAAGACGTGTTTTGTTAGTTTCAACTTGCAGAAAGTGTCCTTGGATTCAAAAGAATTTTCTTTTTTTTGTGATGGTAATCAGAAGCTTTTCATTTTGAAACGACACGGATGTTGATTAAATCTGCCGAGAGGCCCAAAAAAAACCCTTCATGTTTGCAGTTGGGAACGGACATGTTTCCTTCATGAAATGAAAAGCGTAGACTGGACGAGGATACCGGGAAAGAGTATTAAAGGATCAGGCCGGCAATATTCTATGTCTTTTTTTTTCTGGTCAAGAAATCCCATTAGAAGATGAAAAACCGAACCATGATATTGATCCTGTTGAGTCCGCCGCTAGGGCCTCCGTGACGTGCGCCGTCATTATGTGGCACGGGGTGTTCATATTTCGGTGTTTCTGTCACGTCCACGGTCCACGGAAATGAATAAGAAATTGTCCGTAACGTGTGTGTTTGAGCGTTAAGCTAACGGTTACTTTTGGGTACAAGAACAGCGGTCCGTCCTGGGTGAAAGTCCTGTGTTTGTCACATGTCCTCCTTCCCGGTCTCGTCACTGTCACTCCTGATGAAGCGCACAAGAAATTTAAGAAATTGCTTAATTACTTAATTACATTTAATTAATGTTTTGGGAAACTGTGTGAAAATTAAACTGGGCTGTGTAAGAACTGAACACTGGTTCTCATTGAGACGGTATAGCTGGCTTTTTAAGCAGTTGACTTTAAACACTTAAAAAAAGAAATTTCCTATCATCAAAATCTGATGTTTTCATGCCAAAAAAAGGGGAATAATTAAGAACAACAATTTATTATAATAATAAATTATATCAGCTCTGAATTTCATCAGTGCTTCCCAAACTAGATACTTCTTTGAGTAACATTTCCTTAAAAAAAACCACAGGTCGACCTTCGGACAATATTTATACTGAAATGAGCGGTAGGAACCAATCACTTTAGGGCTGAGTGCAACCGAGCGGAGGGTGGGATGTCGGTCCTTTTACATGATTAGCAAAAAGAGTAAAATCAAAGGTATGAAATGTGCCCATATATAGATTTTGTTTTTGTTTACCAGTAAAATCGGTGAAAACCTCCGAGAGCCGCCGTGACACTTCTCTGCCGACCATAAAAAAACATCATCGCTGCACCGAAAGGTCCTCTTGCGTCAGCTGGTGTACTTATGATTTTCAAAAGAGATTAGGCGTTCCCTCAGCGCTGGTGGTTTGGCGTGCCCGTGTTCACAGACGCGCGTCTGGCTTCGTTTGGCTATGAGATTCAGCCCCCGCCCCCCCCCTCCGCCCCCCCCCCTCCCCGACCCCCCCGAAGCCTTTCCGCCTCCGGGATCGCGAGTTGGGCTCCGGAGGATTTTCAGTTATCCGGCAGGCCGAGGAGCAGCTTTGCAGGCAAATCATCCTCCATCCATAAGTCTCCCGACTGACAGCCGGGCTCTGGGCTCCGGAACAAAATCTGTAAACAACTAACAGGATTCCGTGACACGGGGAAACTTTTGACTGCACCCACGCACGCACTTCACCGCAAGGACACTTGTTCAACTACCCACTCGTCAAGGAGCCCGTTACAGCAGCGAGTCAGGGGGCGGAGAAAGAGAGCCATGGCGTCCACATTGGGAGGACGGATGGGTCCAGAAACACACGACTTTCACCCAGAAGACCTGAGTCCATGTCCGCCATTAAGCCGACAGACGTCTCACTCATTGTGAGTTATGTAACACGTTATTAAGCTGTTTTCCTAAGCTTGCCTCCTTAATTACATTACGAAGCGCTATGTGACATTGAGTGACGCAAGTAAGTAATGTAGCGTCTTACCTTGTTAGCATAATTTCAGTACATACTGTACGTAGCATAAACCAATACATACACAACTTAGCCTCATAAGGTGTTAGCATAACTTCAATACGTACGTAACGTAGCCTCTTACTAGGTTAGCATAACTTCAATATGCACGCAACCTCTTACTATGTTAGCATAACTTCAATACGTACGCAACGTAGCCTTTTATTAAGTTAGCATAACTTCAATACGTACGTAATTTAGCCTCTTACTATAATAGTATTACTTCAATACGTACACAACGCAACCTCTTACCACGTTAGCATAACTTTAATACGTAACGTACGTAACATAGGGTCTTACTACGTTAACACAACTTCAATACGTACGTAACGTAGCCTCTTACTACGTTAGCATAACTTTAATACGTAACGTAGGCTGTTTCACTTCAAACCAAACTTATTTATTTTGACCTGACCCTAACCAAGAAGTTTTGTCGCCAAAATTTGAAACACAACTAAAGTTTATTTTGAAAAACTGACTCCGGAGTTGCCAAACTGCCACATCTGACGAGCCTTGGAACGCTGATGTCTCCGAGCTTTCTCGTTGTTGTTGACGGTCACGTAAACGGACGAATGAAGGACCGAAGCTTTCGTCTTTCATCGTACGAGCAAATTAAAAGAAGGCGAGTGAGAATTATCCTTCGGGGATGAAACTCGCTCTGACAGATTACGCGAGTGCTGCGCTTGCATAATACCCCCGGTTGATAAGACGGCACGCCGTACTCCTCATTCCCCTCTATGAACATCTGCATTCGCGGCTCAGCCCGTAATTTGAGTCTTGGACTAAAACAGCGTGATCCACTTTAGTCACACTTGAAATCAGGATTAGAGAAATCTCTTGGCAGGCGATCTGAGAGCAGTCAAATCAGGTCAGTCGCAAACGTTTCGGCGGGGCGCCCTTAAAAGGAGAAGGAGCTCATCGGCGACAGCTCGACGCCGCGCTCTTTGTCTCGTGGATCGACGGCCAATCGGCGCTCCAGATGTGCTCAAAATCCGTCTGAATTTGGCTTAAAGTAGGATCCAAAAAAACAAACAAACGGAGGAGTAAACCTGCTCGCTGATGGAGAGAGAGCGCGGGGATGAATTGTAATCGGGCCGGTGCCAGTTTTCATTACCCTCTCAAATGCAGGCCGTAATGCGTCTGGGCCGAGGCACACGGGGGGGGTTGTTGTTCGTCTTGCATGCTCTTATTGTGGCGGGGTTCAGGCTAGATGAGACTGGCAGGTTCAAATCACTGGGCTCCTAATCTGTTCCTGCCCGTTGGACGTGATGTAATCTCACACAGTGGGATTAAAGAGAAAGAACACACACACACACACACACGCACACACACACACATGAAGAGACACACACATACATACAGACACACACACATGCAGACACACACACATGCAGACACACACACACGTGCGTGCGGACACACACACAAGTGAACCGTGGATTTTTCCCGTGCTGTTTCCGAAGGTCACTGCATGGGTTAATAGACTGTTTGAGTTATTTGTGAACTAGATAAGTGAGGCCGCTGTTATTCAGACACACACACACACACACACACACACTCACACACATCTCACTTTAAAACTCCCCCGCCAGGTAAAGATGCACTTTGAACCGACATGTTTAACTCCTCCGGGATATATTTCTATTATCAGCTGGATGAATCTGATTTGCATGTGAAATACAGTCGCTGAACTGTAACTGACAGGAAAACCACACAACCACACACACACGCGACCACACACACACACACACACACACACACACACACACACACACACACACGTGCGTCAGAGTTAATGGCCGTCTCTGTTTTCTTTCCTCAGATAATTGCAACGCTCCTCTGGTGTCCACGCTGCCGCAGTCGTCCTTCCAGGGCTCGTCTCAGTCGTCCGCCGCCTACGCCGCTCACAACGCCAAGCTCAACCGGAGGGATGGTGAGTACGAGGGTTTATTACAAGAACTCCACGCTTCGCACGCCGCTACCACGGCGGTGTAAAGGTTCTGATTCTCGGCACTTGGCAGATGATGGAAATCAGGCTCCGGATTCGGTGGATTAAGTTTAACAATATTTAATGGAACGCGATCGCGGGTCCGTCCGACCGTTAGCCCCACAGGCTCCTCCCCCTGTAAACACCGGGGAACCGTTTCTGCGTGACCCAGGGACCGGAACGAGAGACCGGACCCCCAGGGACCCTCACCTGGACACACGCTTATATTAGTCGCCAACAGCCAATCCATTGACTCTTCCCATTTACATTTATCATTTGCATAGAGAAAGCAGTCTTTCCCTTTTGCTTCATAATACATTCATAATAATATTCTCCCTAATATTTCCTATTATAATATCTTTCTATATGTATTAATTTAAAGCATAAGACTACAGAATCAAAATAAACTATTACAACCAACGGAAACATGTTTAAATAATATTGTTTTTGTCTGCAATGTCATAATATTTAATTTTTATAAATGGATATTTTGGCCTTCAAACTAATTGTGTCTGTTGCCATTTAAATTTGTATTATTATTTTGATCCATTTTGCATTCCTGTTTTTTTAAATGGGGGGGGGGGGTATCAAAGTGCGTTGGTATTGTTTGGCAAAAGCGTTGCGAACGAGCACCGCTAAACATGTTTCAAAGTGTAAATATCCGATCAAGGTAACCAGTTGTTTCAGATCCCTTCAATTAAACTGTTCCCATGAAAACATAAGAAATGTGACTTAATGGATCAATACATAAATTACTTAACCTGAGAGAAATATCTGGTGGCGCAGCGCACAGATTGGGCGTCTAGAGAGCAGTCTCATTTTGCGTGAAAGGGATCGAAACCAGGTCGGGCGATCTTTTTATTTTTATTTTTTCAAAAATGTATTTCTTCATAGTGGCTGTGATGCTCTGCTCACTTATACAATTGGAATCGCCGAAATGGAGATGAACTGTGGCTTGAAGACCTCCAGCAATATCTTTGTGAATGTGTGACGGGTCTGGCGAGCGAGACAGAGCCCCGCTGCAGACGTGAAGAGAACACAACGCGGCGCAGGGAAACCAGTAGGGGTGAAACACCGGGTCAGCGAGGAGGTGCTGGTGCTGAGGGCGGCGTCGGTCCGGGGCGGCCTGCGGTGACGTTAACCGTCGTGTTGTCTCGGAGACCAGCGGCTCCCCAGCGTGTGTCATCACAGGGTGACCAACACAACAATAACAACACGGACGGTCTGTCAAGTGACTTCCGCCTCTATCTTCATCGCTCCAGCGATTTCCCGCTATTGATGAGATACAAGACACATCACGGATCAAAAATAGGTCCGATAAAAGAATAACACGTAATTTAAATCATAAATATTTTTATATTAATTTCAAAGTTTTCTAAATTGAAAATTAAAAACATTTTATTTATTTATTGTAAATGACCTCTCGCGGCCCACTACTGCAGGTGGGCCGCGGCCCACACTTTGGGAATCGCTGCAGTAAAGGGTACACAGCAAAAAATAAAGTACCTTAATCTTTCCTCATAAGAAACAAACTAGAAGTCAAAAATAGGGTTTTATTGTACAGAAAACCAACAATTTTACAAAGAATGCAACTTTAGTCGATTAAACCTGGAATACACTGATTAAAACTGAACGGACCAAAAAGAACATCAACACTGTCTTTTAGGTACAAAAAAGACATATGTCTTCAACTACAAATAAAACAATTAAGTAAACTTAAAATAAATCCAAGCCTAACCCATATAAACACAGAGGTCCGTCCTGGGTGAAAGTCATTCCGTGGCACGGGGTGTTTGTGTATCTTGGGGTTCACTTAAATGAGAAAGCTTCAGCTTTGAAGTAATGATGCCACATAACTGCTGTCTTTAAGCGTCATGCTAACGGTTACTTTTGTTTACATGCGGCGACAAGAACAGCGGTTCGTCCTGGGTGAAAGTCCTGTGTTTATCTTGTGTCCTTCTCGTTACTCGTCTCTGTGAATCGTGACTCGCTCTGCACGACACCCACGAGAGGATCAAAGAATTCCATGTCTCCGATTGCTTTTACACGTAATTACATTTGAATGTTTCGCTGGGTGAGAACTGAACACCGGTTCTCAATGAGAAAGTAGTTGTAGAACAGATACGAAGGCTTTTGAAGCGGTTGTAAAAAAGACTACAAAGAGGTTTTATTTGAAAAACGGTTATAATAAGAGGTTCTTTATATAAAAAAATGTCCCCGGACCAGAGAAAAATCCAGGAAAATTTACTTTTAAGTGGATTTTGTTTGCCGTCTTTCTAATTGTCCGACCGCTTAAAGCAGTGTAGCGCCACCTGTCAGTCACACATTCATATGGGGGGTGGGGTGGGGTAGGGTGGGGGGAGGCCATTTTTCGCGTCTTGCCTGGTTGAAAGACAACCTCCGAACCATTCAATGGTTAAAGCTGAATATTTTGGTTTACATTAGAATATTATGACTTATATTTGGGACGGACATTACGCTCTTAGTCGCTCCGTTGATACAATTTATAGTCTCTCGAGTTACAACTTACACCGGCTTGAAGAAGACCTACAAATCAATGGAAATCAATGGGTAACGCTGAATATTATGACTTATATTTGTGACGTACATGACCCTCCTGTGTAGATAGAACTCACAGCTCCAATGAGCTATGGAAACAACCTTTTAAGGTTGGAGGGTAACGGTGCTCAACCGTCACCAGCAGGTTGTTTTTATCGATTATATGACCAGAAAAGGTGCTTCACTGGTATCGGTTCACCGGAGAGACGACGGACTCTTTGTGGACATGGTGGAGAGGAAGCTCGATGAACACGAGTGAACTGGCATCGCTCTGCTCTTCAAGAGTTCTCGAGGACGTTTAAAAAAATAAAAATGAATCGTCTATTTTTACCAAGAAGTGAGACGCCTGACCTTCGGTGTGACTTCACCTGGAAGCCCCTCGGGAGGCGAACCCAGGGCTGTATGCTCGTTCATCTTCTTCCTGAGCATAACGTATTCTCCCCCCCCCCCCCCCCCCCCCAGGAGCAGGAGGCTGGTCCCCCGTGGTGACCGAACAGGAGCCCTGGCTCCAGGTGGACCTCAAGGAGCAGATGGAGGTCACGGCCGTGGCCACCCAGGGCCGCTTCGACAGCTGGGACTGGGTGGGCTGCTTCCTGCTCCTCTATAGCGACACGGGCCGGGCCTGGAAGCAGTACCGGCAGGAGGACGGCGTCGGGGTGAGTGGCCACTGGGGTTCATTGCTCGAGAAACTTCAAGAAAACTGAAAAATAAGACGCTAGATTTTTATCCTATCGGGCTTTCTTCTTCAGAGTGTTTAATTTTTTTATTGCAGTTTTTTCTTGTAAATGAGAATTTCTACAAATATATATATTAACAGAATCAAAGGAATGTTATTCTGGTCTGTTTATGATTGAAAGAATGGATCGAGGTTTTGGGAATTGTGCTTTTTATTTGCTTTCTTCAGAGTCTGAAGGCGAGATTTAGTTATCGTATCTTAGCATAAAGACTGGAAGTGGGGGGGGGGGCATCTTGTTTGAGTTTAAAGTGACAGAAATACTAGAATTTCCAGTGTGAAGAATTCAAAATAATTGTATTTCAGGCTGAAGTTACGAGAGGACTTCTAAATGTTCGCCACAGCCACCAGACAACTTATGAAGCATTTATAGCATAAATACAGCTTTCATTCATGAGGAGCGTCGGGAGTTCAAGGCAGCGATTGTCGAGCAGCGGAAAAAATATCAACATCAAAATCAAATATTAATATTGAAGTTGTGTAAAAGCCGCTTAAATTACAAAAATGTCAGATAAAATTATAATGAGTAGTAGTGTAGCTCATTTATGAATTAAAACAGATTTTTTTCCCCATTAATTAGTTTGGATGACTTCAGATTTTGTATTTAATTTTTTAAGTACATTTCCGCAGAAAGAAAGAAGAAGCCCCCCCGCCCCCCGGTGGACAGACGGAGACTCTTTGGTCTCGCCCGAACTCCCAGGATCAGAAGCCGTGAGCGTTTCCCCCGCCGCCCCCTAACAGCCAATCAGCTGCCTCGTCTCGCTTCACAGAGGCTCAGCCGTACGTTTCCTTCTGAGATCTCTCAGTCACCGATGTTCCCGGGCCGGTGACGCACGCTCCTCACTTGTTGTTCCTCTGAGGCGTTGGTTGGCGTTGGTTGGCGATGGTTGGCGTGTGGGAGCGGTGGCTGTCAACGCAATTATCGAGGTCGGCGAGGAAAAATAGCCCGACGGTCGGAACGTGTTATTAATCGTTTAGTTCCGTCCCAGTTCCGTCACAAGGCTGCTGACGAGGTCCTTAATGGGTTTTTTTTTATACCTGGTGGTCCAATTAGCGGCGGAGCAACGTCATCGTCTTCTTTTTCTTGGGGGGGGGGGGGGGGGGGGGGGGGATTGATGTCTTTTTTTTTTGCTTTGTGTCTTTTAAATGTTATTTTATCTTAAATTATTGCACGTAATTTGTGTTTATTCCTGGTATTATTATTACTAAGGAAGTACGATAATAATAAACTTCCTCGTTGATAATAATATTTTATTTAGTATATTATATTAACACTAATTTCTTCAGGCTTCACTCATTATATCTAATACTTGTCGCACACACACAAAATTACACAACCACATTCAAAACAAAATAAAAACACCACAACATCCAAAAAGATATGAAAACAACAAATAAGGCAGAACAGCAAGAAGAAGAAAACAATCATAGAACCGAGTATCGGACTAAAGGAACCAATCAGATAGCCAGAGTACGAGCGACCGTCACTAATAGTTTGCTGATATAAAAAAAAGCACCAATAACACAAGATGCTGCTTTTAGAAACACAAGGTCTTTAAAAAAATAAAATATTGAGAATAATTTGCAGCTGAATAAAAATAGTTTACAGGATATTAAACTAAAGCCGTCCATGGATCTGAGATCTGAGATCTGACGGTACCGCCCCCTCGGCGCCGCGCGGTGGTTTTCTGTCCGTGCGCCCCCTGGTGTTTTGGGGGGGGGTATTGCAACCGGCGCCTTCGTACACGCATGGAGTTTTTTGCGTGTCCTCGGTGCATCGTGTAAACAAAACGTCGGACTGCGTAATAATTGAGCCCCCGGTGTGTTACCTGAACGCCTCTCCAGGCTCGACTCTGAGACCAGAGCCACGGGGCCCCGTGAGGAACCCGGCCGTCGGCAGCGCTAACAAGACAGTTCTGACAAGTCGGGAACAGGTGGAGTCAGAACCTCGTCTCCCAGCTCAGCGGCTGCGTATTTATAGCTGGAAACCAGCCGGCTACGAATACTACCAATAGTGTGATTTCAATCTGTCGGCTCCGGTCCTCGGGGTTTCAAACCACCGTGGTCATTCTTCTTCATCAATTAATACGGATACATCTTAAAATCTGTCTTTTTAATGTCAAATTACAGAAGTGAAAACATGAATCCTTCTGCAGGGCGTCAAAGTGTTTAAAAAGTCACCTGAACAGTCCAGCTTAATAACACTTGGTTGTTTGTTTGTTTGTTTATTTGTTTGTTTGTTAGCTTAACGCAGTTTAAACAGAGCGAGAGGAACAAGCGAGAGGAACAAGCAAGCGGACGGTTTAGTGACGCAACATCGTCTCACGTGTGTGTGAGATTGTGTGTGTGTGTGTGTGTGTGTGTGTGTGTGTGTTAGCTCCGGAATATATGGTTTATTACATTCAAACGGCAGGGCCCTCGCATAAATTCTCTTGACTAAAAGCTGTGTAACTTTGTTCTGCTTCCCTTTGGCAAAGCCAAACACAGAGAGACTCTCCACACACTGATCTAGGATCTGTGTGAGTTTAAAGTTTTTCTCTCAATCCATCCAAAAGATATTCATCCTTAAAATGCTTAATTTAAAACTTAAACTCTATTTTAGCTGTGTTTCATACTTTAATTTACTTTTAGCCAGTAACATATACACTCATATTTACACATCTGACCAAACACCCCATGTGTGGCCTTCATTTTAACACCAGCCTTATTCAAATGGCCCCAGCGGTTGCAGAGATACAGCTGGTTTAGTTTGGCTCGGTTATTTCTAACAGAAACCTAGAAGGCAGGTTTAGAGGTGAAGCAGCAAGCCTCGTCTTCACACGCCGTGAACAACAACCAACAGACGCGTTCCCTCCTCTTCCTCACGCAGGCTGCAAATACGACCACAGACATTAGCTCTCACACTTAAACCCTTGCAGAGCGCTCTGCGGCCCCTGAAGGGCCCCGGGGGCCCGGAGCAGCAGCTTAGGCCACGATGCCGGAGCAGCTCCTCCAACCATCTGGTAAACAGACACAAAAAAGATGTTGCACAATTGTTTGTTTTTTCTTCGTTTATTTAAGCGGAGATTAGTTTGTGAGTAGAGGATCATCACTACGTCGGCGTTTTTTGATCCCTCGTGGAAAATGAACGTCTTTATGCAACGATATCGCCTCGCCACGCGGCTGAGAGAGTATTTTAACGCGTTTGAATTAATACCACTCAGCAGTTTCATAACGCCGTAAAAAAGTACACACGGGCGTGACGGAGCGTCACGCCGCTTAACGCCCGCTCCACAAAGACGATTTAAGCCGCCCGGCTCATCTTTCTGGTGCTCAATGAGCACATTTTGAGGATTTATGGTGTAATTTATGTAGTCCGTGGGATGAATGTCAGCCAATTAGTCCGGAGATCTCTCATTCCTGAAAAGTCTCACTCGGGCTGACTAACGACGGCGCTCGCCGAGACCTTTTGGCGAAGGCTCACTCACATCCGTCTGGCATTTTAACAAGTGGAGCTCCGAGGTAACGGCTCGCTGCCAGAGAGCGAGCCGAGGGGGACTAATGAGCGAGCGGCAGCTGCTGATATGACTGCTCGGTCTCAGACGCTCTTAGCTAACGGTGAGCCAAATTAGCCACGCCGGGGAAAGAGAGAGAGAAAATTGGGAGAACATGTCGGCAATACTGCCTCATGGAACTCACACGAGCTGAAATATTATAGGTTCCCTTCCAGGAGTCTGGCTTATGGGATGTAATATTTATTTATTTAATTTGTATTATAATAAAATAATAATATTTTTTATTATTATAATTGTATTATGGTATATATATTATAATAAAATAATAATATTTTGTATTATTATAATTGATTTATGATATATAAAATAGTAATAATAATACAACATATTACTGAAAATATATATATTATAATAAAATAATAATATTTTTATTAAAATAATGATTTAATGATATACAGGACTGTCTCAGAACATTTTAATATTGTGATAAAGTTTTTTATTTTCTGTAATGCAATAAAAAAAACAAAAATGTCCTGCATTCTGGATTCATTACAAATCAACTGAAATATTGCAAGCCTTTTATTCTTTTAATATTGCTGATTATGGCTTACAGCTTAAGAAAACTCAAATATCCTATCTCTAAATATTTCCTCAGACCAAGTAAAAAAAAGATTTGTAACAGCAAAACAAAATCAAACATTTGAAAATGTCCATTAATGCACTCAGTACTTGGTTGGGAATCCTTTTGCACGGATTACTGCATCAATGCGGCGTGGCATGGAGGCAATCAGCCTGTGGCATTGCTGAGGTGTTATGGATGCCCAGGATGCTTCAATAGCGGCCTTTATCTCATTTGCATTGTTGGGTCTGGTGTCTTTCAGCTTCCTCTTCACAATACCCCACACATTCTGTCTGGGGTTCAGGTCAGGGGAATTGGCAGGCCAATGGAGGACAGTAATGCCATGGTCAGTACACCAGTTACTGGTGGTTCTGGCACTGGGGGCAGGTGCCAGATCATGCTGGAAAATGAAATCCTCATCTCCAGAGAGCTTTTCAGCAGACTGAAGCATGTAGTGCTCTAAAATCTCTTGGTACACAGCTGCATTTACTCTGGACTTGATGAAACACAGTGGACCAACACCAGCAGCTGACATGGCTCCCCAAACCATCACTGACTGGGAACTTCACACTGGAGTTCAAGCAACTTGGATTTTGCTCCTCTCCAGCCTTTCTCCAGACTCTGGCGCCTTGACTTCCAAATGAAATACAACACTTGCTTTGGTCTGAAAAGAGGACTTTGGACCACTCTGCAGCTGTCCGCTGTTTTTCAAGGCTCAGGAAACCCTTGCAGGTGTTTCAAGTAAATTAGACGATTCAAGTGATTAGTTGAATACCCTACTAGTATACTTTTTCATGATATTCTAAAATTTAGAGATAGGATATTTGAGTTCTCTTAAGCTGTAAGCCATAATCAGCAATATTAAAAGAATAAAAGGCTTGCAATATTTCAGTTGATTTGTAATGAATCCATAATGCATGACATTTTTGTTTTTTTTAATTGCATTACAGAAAATAAAGAACTTTATCACAATATTCTAATTTTTTGAGACAGTCCTGTATATATATTATAATAAAATAATATGATGTTGTATTATTATAATTTTATTATCATATATATATCATAATCAAATAGTAATAATAATACAACATATTACTGAAAATATATATATTATAATAAAAAAAATTTAGTTTTGTATTATAATATATATATATGTTATAATTAAATAATATTATTGAATATATATATATATAACATTATTTTAGTTTTTTATTATATCTATATCTATTTTATAATAAAATAATATTATTATTTTATTATATATATATTATAATAAAATAATTTATATATATACTTCAATCAATACAAATATATTCAAGAGAAATTTCTTCTAAATTACTTAATATATATTATTGTAAATATGTTCATTTAATTAATATTTTGTGCGCAAAGTTGACTTAAATCTTTTTTAGATTAAAATGGGGAATAACTTCCTACTGCCCACTCTAGAAAGAAAAAACACCAAAATGTAAATGAAGTTCCAGAAAGGCTTTAATACATCTTAAAAAATATATAGATTTATATATATATACACCGTGTGCAGAATTATTAGGCAAGTTGTATTTTTGAGGATTTCTTTTATTATTAAACAACTACAGTACTCTCAGTCAATTCAAAATGTCAATAAACCTCCAACCTGAGTATTTTAGAAAGTAAAAGTGAGGTTTTGGCTTTCTTAGGAGAAAATATATGTGTGCACAATTATTGGGCAACTATTAGTGTGCACAATTATTATGCAACTAAATAAAAAACAACACATTTCCCATCTCACTTGTTATTTTCCATCTGTTAACATGAGAATAATAAACAAACAACTAAAAATGTACAATCAAACATTTCAGACATAAAAAACGAACTCAGTGACTAATATAGCCACCCTTCTTTTCAATAAAGGTAATAAGCCTTCCATTTATGGACAGTTTCTTGATCTGTTGACGATCAACGTGTTGTGCAGCAGCAGCCACAGCCTCCCAGACACTGTTCAGAGAGCTGGACTGTTCCCTGCACTGTAAATCTCCTGGTGAAGAAGCTCCACAAGTTCTCCATCGGGTTGAGGTCAGGTGAGGAAGGGGGCCATGCCATTATTCTGTCATCTTGAAGGCCTTTACTGGCTAGCCACGCCGTGGAGGGCTTCGCTGGAGCATCGTCCTGCTTTAAAATCCTGGTCTTCTTGAGAGATGCAGACTTTTTCCTGTTCCACTGCTTGAAGAACGTGTTTTTTGAAAACTGGCAGTAGGTTTGAGTTGATTTTGAGTCCATGTTCAACCCGAAAAGGTCCAACTAGCTCATCTTTAATAATACCAGCGCATACCAGTACCCCACCTCCACCTTGCTGGCGTCTGAGTGGAAATGGAGCTCTGTGCCCCTTACTGGTCGAGCCCGGGCCAATCCATCTGGTCCGTCAGGACTCACTCTCATCTCATCAGTCCATAAAACCTTTGAAACATCTGTCTTCAGATAGTTCTTGACCCAGTCCCTGTTTCACCTTCAGTGTCTTGTTCACTGGTCAGTGGTGGTCGGGTTTCAGCCTTCCTGACCTCGGCCGTGTCTCTGAGCGATGAGCACCTGGTACTGCTGGGCCCTGCAGGTAGGTTGCAGTTCTAGAATATGACAGCACTGGAGGATGGGTTCCTGGTAGCTTCACGTTTCATTCTTCTCACATCTTTGGCAGTTACTTTGTCTTTTTCTCTCAACACGTTTCTTGCGACCCTGTCGACTATTTGCAACACAGCGTGTGATGGTTCTGTGATCACGCCCCAATATCTTAGCACTTTCAAGAGTGCTGCATCCCTCTGAAAGACTTTTTACAATTTGGGACTTTTCAGAGTCAGTTACATCTCTTTTTTGGCCCATTTTGCCTCAGGAAAAGAAGCTGCCTAATAATTATGCACACCTTGATATAGGGTTTTGATCTCCCTAGGCCACGCCCTCCCTCATAACACAGATACACATGACCTGATAAGCTTGAATACAATTAAAATTCAAGTTTATACAGCTTGGAGTTGGAAAATATCAATCAAATTTATGATATGGTCAAAATACTCACTTGCCTAATAATTGTGCACACAGTGTATATAAATATATATATATATATATATATATATATCCTTCCTGCCTCCTTGCTGCCTGTAGGAGTGTCACTCCGCTCCTCCTCCTGAAGCCCAAGAGGAACACGTGAAACGACGTTGTGTTTCTGGTCATGGGAGGAACATCCAACGTCTGCAGGAGCGTTTCGGAGATTTGTAAAACTCTCATGTCGCGAAAAGAAATGCTCAATGTTAGTTATAACTTTAACAAAATGCCAGAGCACCTGTTTTAAATCCCACTTTAACCTAAAAAGATGAACAACCCAGTCGGCGGTGAGCGCGCCGCTCTCTTGCACTCGGTGGGAAGAGGAGCGTCTTCCGGCAGATTACCTTCATTATCCTCCACAAGACGGAGGCCCAATCTATTTTTAATGCGGCGGTGAATAAAAACGTGTGAAGCAGATTCTCGTCCACGGAGGAATTTGCACATTATTTCCACGCTTTGTCGGCCGTTCAGGTAGACGGGCTTCTAACAGGGATTAAAAAATGGGCTCTTTGCACGATTGCTGATATTATCTCAGTAATTGTATCTCGTCTCGGGATATTCTTTCAGGGGCCCGACGGCGCGGGGAAATGCAACTCGAGCGGCTGGTCGGTCCGTGTGTTGGGCTGCTGGCCCGTCTGACCTTGACCCTGACCTTCAACCCCACGTTTTCATCCAAAGTCACGTCACGGTGCATTCACACACTAGACACGGCCACAGGGAGACACTCAGGGTTAAGAGTGTTGCTCAAGGACACATCGACTAGGGCGGGGATTGAACCGCCAACCCCCTAATTGACTCATCACTGACCCACAATCGCTCTAATTAGTTCTAATTATTAAACGTTAATGAGGTTCCTTTCACACATGTAGTTGGTAAATATATATATATATATGTGTATATATATATATATATATATATATATATATATATATCCAGAAATATTCATTAATATATAAATATTTATATAAATAATATATACATACATATTTATTAATATATACATATTTATACAAATAATATATGTAAATATGGATGTAACTATTTATTTATGTATATATAAATATTTCTATATATAGTTATATATATATATATATATATATATATATATATATATATATATTGTCGCTCATCTATTCCACACAATATATATAAATATTTATATAAATATGTATATTTAAATACAAATATATATATATATATATATATATATATATTTTTATATATATTTATTTATATATATTTATATAAATATACTGTGAGTAATGGTTGATCACCTGATAGTTCGGGGGAGATTTAAATAAAAGTAATTTTATTTGATCGCAGTGTTAAAAAAATGTTGTGCGATAGGGAGCTTCAGAGGACAGCTGGCTGTACACACACACACACACACTCACATACACACGCACACAGACACACCAGGGGAGGATGTGCCGTGCCTCGAGGTGTCGCCGCCTCTCGGGGCCGAGGCTCTGCTCTACGCCTCGGTCCCCGACAGGAAGTGGATCCTCTGCTGCTCGCCGTGTTGAACCAATAAGACCAACACAGCCCGCTGGCCGGAGGAGGTCAGGGATTGCCGAAGGTCACGTACACATTGTCCCTCACCGCCCGAGGCTGTTTAACTGGCCGGTGACCTTTTCACAAAACACACACACACACACACACACACACACACACACACTGTAATGACTCATCCCCCGAGTGGATTGACTAAAACAAACGTATGCGTCCTGCAACACAAAGGGAACGTGACACGAGGGAGCTCAGCGCGGCAGAGCGAGAGTTAAGAATCCTAATGAGCGGGACGGGAGAGGAAAGGAGACACACTGCAGTCAGGGAGGGGGAGGGGCGTGTGGCGGCGGGGCCGACCTCAGGACGCTCGGCGCCCCCCCTCTGACTCTTCGTCTCCCGGCTGAAGCTCACGGGACGCTCAGCGACACTTTCCAGAGAGGGAAGCAAAACAAGCGTCACACTCAGGAGCCGTGGCGGCGCTCCGGATCAGAACGCTCCGGCTGACGTCGTCGGGTGTCGGCGGCTAATGAAGAGCTGGAGGTCACAATCCTATTGGCTCATTAGCTCCTTTGTTTTTCCAGCTGGGACTCGAGTGGAAACACAGAGGTAATGATCGGGAGCAAAATAAGTGTCGGAAAAAGGCGGTAAACTAAACGGACGTGAGCGACGACTCGTGAGCCTGAAGGAGCCGAAACGTCCACAGAGACTCGAAGAGACGACAGAGAGATACAAAACAACTATAAAGAAAAGCAAAACAACGACGAAGAGATGCAAAACAACTACAGAGAGATGCAAAGAGATGACAGAGAGATGCAAAACAACAATAAAGAGATAAAAAAAACATCTAAAAGGAAATGCAAAACCAAGACAAAGAGATGCAAAACAAGAATAAAGAGATAAAAAACAACAATAAAGAGATGCAAAAAAAACTTCAAAGAGATAAACAACAATAAACAACAATAAAGAGATAAAAAAACAACTTCAAAGAGATGCAAAACAACAATAAAGAAATACAAAACATCTAAAAAAGAAATGCAAAACAACAACAACGAGATGCAAAACAACAATAAATAGATTTAAAAAACAATAAAGCGAAAGGATGGAGGGAGGGCGGAGGAAGAGAGGGAGTAAGGATGGAAGGAGAAAGGAAGGAAGGGAAGGCATGAGATAGTGTTAAGGAGGGAGAGAGAGGAGAGGGAGGAAAGAAGAGAGATAGAAGGGAGAGAGAGAGGGGTTGTAATATAATAAAGGAGAAGAACGCCTCCTCTCTCTGAGGTTATTCTTCATCGTCTCCGTGGTTACCAGCGGATGTTCTCGTGTTTCACACGGTTCTTATCTCCTTACATCAAAGAGCATGTTCAAGGATGGGAGGAGGACATTTTTTTTGTCTATTTCAAGTTTCCAGCTGTAAAAATATGAGAGTTCTCCCTGGATGGGAGGAGGAGGGTTCTCCGGTTCCTTGGTTATCTGGTTCCTTGGTTCCTTGGTCCTCTAGCTCCGTGGTTCCGTGGTTCTCCGGTTCTACCCCTGTCCCTCCCCCTAGAGGCTGGTGGGGAACGTGAACTCGGAGGCCGTGGTCCAGAACAAGATGGCCGCCCCGCTGAGGACGCGCTTCCTGCGCTTCGTCCCTCTGGACTGGAACCCGAGCGGCTGGATGGGGCTGAGGGTGGAGGCGTACGGCTGCTCCTACAGTGAGTGACATCACCGCTTATGATCAACAACAACAACAACAACAACAACAAGGAAACGCTCCACCACCTCCGAGGAGTCCTGCTCTCCTTTGAGAGAGAGATTTAATCCACACTCAGCTTTAACCTCTCTACCTCCATCCCTCCCTTCCTCTCTACCTCCATCCCTTCCTCCCTCCTACTCTTACTCCCTCTCTTCCTCCCTCCCTCTCCCGTCCTCTCTAGTTCCATCCCTCCATCCCTACCTTCATACCTTCCTCCCTCTCTTCTTTCCTTTCTCCCACACACACACACACACACATGAGCTATGACGTCATTTAATTGTATAAAAACATTTATGTAGAAATGTTTGTTATTGTCGTCATAAATTGAAATCCTAATCCTCTCAGGATGAAATGTGTGTTGCATCATCGCTCACTGTCAACAACAACAACAACAACACATCCCCCACCTTAGCTTCACACCTGTAGCTAAACACTCCCACTCCCTATTTTAACGGGTTAACGTTAGCTAGTTAACATTAGCTGTTAGCCGCTAACTGTTAGCTGCTTGGCTAAATAGCGGAGCTGCTGTGCTAACGCTAACGCAGGTCGCCTTGAGTTAAATTAAGATGCGTTCAAACTTCTGTTTAGTCGCTTGGGCAAAAGAGTAAATCACAACGTCCATCGCGATGCGTTCAAACGCAAACTGTAAAATGTAGTTGTTGTGACCGCGTTAACTCTTTCTAGAATTGTTTTCACCGGCATCGAGTCCGAACTCCACGGCCGACGTACGGTGGCCGGGAACATCGTCCTCCTTTTGGCCGCTTGGCTAAAATGACGTGTGTACCCCTTTAAGGTTCCAGCTGACTCTCAATGCTCCGCTCAGAAGGTCAGAGGCAGGGTTTCACTTCAGTGATGAAGATTAAGATATGAGGAGCAGGCGTGAAGAAGAGGACGTGAGGAAAAGGACAGGAGGAAGAGGACGTGAGGAAGAGGACATGAGGAAGAGGACGTGAGGAAGAGGACGTGAATAAGGACAGGAGGAAGAGGACGGGAGGAAGAGGACAGGAGGAAGAAGACGTGAGGAAGAGGACGTGAATAAGGACAGGAGGAAGAAGACGGGAGGAAGAGGACAGGAGGAAGAAGACGTGAGGAAGAGGACGTGAATAAGAGGACAGGATGAAGAGGACGTGAGGAAGAGGACGGGAGGAAGAGGTCGGGAGGAAGAGGTCGGAGGAAGAGGAGGAAGAGGACAAGAGGAAGAGGACGTGAGGAAGAGGACGTGAATAAGAGGACAGGAGGAAGAGGACGTGAGGAAGAGGTCAGGAGGAAGAGGATGGGAGGAAGAGGACGGGAGGAAGAGGACTGGAGGAAGAGGTCGGGAGGAAGAGGACGGGAGGAAGAGGACGGGAGGAAGAGGACTGGAGGAAGAGGTCGGGAGGAAGAGGACGGGAGGAAGAGGACGGGAGGAAGAGGACGGGAGGAAGAGGTCGGGAGGAAGAGGATGGGAGGAAGAGGACAGGAGGAAGAGGATGTGAGAAAGAGGATGTGAGGAAGAGGATGGGAGGAAGAGGACAGGAGGAAGAGGACGTGAGGAAGAGGACGGGAGGAAGAGGACGGGAGGAAGAGGACGTGAGAAAGAGGATGGGAGGATGAGGACGGGAGGAAGAGGACAGGAGGAAGAGGACAGGAGGAAGAGGACGTGAATAAGAGGACAGGAGGAAGAGGACGTGAGGAAGAGGTCGGGAGGAAGAGGATGGGAAGAAGAGGACGGGAGGAAGAGGACGGGAGGAAGAGGATGGGAGGAAGAGGTCGGGAGGAAGAGGATGGGAGGACAGTTATTTATATTTAGAATATTTAATACGGACGTCGCCTCTTCCCCCCCATGCTGTGTGGATGTCTCTCGCCCCCTCGTTCTCCTCTCTCACTCGTTGCGTCATGAATCTGAAACACAGAACACAGACGACGGGGAGCAGGACTCTGCTGAGGAGAGGGCATGCCGTGTGTGTGATCCTGCTTCACACACACACACACACACACACACTCACACACACTCACACACACACACTCACACACTCACACACACTCACACACACTGCTGGTCTTAGGTCTGTTCGTCAGGACCTCAAATAAATTCAACACAAAATAGAAAAGAGATTCTCAAGATGACACGTTGTGTGTGCAGCCCTCTCTTCCTTCCTTCATCTATTCATTCCATCCTTCCTCTCTTCCTTCCTCTTTCCCTCTCTTTCTTCCTTCCACCTTTCCTTCCTCCATTCCACCCTCCGTCCCTTCTTTCCTCCCTCCGTCCCTTCCTTCCTCCCTCCCTCTCTTCCTTCCGCCAGATTAATTCAATGTAATCCAATGTAACTGCACCAGTGGCTGTGGTGGTGGTTGTTGTTGTTGTTGTTGTTTTGTTTTTGTTGTTGTTGCTTTAAATTTAATGTAATTTCACTGGGATACGAGCGGATATCGATCAGAGAATCTCTACGATCGATACGACATCTTGTAGCTCGCGATCATTACCCTCCCCCCCCACACACACACACAAACACACACACACCACACACACACACACACACTCTGCTGTGTGATCAGTGATTACCCGTTTCTAGTCAAAATGAAACGGTGCTGATTGGCAGATTATTTGGAAAATGAAGTGTCCTGTTGTTGTTGTTGAGTAAATCGATTACAGACACAATTATGAGTCATTTCACAGCATCGTCAACACATTTAAAAACTAGTCCTGTTCATATAATGCACGGTAAACATATACACACACGACACACACACACACACACCACAACGGAGACTCTATTGCGCGACACACACACACACACACACACATCACAACAGAGACTCTACTGCGCGACACACACACACACAGACATCACGACGACACACACACGTCACGATGCATCACAACAGAGACTCTGCTGTGCGACACACACACGTCGTGGAGCGTTACGACTGCCCCCTCGTTCATCCTCTGACCCCGTTGACCCCTCTATCCTCTGACCCCGTTGACCCCTCTATCCTCTGACCCCGTTGACCCCTCTATCCTCTGACCCCATTGACCCCTTCTTCCTCTGACCCCGTTGACCCCTCCATCCTCTGACCCCGTTGACCCAGAGTCCTACCTGGCCGGCTTCGACGGCCGCAGCTCGCTGCTGTACCGCTTCAACCAGAAGTCCATGTCCACGGTGAAGGACGTGATCTCGCTGCGCTTCAAGAGCCACCAGGCCGACGGCGTGCTGCTGCACGGCGAGGGGCAGCGGGGCGACTACGTCACCCTGGAGCTGCACCGCGGGGCCCTGGACCTCTACCTCAACCTGGGTCAGCTGGAGTTCCCTTCTTCTTCCTCATCTTCTTCATCTTCATCATTATCATCATCCGCCTCTAGTGTCATCTGTTCGGCCCGTTTTTCAGTTTTTCATAATAATACAAAGAGCTGCGGATGTTCGTTTTTAAATTTTAATTAATATCATTTTAGATATGATTAATTGGATTATTATTTATGTGGTTGACGATTATGGATAAATAATTAATCATTTTATTTTAATTAATAGATATTTTATTTTATGTATAATTTATATTTATATAAAGAATTTATTTTAATAAAATAATATTTTATTTGACTTTATATATATTATTTCATTTTAATTCATAATTATTTTATTTTACTTTATATATATTTATATATTATTTATACATTTTATTTAAATTAATAATTATTTTATACGTAATATATATTATGTATCATTCATACATTTTATCTATTTATCTATTATTTATCTTTTATTTTATATATATTTATTTATCATTTATACATTTTATTTTAATAAACAATTATTTAATTAGATTAGATATATTTATATATCATTAATATATTTTATCATTAATATATTTTATTTTATTGAATAATTATTTTATTTGACTTTATACATAACTTTAATAAATATATAAACATATCTTTTTATTTATTTTTTATAATAATAATTTTATTTGACTCTATATACATTTATAAATAAGTTCTATATATATCAATAAATAATATATGTCTCGTGATTGATCTACCTTACTTTTCCCTCTGTGCTCCTGCAGACGACGGCCGGCCGCGGCCCGGCGGCGGCCGCGTGGCCGTCACCGTGGGCAGCCTGCTGGACGACCAGCAGTGGCACTCGGTCCACGTAGAGCGCTTCAACAAGCAGGTCAACCTCACGGTGGACGCCCACACACAGCACTTCCACACCAAAGGGGAGGGGCACTCTCTGGAGGTGGACTACGAGGTGAGATCCCCCTTCGGGTGATTCAGTCACTGATGGATTCATCCAATCAGAGTTGGCAGAGCGATGAGGCGGTGGAGACGCTCGGTAAACATGTACTCAACGTAACGGGAGATGGAAAAGAGAGGAACGTTGCACGGATGAGTTATTTTATATTGTATTATCAGTTATTCCACAACATCTCAAACATTCAAAACCAGACTTCAAATATATTTTGAGATATGCCCTCTTACAGCAAATTAAACCCATAAATTGACTCAACCCCTTCCTGCTTAGTGATTACCCAATCACAGTGGAGCAGAAGGTCTGTCATGCATGCAGCCATCCAGCAGATTAACGCTCTGTTACAGGGGTCTCTTCTTTGAATGAATCAGCCTGCAGATTATTCTCCACCAACCAGGGAGCTGATTCAATCTCAGAGCCGATGGAGATGTCTCCCGAGAGGCGGAGCAACCACCAATCCTGCTGTTGCCACGGCGGACCCTCCCTAGCCGCCTCTGAATGGCCGCTACTCTTTCCTGTCGTGGGTTGGACTGCTTAGGTTTAGTCAGGGAGAGTGAAATCCGCCCCATATTGGCAACTGGAGATCGGCAACTGGAGATAAGCCCCATATTGGCAACTGGAGATAAGCCATTTATTGGCAACTGGAGATCTGCAATTGGAGATTGGCCCCATATCGGCAACTGGAGATCGGCAACTGGAGATTGGCAACTGGAGATTGGTCCCATATCGACAGCTGAAGATCAGCAACTGGAGATTGGCCCCATATCGGCAACTGGAGATTGGCAACTGGAGATTGGCCCTATATTGTCAACTAGAGATCGGCAACTGGGGATTGGCCCCGTATCGGCAACTGGAGATTGGCAACTGGAGATTGGCCCTATATTGTCAACTAGAGATCGGCAACTGGAGATTGGCCCTGTATCGGCAACTGGAGATCAGTGTACAGATGTTCCTCAAGCAGCTGGTTTCTGAGCCGGTCTGAAGCCGTCAGTCACTCAGCGGTCCTCAGACGGCTGCCGGTTACATCTCCGTCAACGCGTTGCTCTCGTCTTCCTCTTCACCTGCATTCAACCAAAGCTGGGACGCCATTGGTCAATACTACCTGGGACTACAAACGGAAATCAAAGACGCTTTCCGACACTACAGTCTGGTCGTCTCAGAGCGTGGCCGGCTTGTGCTTTTGTTCCTGGGAGATTAGAGATGATGAAGGATTACCACGTCAGCCGCCGGTTACCAGGCTGGAGATCAGGAGCAGCTGTTTGTTTTCTTAATGCCTCGTTCTAAAGAGCCCATTGTTTAAAGAAATTAATGCGAATGACTAATATGAATCCTGCCACGGTTATTTTAAACTGCATTAGTGTTGTGTGAGGATGGGAACGCTGAGGGATTAATCCTGATAAATGAGGAAACTCATCAGCTATTTAAACAAAATGGCTGGTAATCTGCTGCCGTTCGCCCCTCTAGGAACAGTCTGCAAAGGTTGTATAGAATCTACAAAGGTTGTATAGACTATACAAAGGTTGTATAGACTCTGCAAAGGTTGTATATAATCTACAAAGGTTGTATAGACTCTGTAAAGGTTGTATACACTCTACAAAGGCTGTATAGGCTCTGTAAAGGTTGTATAGACTCTACAAAAGTTGTATAGACTATACAAAGGTTGTATAGACTCTACAAAGCTTGTATAGGCTCTGTAAAGGTTGTATAGACTCTAGAAAGGTTGTATAGATTATACAAAGGTTGTATAGACTATATACATGTTGTAAAGGCTTTTTAAAGGTTGTATAAACTCTACAATGGTTGTATAGACTCTGTAAAGGTTGTATAAACTCTACAAAGGTTGTATCGGCTCTACAAAGGTTGTATAGACTCTGTAAAGGTTGTATAGGCTTTGTAAAGGTTGTATAAGCTCTTCAAAGGTTGTATAGACTGTTAAGGTTGTATTCGCTCTACAAAGGTTGTATCGGCTCTACAAAGGTTGTATAGACTCTGTAAAGCTTGTATAGACTATACAAAGGTTGTATATACTCTATAAAGGTTGTATAAAATCTACAAAGGTTGTATAAAATCTACAAAGGTTGTATATACTCTATTAAGGTTGTAAAGACTTCACTGACCAGCCAATCCAAAATCGATAAAAAAGCTTTTTCTCTAAGGACCATTCTTTGTGCGTGGGGGTCATGGGGGTGGGGGGGGGGGCAGCATTGTCAAGTCCCCCAACCTGCCGTGGCATTAAGGTGTATATTACCCTGTAGAAAAGCCCAGAACAGAGCGCTGTGTGTGGGCGTCGTTTTCTCACTCCCTGAATCATGAGCCGGTGAGGAGGTGTGTGAGTGTGTGTTGGGTCCCGGTGGTTTTATCACACGGTAGAAACACAGATCAGAATGTGACGGCATTATGTAAACACTACTTTTCCCCGTTCTGAATACAGCATGGACTGTGTGACCTCAATGGGCTTCACCGCTCTCTGCTCCCCTTCCCGTCACAGCTGAGCTTCGGAGGCATCCCGCTGCCCGGTAAACCCGGCACCTTCCTGAGGAAGAACTTCCACGGCTGCATGGAGAACCTCTACTACAACGGGATCAACGTCATCGACCTGGCCAAGCGGCGCAAGCCACAGATACACAGCGTGGTGAGTTCAGGGGCCAGCTATTTTGTAAACAAGAAATCAACAAAAGGTTGTATATGCTCTGCAAAGGTTGTATAGACTCTACAAAGGTTGTATAGACTCTACAAAGGTTGTATGGACTCTACAATGGCTGTATATAATTTACCAAGGTTATATAGGCTCTGTAAAGGTTGTATATACTCTACAAAGGTTGTATATAATCTACAAAGGTTGTATAGAATCTACAAAGGTTATATATGCTCTACAATGGTTGTATAGGCTCTGCAAAGGTTATATATGCTCTATAAAGGTTGTGTAGACTCTACAAAGGTTGCATATGCTCTATAAAGGTTGTATATAATTTACAAAGGTTGTATAAGCTCTGTAAAGGTTGTATAGACTCTACAAGGGTTGTATGGACTCTACAAAGGCGGTATATAATTTACAAAGGTTGTATATGCTCTTTAAAGGTTGTATCAACTCTACAAAGGTTGTCTATAATCTACAAAGGTTGTATAGCATCTACACAGGTTGTATATGCTCTACACAGGTTGTATGGACTCTACAAAGGTTGTATAGACTCTGTAAAGGTTGTATAGGCTCTGTAAACGTTGTATAAGCTCTATAAAGGTTGTATAGACTCTATAAAGGTTGTATAGACACTACAAAGGTTGTATGTGCTCTGCAAAGGTTGTATAGATTCTCTAAAGGTTGTTTAGACTCTACAAATGTTGTATAGACTCTACAAAGGTTGTATAGGCTCTATAAACGTTGTATAGGCTCTGAAGTTGAATAGCCCTGCTGTAAAAGTTGTATAGACTCTGCAAAGGTTGTATAGACTCTGCCGACAATCTGTCGACAGTGTATAGTTTGATTGCTACTCCCCCGTGAAACTGAGCAGGAACGTCACGATGACAGCTGTCAGAGGAACGCAGAGCGCTGATATGTACCATTATTATAATTATCACCTTGTTTCTCGATTACCTTATTTGGTCGTCCGACATGAGGAACCTACTGGTGGTCCGCTCTGTTACTGAGCAATAGGAGCGCTCTTCAGTTTTCCCATATAGATCCGGGTGGAGGCCATCTTTAGTGCTTCCCCTTCAGGAAATACAATTACTGCTTTCAAAGGCTCCGAGATGTGAAGAGACTCTTTTCCATCTGAAAGGTATCTTCTCTACTTTGTAGCGATGGGAACTAATTTAATGATATATAAAGAGATGGTGTGATGGCTAAAAGAAACAAAGTGCACACGAGTGCGCATGTATACAATGTGTGCTCATTTACATATATATTGCATATTCAGTGTAATTCTATGGTTTAGCACTGGAGTCTCTGCAAAACGTTGAGGACCAGCGACAGATTGAAGGCATGAATACGTCTCCTCACACGTCCCGGTATGACAGCTGCTCATGTTTCATTTCCTCAAGAGGTCATCGCTGTGATTGATGTAAAGATATGAAGAGATAAAGATGTGAAGACGTTCAGCGGGAGATAAAGAAGTGTGACGGTGTGCGGGAGGCTTTCAAAGGCAGCTTGTGAGCTGTTGGTTAAATGTAGATTATTTCAGAAGCATTCAACCTTTTGACCTACAGGCTGAGGGCTGGTTCCTTGTCTCCTGCACATCCTCGGGCACCGACGAGGGGTCAATGCAGAGGTCAAACTGTATGTATATATGTATATATATGGGAACATCATAGTCAAAGCAATGCAGCCAATAGAGAACCAATACGTTGGTATATATTTGTTATACAAATTTAAAGAACGAAGCATTTAAATACGGCGACAAAAGTAAAAGTTGGGTCAAGAATTATTCGGGATAAGTGTTTAGACAAAATAGATAATATTATTATTTTGAATGTTGAACATTCCCAAGCTGCATTGCAGGAGCAGAGCTAATTAGCCGTTAGCATCCACAGACCCGCCCAACGGCTAACGTACACGGTTTCACCGCGTTACATTGTGATGCGTTTAAGGTATCCACGCATGACAAATGTAGGTACATTGTCACGTTATCGTGGTGTGTTCAGATGTTATCTCTGTAAAATGTTGTTTTGGGCTAAAAACTATAAGTGATTATTAATAAATTAGCAGATCAGAAAGTGTATAATAACGGAGTAAGTGTTGACGTACACACGATCTATTCAGATCCTCAAGGTCAGAGGAGAGTCTCAAGGATTCATCCTCCGGGTATCATGGAAACGCTCACGGAGATGTTTCCGTCTGGACTGAAATGGCGGCTGACAGTTTTCAGAGCCACGTTCTCCACGAAAAAAACAATCACGACATGCAATGTGATTCTAACTACGACATCGTTGAGTCTAAGTGTGCGAATGGGTTCATTTGAAGAGTCCCCCCCCCCCCCGACCGCCACTACAGAAATCAGACATCCAAACGCCGCGTCTCATCTGAGACGGCGTCCGCCTTTAAAAAAGGTCTGATTGCCGCGTTTAAGAAAAAGGTCCTCCGCCAACAACAGAGCGGCGGCGCCGGCGGTGGCGGCGGCCGTAATGGAATCTCGATGGGACCGTCTCCCCCGAGGTCGATGGGGGAGAATCACCATCCAGAGTCAAAGAGCCGTGATTGCCGTGCGCGGCCCTGAAGGCACCGCGTCGTGTAACGGGACCTCGGCAGACACCGTTACACGGGGTTCCGACGCACCCAACGCGACCTCTGGATTACACCGCGACCGACACCGTCGCGCTTTTTAAAATAGAGTTCTATCTCGGAGGTTCGGCCATGTTGGTTTGGAGCAATTAGCTAATTTATGCTCATTTTTAGCTGCCGTTTATCTCTTCTTTAACTCTTTAGCTTCCAGGTAGAGAGCTCTACGGCGAGGGGAATGAAGTCGACACGTTGACCGGCTGCATGAAGACGGATCGACAGCTTGAGGGAGGCCGTGTTGGCTCAGAGTTTGATCAGAACATCGGGAGCTCTAACATCCGCGCTATCGTAGCTTAGCACGAGGACGCCGGGTTCAGACGAGCGAGACGCTCGTTATTCTACTCCTGCTTCTTGAGGCGATCAGAAGGAGATCTCTCTCTGGGGAATCTCTCTCTGGGGGATCTCCGGTCGGAGAGAGATCTCTCTCTGCAGAGGGAGGATTCTGTGAGGCCTTCAGAGACAGATCCACGGCTCGGCTCCTGGGATGGGATCCCTCACATCACGGCCTCTACTCTCTCCTCCACTGGAGGTTCTATTGTCATTTCATTCCCTTCGCTTGTATTCTACTTTCCTCCTCATGTCGTGTTTGTGTTTATATTTCATTCTTTATGATTTAAACGTCTTTGACGTTTTTGTTGTCGCATTTTTCTTTTTAGCGTCTGTTATCGATGAAACTTCAGATTACCGATGTGAGAGAGGGAGGGAGAGGGAGAGAGAGAGGGATGGAGGGAGGGAGAAGGATGGAGAGAGAGAGAGAGTAAGGGAGAGGGATGGAGAGGGGGAGGGAGTGAGAGGAAGGGACAGAGGGGGAGAGGGGGAGAAGGGGGAGAGGGAGGAAGTGAGAAAGAGAGGGGGAGAGAGGGGGATGGAGAGAGAGGGAGGGAGGAGGGGTGTTCGTCAAGTAGCCTGGATCATTATAAATAGTTAGATAAATAGTTATAGTTCACTATGGGGGAGGATGATGATGATGATGATGATGATGATGGTGATGGTGATGGTGATGGTGATGATGATTTATGTTTATTGGTTGTTACGCCGTTGTGTCGTTTATATTTATTTGTTGTTTGTTGTGTTACTTGAGACGAGATGGTTGACAGGAAGAAGAGCCGCTTGCTTGAGCCCTGTGTGAAAGTCCTCTCTCATTCACCTCGCTACATGAATCTACCGGGCTGACAGCCGATGGCGAGCGGCCGAGGTCGCCGGCAGCGGTGTTTCATTAGAGGGGCGTGGCCATCTGTTCCCATCGAAGCGCCCCGATGACTCAACAACGCGCTGTGTGTTTCCTCCCTCCAGGGCAACGTGACCTTCTCGTGCTCGCCGCCCCAGCTGGCGGCCTGCACCTTCCTGAGCTCCAGCAGCAGCTTCCTGTCGCTGCCGGCGGCGGCGGCGGTGGAAGTGGCGGCGGGGGCGGGGCCTGCGGGGGCGGGGCCTGCGGGGGCGGGTCTCTGGCGGCGGCGAAGCCGCGTGCGCTTCCAGTTCCGGACGTGGAACCCGGACGCCCTGCTGCTCTCCGTGCAGCTGCAGCCGGAGCCTCGCCGGCTGCAGCTGCACATCAACGGCAGCCGGCTGCAGCTGAGACTTCGCGGCGCGTCGGCGGCCGCCAGACCAGAGGTCACTGACGGTGAGTTGACCCACGGGGCTCGTGGTTAATATGTAGAGGAAGCGGCGCTGTGCTCAAGCTGCTGGTAGCCAGCTGGTTTAGGCCTCTGCTCCGAGTAAAGAGGCTGCACTCTGCCACCACTAGGGGGCGACACTAATGCTGTTGACCTTTTGACCTTTTAAAAAAAAATATTTTCTTCTATTCACATGTGTACATGTCAGTCGTCATGTTACTGGGTGAGAGTAAATTAAAATGAAACACAGAAAAAATATTAAAATGTCAGGTCCGAATTGAAAACAATCACTTCAAGAAAGAATGAGGCGGTAGAAAGGTTTAAAACTCTCACAAATCATTTTAACATATGGGAACATTCTCCCTGCAAAGTTTGACTTTCAAAAAATTGAAGCAAAACAAAGTTAGAGAGGTTTGAGTTAAATAATATTTTTTTTAAAGTGTCAAAGCAGCCATTTTGATTTTAATTTTCTCAAGTAACAAACCAGTTATTTTCACTTCTATGTTTCTCATGATGTCTAATATATCCAAATATGGCATTTTTACAACTTTCGAAAAAAAATCAATAATAATAATAATATTGTTTACATTAAACTATTTATTTATTTTACTTTAAAAAGCATGTGCGTCATATTTCATTCCGTCTGTGTAATTATTTTTCGTTAACATTAAATCTCAGCGACGTCTGGAGATGTTCTTCAAACTCAAAGGTCTACTCTACTAATTCTAACCTCAGGGGTCAGAGGTCACTGTGACCGTCACGTGACCAAATGGTTCTGGCCCTGATGTACAATATCACACAGTTGTGTATTTAATGTGCGTAACATAGGTCGTGACTCCCCGTGACCAACACTGAGCAATATTACGCTTTAGAAATACATTTTAATGACAAATAATTGTCTTTTATATCCAATATTTTGCAATTGAGCCTCACAGCTAAAGATAAGATAAAATAAGTTATTCCTTTATTAGTTCCACAGTCGGGACATTTCAGGATTACAGCAGCGGGTGCACGTTAAATCATTAATAAAATAAAAAAATACAAATAAAATAAAAGATAAATAAAATAAAAGATATTTAAAAGATAAAAATAAAACACAATAACAATACTAAATACTAAAAACTAATAATAAAATACTAAATATATGTATATGTATGTTGCACACTGTATAAAATGATGCACTTGTATATTTGTTCATATATTATATTATTTTGTATTATATTATATTATATTATTTTATATCATATTATATTATTTTATGTTATATTATTTTATATTATATTATATTACAGAGTAGGTCAAAGTCAGGGGGACAGAGACGTGACGTTAGTTCGACTCTAGGATCGACTCCTCGTAGTTTTGTGTATTTATCTGTTTATTAATCCTTCAGGATTCCTTCAGGGAGTTTTTATTTATTTGGAGGTCAACGATGAAAATGTTATCGAGCGAGAGATTCAGATTACATCTCCACCAGATACGGGATCCTCCACTTCTTACAGCCAAGAAAGAGGAGGGAGGGAGAGAGGGAGAGGGAGAGAGGGAGGAGGAGGAAGAGGGGGGGCAGGAAGAGAGAGAAGGAGAAAGAGAGAGAGAGAAAGAGAGAGGGAGTCTCTTCCAGAAGTCTCTTTGGTACATCTGGATCTGTAATCTGGTGTCTCGTCCAATCAGCCGACTCTGACCCTCCTGTTCCGCTGTTCTGTCTTCGGCTGTGAGGTCAGCGCTTCCTTCTGGTCACATGACTGACTGACAAGCAGAGCGATGACATCATCACAGTTCACTGGCGGCGCCGTTCTCCCTCGATACCGGACCAATAAAAACAATAATAATAACTTTCCCCATTCGTCACGTAAGACACAAAATATATGAGAAAAAATAATATATATTAAAAAAAGAAGCTGAAGTTGCACAAATGGTCCAAAAGGTGTTAAATTAAGAGCAGAAAAGCTGACGGAGGCGCTCCCCGCTCACGCTAACATTCATCTGATTAAATATGCGGTGACGGAGTGGGGGGGGGGGGGTGACGTGACGGGGGGGGGGGGGGGGTAAACCAATGAGGGTGCGTGGCCGATTTGACGGCAGCTATTACGAAATTAAAAGTGGATCTTGAACTAAACTCCGAACACGAGGTGAAGGGAGTCCTCCTCCTCCTCCTCCTCCTCCTCCCCCGTGGCCGGCGTTGCCGTGGCAGCCGGATGAAAAGCCCCACGTCGCGCATGGATTAACCACAATGCAACGGGAGAAAAAGTCTTTCCACAGCCTCGAGGTGTACTGGGAGAAAGAAAAACACAATACCTCTGTGTGTGTGCGTGTGCGTGTGCGCGTGTGTGTGACTGACTCTCACGCTGTCCTGTGGCTCTCCAGGTCAGCGGGTCAACGACGGCCTGTGGCACTCGGTGGGTCTCCACACGGGGAACCGGCAGATCTCGCTGACGCTGGACGGAGAAGCATCCGCCGCCATCGAGCTGTGGGCGCCGCTGGCCGCCGGAGGCAGCGTCAACTTTGGAGGTACGAGTAGAAACACGGCGGCGAGTCAAACAAACCGCGGTGCGGCCGTGGCGGTGATCGGCCACGAGAGGCTTCATGCTGCGTCCTCTCCCTCCAGGCTGTCCCCCGGCGGACTGTCAGAGCCCGACTCCGGACTTCCAGGGATGCGTGCGGCTCATATTCCTCAACGGCCAGCCGGTGAACCTCGACCGCGTCCAGCAAGGGCTGCTGGGAACTCACAGCGAGCTGCGGTTCGACACCTGCGACATCAGAGACAGGTGACGTAGCAAAACATGATGTCCGGGGGCCGCGTTGTTGATCCGTAGGCGGCGGTGCGTCGCCGGGACGTTGGTGACGTCTTGGACGAACACACCGACAAGATCGGCCAATTAAACGGCAACAGGAACTCTGCAACATCCTTTTTTATTTATCCGTTGGAGGAACTATGCTAACAAGCTGCTGCGTGCCCCCCCCCCTCCCCCCAATCACCCCCCATCCCTCATTACCCCAGCTGTGTGGCCCTGTGGAAGATGGATTGACAGACCTTCGAGCTTCGCCGATATCTGCAACAAGAAGGAAAGTGTGCTAATGGCCGGGAAAAACAACGTGCTAACGGCGGTGAAGAACATGCTAACGGCTGTGAAGAATATGCTAACGGCGGTGAAGAACATGCTAACGGCGGGGAAGAACATGCTAACGGCCGTGAAGAACATGCTAACGGAGGTTATCGCCCCGTGTTTTTACTGAATCTCCACTGTGTCAAAGTGCCGGCTCTCTAGTCCAGATCGTTCGCCGTCAGAAAGTGACGCAAACACCACACGGCGACTTGGGAAGGGGGGGGGGGGGGGGGAGAGAGAGAGAGAGAGAGAGAGAGAGAGAGAGAGAGGGTTGAGGAAGCGATAGAACAACAGAAGGAGGCGCTTTTGTTTTCCCGGGCGAAGACATCAATCTTTAGGGGTGGATGTAAAGACACCGAATATGTCTCTGGTTCAATCACCTTGTAGCTCCGCCCCTAAAGCGCCCCCTGCTTCATGGTCTGACTCTAAATGACCATAAAGCATAAATGATGACATCAGGCTGTATAGAAGAAGACTTGAAACTAGAGACATAAACTCACGTTTACAATGTTTACTGAGAGAATACATATACAAGAGAAGTAGAGTCACTATATAGACTTCTATACAACCAGAGGAGCCCCCTGATGGTCAGGAGAGAGAATGCAGCTTAACACATGAAGTACAGACTTCTATACAACCAGAGGATTCTCCCCCCTGGTGGTCAGTGGAGAGAATGCAGTTTAAACATAAGCAGAAAAACTATATTTACGCTTATGTTGGATTTAAGCGTTTCATAGTAATAAAAAAAACGGCACAAATCAGTGCCGGTCAATTTAGCTAACGCAAAAAAGAAATGAGGTCGGAGAGAAACTGGAGAAAAAAAGAAACACAAAAATCAGACGTGGAAAGTTTTGTGAAGTATCCTAAAAATGAAACCCGCCATGCATTATGCAGGAGATGTTTATACAGCAGTAACAAAGAAACCGCAGAGCTCAGACGAAGTTGTGTGCTTGGTGACATTATCCACACCGAGGTAATCCGTCGCCCTGACGCTTGACGGCCTCAGCTTTTACGCTAACGTTAATCGCACCGATGTTGTCGTTCCTTTCTGACTCTCGCCGACCCTAGAATACGAGGAAGAATTATATTTTGTTTTATCGCAGCTTATCTCCTTTTCCTGTGTGCGTAATTAAACATTATGACTCAATTTACGGTCCGTGTGCACCGGGGTGTGCCGGCTACAGGGATTCCACGACCCGCGACGGCACACGGCGGTAACACACACACGATGGTGAAACGGCTACGTCGGTAATTAAACCAACGGCTGCAACCTTATCCGCGAGGCTCGGGCCCCAGTTAATAGGCGAGAGATGAAAGTGTATGAAATTATAGATGCACGCTCGGAAAGGCGTCGCAATTATGTGAAACTGAAGGAGGCTCGGAGGAAGGGACTATTAATCAGGAGAGCGCGGTTTGAAATTTCCGTGACACACTCATTGTGGCGAAATCCCATTAACGGGCATTCTAGTCTGAAGGTGACGGCGGGGCTTTTATTTTTAGAGAAACGACAAGATCCGTCAGCTTTTTATTACATTATTTATTTATTTTTCAGAACAACTGAGGCCTCATCGGATGAGACGCCGTCGATTCAAAGTCCTGCGTTTTTTTAATTTTTTTATGAAACATGAATAAACAGTAAATTAATCTTTGAGTTCCGAGGCTCGTAATTTGCGTACAAAAGAATAAAGGGAACGAGAGGAGGTCTTCTCTAACGGATAAATAAAAGATCAACCAACAAAAGGAACACGGCGATATTGATGCCCGATAAATACTCCTGAGGGGGTTTGTGTGATCTTTTTGTTTCCGTTAGCTTAACATACTGGGAACATGGCTAACTTTGAAGCTAAAAACATCTATCGGGCGTAAACTAAAGCTAAATAATAACAGGAAAATGAAATTCTGAGAAGCTGTTTGGGTATTCAATTATTAAATGTGGTGCCTCTTTTTTTAAATTGTAATTAATTACAGTACATGTAGATGATATTGTAGTATTGTGTACTGGACAATTTTGACTTTATACTCTATATTCCACATGTATTTGACGACGTTGGTTCTTTTCCAGATTTAGAATCTGAATCAACGAAAAACTTATGATGTTTTATTACTGATCGAGCAGAATATAAAGTTGTGGGGGGTCGATGTCCCTCAGGGAGTCTAATAGGCCAGAAATCTCTTTTTTTAATGGTGCAATTTGGTGTATTCTGGGCATGATTTGCATCACAGGAAGAAAAACAACCAATTCATGCATAAAATTAGACATTTTGTCTAAGAAATGTTATCCTACTCATGATTTCCTTACTGAAGCAAGAGCGTGTTGCCGTGTTCGTATTCAACCTTTCCAACTATGAATGTGGTGAATATATTGTATTATTTATGATTACTAGTAAGAAGGATGTGTAGATGTTGCTGTGTTTCTCTTAATTCAGGGCTTCCTTCATTTGAAACCTGTTGATTTTGTTTATGTATCACTAATTATATTCTAGTAATATGATATATAGTATTTAGAAATGAGCTGCATAATCTATTATATTTAGTATATTTTCAATGCTAATACCTGCTTGACTGCAGGACTATTTCTACTGTGATTTTGTTTTTACTTATCGCCGTAATACAAACAGACTTTTATATTGTTTATTTGCTATACATTGCATGGGTTGTGTAAACCCCCCGCTCTGCCTTCCAGGTGCCTTCCCAACCTGTGTGAACACGGCGGCCGCTGCTCTCAGACGTGGAGCTCGTTCTCCTGCGACTGCTCTGGAACCGGGTACTCCGGAGCCACTTGTCACAACTGTAAGCACTTCTTACTTCACCTCCTCCACCCCACACACACACACACACACACTCTCCATCGTACATCCTAGCTCTACTGAGCTGTGTCATTTGATTCCGCTCACACACCTTTTACCCGTCCGGCTCGCTCTGCTTTCTTTCGATTCGTGCCACCGAGAAGGCGTAGCGCGAATGGGGTCTTCGCCCTGACGTGACCTCGCAGACGTTATTCTCACTTTATAATTTCCATTTCCCCAAAATAGCTCACGGCTGACACTTCAGATCGACTCTGCGTGCATGAAGTTCTCCTCGCTGGTGTCACATGTCTCGATGCCATCACCCCCCCCACACACACACACACACACACACACACTTGATATTCGCTGTTGGCTGTGTGTGAACTTCCTCGGTCCCAGAATCCCCGGTTTCCTGTTTGTAGACAGGCGAACCCCGGCTGTCTTTGCATGTCAGAGCGATGCGTGTCACATCAGAGCGTCTGCTGGCTTTCAAACAGCCTTTTCAACTGAACAGTCAAACAACCCCCCCCCCCCCCCCCCCCACCCAAAAAAAAAAAAAAGTTTTTAGAATAATACACATATAATCTACATTTTATTTATCTTGAGCTCAAACTCACTTCTATAACTTGATCATTTTAAGGTGGTGGAAAGACTTGCAGCTTTAGAGAATGCTACTCTGAGGGTTGTTCTAAGGCAGGGGTGCTCAATACGTCGACCTGCCAGTCGATCGCGGCGTAGTATTGGTAGATCGCATGACGTAAAAAAATTGGCCCGCCCCCTGTAACTTTCTCTATAGCGCCAGATTACAGCAGCAGCATGTCATTTCTGTCTCTCCGTGCCGCGTTAACAGTCCTCTGCTCGCCGTCTCGCGCTCCGCAGAGCTCCGCTGGCTTGCGCGTATTGGGGCAGAGCAAAGAAAAAGTCACTATGCTTCATGTGTTAAAGCTGCATTTCTATCCTGACCACGAAGGGGTGGCTCCTCTGGTTGTATAGAAGTCTATATAATGAAATACAATCAATAAAGAATACACTGTCTTTGTTAAGTATCTAGTAGCTAAACATTCAACACCCCCTCATGTATGTAACTTTTATATATTTTTTTTATATAACATATTCTCAGATGGTTGAAAGACTTGCATCTGTAGAGAACGCTACTCTGAGGGTCCTTATCTTTTCTCAGACTAAGGGATTAAACAAGGTCCTTTTCTTCATCGTCACTCTCGGGGCTGGTGAAAAGAAATCTGCATTATTCAAAGTATCATTTTAAAATATAAAAGGTTTTGCAACATGAAAAAGACTTAAACGGCTGGTTTCTGTCGACGGAGCCAGAAAGGGCCGCCTGAAGGTGAAGAGGGGAATATTATAAATACGTCGTAAACTGGAACTGATATTGATACCTGTCTAAAATTATATATGTTAGACCCCGTGATATAGACCCTGCACAACACACTGCAGTAGATCGCTGGAGATCCTGGCAAACACTGCACTTTACTTTACTCAGCACTTTGTTTTCCCCCTGTATATTTAGTATTAGTATTTCATTTTTAGTATTTTGTTTTTAGTATTTAGTATTTAGTTTTGTGTTTTATATTCATTTTCATTGATGCTTTCATTGATTTTTGAAATGTCCCCACCGTGGGACGAATAAAGGTATATATCAAATCATATCATATCATATCATATCATATCCAATAGCTGCCTCTTTATTCACATCGTGGATCGTTGCCTTTTCAGCCCCAATCCAACCGCATAGACGGTATTACACAGCTAGCTAATAAACCGTAAGATCTGCTCCCCGCTGTGGAAAATTACAGCCAGAGGATTGAATCGAAGGCCTGCGTTCGCCTGAAATCAAGGACCGCTTGTTTGAATAAATACCGATTGGTAAATCCGCCACCGTAGGAAGTCTAGACTGAATCATGAGACAAATAAGCAATGACAGAAATACACCGCTTTTAAATCCTCAACACTTTACCGATGCATATGAGCTTTTTTTAGAAGTCATTTATATGACTGTAGTTCCCATACAGGAGGTAGTTACTACGCTGTGATCAGTCAGAATGAAAACAATAACCTATTGAAGAATAACCGTCCCCGTTCTGCTTCTTCAAGCCATCTACGAGTCGTCTTGCGAGGCCTACAAGCTGATTGGCAGCTCCTCTGGCTTCTACTCCATCGACCCGGATGGCAGCGGTCCCCTGGGGCCCGCCCAGGTATACTGCAACATGACAGGTGAGAGCGTCGTACTTCACTTGTTGTCACCTTTGCCCCCTTGTTTTTTTTTTATGGAGTTCCTCTGAGAACCATCAGAAAGCTCAGCGTGAAGAGTCCACTCGCTGGAGATTGAGCCATCGATTGGAACCGACGGTCTGAGATCCAGTGAGAAATCATTACGGCCACCGGGGCCGGTGCCCGAGAGTCGAGAGCGTATCGGTTTCTTTTCCTCAAATACCCACGTGGTGCCACTGCAACGTGTCCTTGGTTCTGTCAATCCTGGAGTAGACCCGTGGATGGATTACTGAGCAGGACCACTGGGTAGAACCCCCGGGACTCAAAGTGTCAGGGCCTCTCAGGGAGACAAACGCCGACCAGAAAGACACTCAGAACCACTTCAAAGAAACACAAAACCACTACAAAGAGACACAAAACCACTACAAAGAGACACAGAACCACTACGAAGAGACATAAAACCACTACAAAGAGACCCGGAACGAGAAAGAGACAGAAAACTACAACAAAATGACAAAAAAACAATATAACGAGATGCAAAACTTCTACAAAGAGACAAAAAACACCACAGAGACACACGCTCAAATGTATCTTTGTTGCACAACCTCTGCTCTTTATAATGATAGATTACTATTAAATCCATCTGCTGATTGTGAAGGGTTCTCGAAGCGGGCCTATAATCAATCTGCATACGGCATGTAGATATTTATGTAAATCCTTCGTGGTCTCCTTTCGGCCTGTGTGTGTGTGTGTGGGGGGGGGGGGGGGCATTAGGTCCATTAGGTCCAAAAGACGCCTTTTTTTTCACTCCCGTCTCAGTCATTATTCAGACCATGTGCGGTCTAATAATACTAGCGACGCTCGTATTTATCGTATCTTTCTGCCCGACCTTTTTGAAGCCCCCGGAGAACGTACGGTGAATACACTCTTTATAATAAACCCGTCTTCGACTGGACGAGAAACCGGGGGTTAGAGCGCGATGATGAGGACTCGTGCTTTTAGGTTCCGAAGTCACTCAAGTGTCACGGATTTAACGAGCCAGTCTAAACTCGGGGGGCCTCCGGGGGGCCTCTGGGGGTCATTAAAGTCAAAAGGGTCGATCGCTCCGGGAGCACTAATCTGCTCAGTAAATTTCACAGCGGTCCATTAAATGATGCCGTTGTTGTTGTTGTTGACTGACATTTTTAAAGGAGGGGTGTTTGCTCAAGAAAGTGTCCAACACGGAAATATAATAAATAAATATAAATATAATAAATTCCACTGCAATCTGCCCATTAGAGCTGGATAACTGTTTTTGAGTGTGTGTTCCTTCTGGGGACCATGAATATATCCATCACAGTGTACCTAGCATCGGGAAAAGAGTTGACGAGCGTCACGGTTACGTGAGATGTAAACCAGAACTTGTGCCTTCCTTTCACCATCTACCGGAATTTCCAGAATGAAAAACCAGATTAATCACAGTAGAGGATATTTTTTGAAATACATGTATTAAAACGTGCCTGGAGAGCAAAGAGTCAATAAAATCGTACTTAACATCGTGGGAAAATTTACTGGGTGGCACCGTTGCATGAGACGTTGTTTTGGGGATGTAAACTCAAAACTGACTTCCTTTCACCGTCTACCGGAAGTTATCCTTTTACTAAGTGAGGGGGGGAAAGAAATTAATCAGAGCAGAGGATATTTTTCGGAGGGCGAGGCTTTGATTGCAAGGAGTCAATAAAATCGTACTTAACATCGTGGGAAGATTCATCGGGCTTCACGTTTGTCTGAGACGTTTATTTTGGGATGTAAACCAGAACCTGTGGCCTCCGTTCACCGTCTACCGGGATTTCTCCTTTTACTAAGTGAGGGGGAAAACAAATTAATCACAGCACAGGATAAATACATGTATTAAAACGTGCCTGGGGGGCGGGGTTTAGAGAGCGAGGAGTCAATAAAATCGTTAACAAACACGCACAAATATGCACACTTGAATGTCACGGCGATGGGTTTCAAGGCCCCGGTTGACCTTTAATTATTTCCCCGTATGTAATTACCGCGGTATGATTTGGCAGGCCTGTCGGATTTATGTCTCCGGGCTTGAATTTAGAAAACCAGATCATCTGTTGCCCCCTCCATTCAGCGTGATATTTCCGACGCCACGGATGTGGGTTTCCGACGCCACGAATGTGGGTTTCCGCGTCGCGGGAGACGTGACATTTGACGGGCCCGTCCCCTCGGTTGCGGCAGCATCCCCTCAGTCCGCGGCTCTCGTGACACGCGGGGACAAAAAATAAAACGTGTCCACGTCAAGTTTTGACAGCCGCTGACGCCGTTTTTCATCCCGGTGACACTTTCGTCCTCTTTTTTTTCTTCTTCCTTTCCTTTCTTGCAAGGTTAACGCAGCAGTGACGTCCCCCCCTCCCCCGCCCCCCGAGTCTTCCTCTGAAATCGTTCGGCAGCAGATTTACCTCCACTTGACCTCAATTAGGGAATCCATAGGAAATGTAAATAGCTCTAAACCTGACAACCTGATGTGAATAATCACGAGGCGGAGAGGGATTTTGTCTTAAGGCTTTGAGTAAACACGGGGGAACCGGATGATGCTAATAGGACGGAGTGCTCGTCTCATTTCATTGGACAAACCCTGGACTCCTTTTCCGAGTGCGTGAAGAGCGAATGCAGATTATTAGGAGGGATTTCTTCTGCTCGTGGACCTGAAAGGTGGATTTATGGAGGTGTGAGGTTCACCTGTGTGCGGCCTGGAGAAGAGCATCCATTACATTTACCCTCCAGACTTGTGAGGCCGTTTAAGAAAACTTTAGCTAATGGATTCCAATTGTTCTCGTTCCAGAGGAGAAGGTGTGGACGCTGGTGGCCCACGACGTCTCGTCTCCGGTGGCGGTGCGAGGCTCCTCCCTCCTCAAACCTCACGTCACCAGCTTCAACTACGGCGCCTCGGAGGAGCAGCTCCACGCCATCGTGACGGGCTCCGAGCAGTGCCAACAGGAAGTGGTTTACAACTGCAAGAAGTCCCGCCTCTTCAATACCAAAGGTCAGCGCGGCTTTTTTACTGAGATCGAATCATGTAGTTTACGCCAATAATAAGCTATTGCATTGTGGGTATTGTATATAGGTAGTATTGGTGACCCTGTCAGGTCCTTATATGATGGTTTTGGTTCTAGGGTTATTTTGTCTTATTGATTTGGTTTTTTTAATTACACTTACAATTGCTTTTCGGGCGAAATTATACTTCCGACAGGAATATGCGTAGCGGCTATGGCTATCGACAAAAGAAAAATTCTGAAAAAGTTCTATTTTTTTTAAAAATCCTGCTAGTTTTCTACACCCTTCATGTAGTCGGCTGGTGGCGAGCAAGACCAAGGAACTTGGCTCGGGTCTCTCTCTCTCTCTCTCCCTCGCTCTCTCTCTCCCTCGCTCTCGCCCTCTTTGCAACTTGTATAACACATTTACGTCCCAAAGAAAAGATGTTAAAAGTACATAAAAAATGTAATATTCCCCAATCGTGTTACGTCTCTCGTGGTATATTTGGTTTTCTCTCTTTTGGACGTAATGTGCAAGAAATACACATTTAAATTTAAATGAACCCGCACATTTTTTTTTTTTAAGGAACAAACACATTTTTGGCTAGTTTTGGGATCCTCAGCGCTTGAGAAACACGTGATTGGCCAATGCAGCCATGTTGGTTAAAGCCCCTTCTGTTATTTACTTTCTTTTTGGCCCAAAGATTTTCTGCATTCACTCGGAATAAATGAGGGCACCGGTCTTCTCCTCCGGGACTACAGTAGTTCTGAACCTCCATGACACGGGGTGTTCTGCGCTTTGCACCGTCGGGCGCCGGCTGAGCCTCCGGCTTCCTCTTCCTTTCTCACAATGTTCACAATGAGGTGGTCTCCAATCTCTTTCTGTGTCCATTCATCTTGAACTGCCCCCCCCCCCCACCACCACCACCACCACCACCAACCCCCCAAACATCCAAACATTTGCTCTTAAATCATGAAACATTCATGAAGTCCCAGTTCCCCCGGTCCCCAGGTGCCGTGCATGCACAAACAAATAAGTCCATTATCACACCAGACATCGAAGGGAGGCAGGACAGACTCTTTTATGACGTGCTAGAAACACATCAGATATTTTTTCATATATTTTTTGGGGTCGGTTGCATTTGTTGTTCGAGAAGAAGAGATTCAGATTGTAGCTTCTATTGTCGTGCATACTGATGAGAATGCATTCAAATTAATTACTGTGACTCGTTGCGTTAGCTTACGGAGAAAAGATGTTTGAAAAGCAGTCGACTGGATTTATAGACAAGAGTCTAACTGTGCAACGTCTTTCTTGTCAGTCAATGTCCTTGGAATGACCTCCAGTTGCCGACTGATTTATCCAGATTTTTCCTTATTCCATATTCATGACACGTTGTGCTCATTTTCAGATTCATACTAGTATCTGGGTTCTCTACTAGAACATGTTTTACATGCTTCAATACTAAAAAAACAAACACATCATGTGAGTACACACATGAAATCCTCCGTTCTAGCGCCTGTCTCTTTAAGAGCCCCTGCCAGATAAAAGAAGAAAAAAAAGCCCAGTCTGATCTGATTGGCTTGCTTGAAGATTAGACGGTCTAACGAGCCTGCATGCCGCAAATCAATAATGTATTGTTGACTCTCATGTTTTCTGCTCCAGTCAATCCAACATGTCTCCTTTGCGTCGGCGTAGAGGTCACTCATAAGAGAGGGAAGCCAAATGGCACATAGGCGTGTTTGTCTTGTTAAGCATCCGAGGTCTCATAAGTTGACATGTTGACATGTTTTTTTTCTCTTATTATTTTTTCAAAGACAGCGTTCTTTGAGCAACATGCTCTCCGTTGTTTGTTTGATTGATGCGATACCACTTTCTACTGACAACGCCGGAATCTCAATTCACTGATCACCTGTATGTCTCTTTTGTTGCCAGCTCTGTTGCATTGTGGGAGATTTATTCTAGGGGACGCATCGGTATTAGATATCAGATATCAGATATCGGGCCGATGGCGACTCTAAACAGCTGGATCGGGTTTCGGGGACGATCGATATGATTTTAATTTAATATTTATTTACGATGGACATTTTATACCTTTTTTAAGTCCTGACACTTGTATCGTAGTTCCAGTTAATTTTTAAAATAAAATAAAATAGTTAATTAAATTCAGTCATTAAATGTATATCCACATATTTATTTGTTAAAGTTTACATTTATTTATTTTACAAAGTTAGAAAAGCAAATAAAGTCAAGCTGGACATGTTATACATTTTGAAAGTCCTGACACTATTCCAGTTAATTTTTAAGATTTCTTAAAAACATGTTTATTAAATTAAGTAATAAAATGTATATCAATTATTTATTTTATTTTAGTTAGAAAGCAAATAAAGGCTTAACGTGAAATAGTAATCCCGGTGTCCTCCACATAGTGAAGGCTTACGGCTTATTAACTAAACCCCGGTACTCGGAGTCGGCCGATACTTAAAGCCAAAGTATTGGCATCGGGTATTAAAAAAATCAACACAAATAAAGCAGAGAGATGCCTCCATGCCTCATGCAGCAGTTGTCAACATGAACGTTTCCATCATTCAGCGTCGGTCGATTACGACGCGTACGAGCCGATGCAGAGCTGATGCATGCTGGGTAGGACGAAGGCATCGTAGCGTGTGACACTTGATGATGCATCGTGACACGGAGCTTAATGGGCTTTTCCCCCCCGCCGGTCTCGCCTCATCTCCGTTGCTGTGTGACGGATGATTGAGGCCGGACCACTTCGCCCCTCGGAGGAGGCGACGAATTACGGCGTTAATGTCTCACTGACGCCCGGACGACGTGTCGGGAAGTAAACGGCAGCAGAGAATCACAACAACAACAACAACAGGGGAGAAAATAAGCAATTTTGGGTGTTTGTTTATTTAGCGGGGAACACTCGGATGAACACCGCCACGCATAATCAAGCAGCAGATGCAAAATATGTGGAGCGTCTCTGGTGAGGCTCAGTGTGTGAAGGTGTCACGGCGTTGTGCTTGTGTATTCAAATCTGGCATATTGAGATTTTTTTTAAATAGAAGAAATAAATGTGTCCAAAAGAATATATGGCGAAAACTTTTCTTAAAAAACAAGAAATAAATGTCATTTCAAAATATTTTTAAAAACTGAATAAATGTGCTTGAAAAAAACGTATGGCGGAAAAAAAAGTGTGGCGAAACATTTTCTACAAATATAAGAAAAATGTGTGGAAGAAAATAATCGTATGGCGAAAAATAAATAAATAAATAAATGCTTCAAAGAAAATGTGGGGCGAAACATTTTCGAAAAATAGAATTAAATGTGCATAAAAAAAACATTTTTCGAATTTTCTAATCTTTTGTTTCTTCACTCCCACTTGTATCTGCTGTATTTTATCTTCATTATATTTTGTCACGGCCGGAGTAAGTGTGCAGCAGATGAGGGGGGGGTCAAGCCAGATGGGGATGGGGGGGGGGGGATTTAGTGTGAAGAGCTCATGGGTGACGGGCAACAAAAACTCAGATGATGGACCGACAAAGGAAGTGGGGACTGGTTTAAGTAGAGCAGACAGGTGTGTGTGTGTATGTGAGGGAGGGGGTCAGGTGACCACGAGGATGACGTGGGGAGTTACTGCGCCACGGTGGCAATAACTCAACCCGGTCGCTTAGCGTTTCGTAATCACATTTTAATCTGAAGTCGACTGAATGTATAATTACAAGGACGAGACGACGTCAGCCATTTGTTCTGAACGTCTGAAGCCTTGAATTAAACGCTGAGTCATCGGAGAGAGACGCACAAAACTTTACAATAAACCTAAAGAGGAGGAGCCCCCTGGTGGTCAGGAGAGAGAATGCAGCTTTAACACATGAAGCATAGACTTCTATACAACCAGAGGAGTCGCCCCCTGGTGGTCAGTAGAGAGAATGCAGCTCAAACACATGAATCATAGACTTCTATACAACCAAATGAGTCGCCCCCTGGTGGTCATTAGAGAGAATGCAGCTTCGTGCTCATCCTATCTCCCAGTGCCCTTCATGTGTACTTTTCTTTTTGTGTTGCATTCTGGGCCGGTGAAGCGAATCCCTGCAACCCTCCAAATATAAAACTCGTGACCGTGACCCACTTGAGCTCCGGGCGCTGGCCGGTGTTGCCGCGGCGACCGACTGTCCGGTGTCTCGTTACAGACGGCAGTCCGCTGACCTGGTGGCTGGACCGCCACGGCGAGAGGCGGAGCTACTGGGGCGGCTTCCTGCCGGGGGTGCAGCAGTGCTCCTGCAGCCTGGAGGAGAACTGCGTGGACATGAACTACTTCTGCAACTGTGACGCCGACTCCGACGCATGGTACAAACACACACACACACACGCACACACACACACACACACACACACTGACAGACACACACATTTTAGTTTATGATGTGGGTTTTTTGTCCGTATTGCTGCGAGAATGTTTATATTGTATTCTTCAACCGCAGCGTTTAATAATTAATTAAACTTTAAAGCCCTGAGGCGGTGAACGGAGACCAATTTAGCGTTTGGCCTTTTTTTTTTTTTTTACCTCACATCTACATATTGACACATACATTTTTAATTGGGCACTTAGTCCGTGCATTGTATTTAAAGAGATAAAAAAAAATACTGAATACATTTAAATCACGTTTAAGAAGGTGCATGTACAGAAATACCTTCGGTAATACGTAGAGGAGAAAAAAAATACAATAAAGTACAAGTACCTCAACGTTCTACTTCCGTGTAGTACTTGAGTATATCGACTTAGTTAAACTACACGGCGTCCTCTACGCTGATCAGATGAGTTATTGATTTATTGCGCAACCATTTCATGGGCTGTAGGTGTGCCTAATAAACTGATAACAAAAATGTACCAAAGCAGAACTTTATACGCGGTTCCTAATATGAATTAAAAATAAAAATGTCAGTGCTATCTCATAATCTGAGGTTTATTCATGAGCTATTATCTGGCCCCGCCCCCATTGAAACACCACGCATGATTAATTCATCAATTCATCCATCAGGCAGCCAACAAACTCAGAGGGAATCCGTCGACTCGTTTGAGTCTCCGGATGAGTGATCGCCGATCACACGGCCGATCTCATACCACTTTACTCGACCGGAGGAGAGAGAGGCTGCATGCGTCTCTGAGCGTCTTTGTTTACCGAACGTTAATCTCCCGCCGAGCGGCTCGGCTCCAGTCGCCGTGTTTCCGGCGGCGCTGCGTTTGGATGAGATGTGTTTACTCTAATGCAGAAGAATGGATGTCTTTTTTTAATCTGGACCCCCCAAGACGGCAGCTACCGCCCGAGGCGGCCTGTTATTTATGTGTGTGTGTGTATGTGTGTGTGTGCAGGGCCAACGACACTGGGGTCCTCTCCTACAAAGACCACCTGCCGGTGAGCCAGCTCGCCGTGGGGGACACCAACAGGACGGGCTCGCGGGCCGTGCACCACGTCGGCCCGCTGCGTTGTTACGGAGACAGTAGGTGATCAACCCTGCCGGGTGTTTGGGTTGCAGATAGAGAGGGGGGAGGGGGGGGGGATGAAGTTAATCGGTCGGGCAACTGGCAGCTAGGAGCGTAAACCTCGTAAAAAAAATCGGATTCCTGTTTCTTAGCCAATCAGGGGAGCCAAAAAAATGTGGGGCGACGCAGAAAGGGAGGGAGGGGGTGGGGGTGGAGGAGGGCGGGTGGAGCTGGACAGCACCGCTGGAACATGAAAGAGGTCGTAGATATTTAGTGCTCCGCGTCCCACACTGAGCTCTGGGACAAAGGGCAGCTCATCCGCAGTCAAATGAAGAGCAGCCCTCCCCCCGCAGTGATGAAGTGCAGACCCCCCACGGTGATGAAGAGCAGATCCCCCGCAGTGGTGCTTTAAAGTGCCATTTTTTCAAAAGATGTTAAAGTGTGTGTTTTCTCGATCCATCGGGAGACATTCCGGTCATAAACTCGGACGATTATATCATACTTCTGTAATAACTGCATATTTTGATATTTGAAAAGGGGAATTATGTCAAACTATGGAGCCGCACTACTAATCGAATATTTACCCCGAAATCACAATTTGTGTCTCCCCCGCGATGAAATGAAAACCATCGACCTTTTGAAATGCGTTTCTTAAATGTCGTGTTCACAGAGAGTTTTCACTCGGAGGTCGTCGTCACGGCGCTGGACCACGCCACACACACTGAGCTGGTGCTGAGCGATGAACATCTCTCTTATTCTGCCTGTTTTGTGATATACATGCCTAAAAGGGGGAGTTTGTGTATCTGGCAACACTGAGATCAGTCGACCAATGACTGTTCAGGTGGAACATAAGGGAGATACCATTTCCAAAACGTGTAAGGGGTAAAAAATAGTTTGTGAAAGACCCAGAGTAACGCAAATATCCGACGAAGCAAGATCCCGGACGAAAACATGACATGTCCGGGGAAAACCGGACGTCTGGCCTACACTACGAGCACTGCAGAACCTACCCATCAATTAATAATCACGACAAATAATCAAGGATTACCTCACAAAGATCTTTATTTAGTTTATCGTCACCTTTCTTTCTTTAAAAAAAACACATTTACATTGAGAGGGATATACAGTATATATATTTGAAATTGACTCCACACGGCTCTCAACATGGCGACAGCTGAGCGGCTAACAACGGCTGAGCGGCTAACGACGGTTGAGCGGCTAACGACGACTGAGCGGCTAACGACGGTTGAGCGGCTAACGAAGGCAGAGCGGCAAACGAAGGCAGAGCGGCTAACGACGGTTGAGCGGCTAACAACGGTTGAGCGGCTAATGACGACTGAGCGGCTAACGACGGTTGAGCGGCTAACGAAGGCAGAGCGGCAAACGAAGGCAGAGCGGCTAACGAAGGCTGAACGGCTAACGAAGGCTAAACAGCTAACGAAGGCTGAGAAGTTAACAACGCTTCTGATCGGCGTAGAAGCCGTCACTTGAGGGGGCGTGGTTTTTAGTGCACACTTACACATGCACTTTTTGTGAACAAGGCACTGTGTAGAGCTTAGAGTACATCACAGAGCAAGAGAGAGAGTTCTCCCTTCCGTCTCGTTAGCTACAATAATTTAGCTGTCGTCCACTTTTCTGATGTTTCCTTCTCGAGTGTTCCTTGCCTCCTTCCTCCCTCCACTTCACTCCCTTCCTTACCTCCTCTCTCCTTGCAGGGTCCCTGTGGAACGCGGCGTCCTTCTACCAGGAGGCGTCCTACCTCTACTTCCCCACGCTGCGGGCCGAGCTCGCCTCCGACGTCTCCTTCCACTTCAAGACCGGCGCCCCGTCGGGGGTGTTCCTGGAGAACCGCGGCCTCAAGGACTTCATCCGGGTGGAGCTCAGCTGTGAGTCGCCAGGGCGCCGCCGATAACATGCCGGGAGGAGCCGTTGGTTCATCCTGCGTTTCTCGGGGGGGAAATGTTCTGTGGTCGGGTGACGGTTCAATCTCCCAGAGAAAGCCGGCTGTCTGGTCTGTGGCGTGTGATGTGGGCCTAATGACACCGTGGACAGCTCCGTTGGGGGAGGTGGTGGGGGGGGTGGCTAAGAGCGTGCACTTATTGCCCAGAGAGCCCTTAATGAACACGCCAGGCGGGCGGGGGGGGGGGGGTTTTCTTCATGGATTCACTGAAGGAAGAAGAAGAAGATCTATTTATGCTTAAAGGACTGACTTGTTTACAATGAAGAGATAAAGAGATGAAGAGATAAAGAGATGAAGAGATGGTCCGTGGCTGTAAGGTTTATGATCGTGGAGCCTGTGTTCCCTCAGCTGTGTCTTGTAGGCGGTTTTAAAATAATTTTGCCGTGTCTTTTTTGTCTCATAAACCTAAGAGAGGGGGTTGGGGGGGGGGACCTTTTTATAATTCAAAATTGTATTAATTGGGGGGGGGTACTCACTGCCCAGAGAGGCGTCATGAACCGGCTCGATGTGAGGAACCGGAGCAAGAAGAAGGTCTATGCATCAAAGATTGACTTGTTTACACCAGCGGCAATAAAGAAATATTCTTGTTTTTTAACGATTGCGCTAAACAATGGGGAAAACGCTCGTCCCTCAGCTGTGTCTTGTAGGCGTTGATTATTTATTTTTACAGTGGTCGAAAAAAATAATACTTTAATAGATGTTCACAGTTTTAATCCCCCAGGGAGACGATTCCCACATGTGTGAGGGCAATTAGAGATGGACATTTAAAACCTCATTCCCAACCCGACCCACCCAATGTGGGGTTACAGGCTGTGGGACGTTCAGGTACATTCAGGTACATTCAGGTACATTCAGGGGACGGAGACGTGGAAAAAGTCAAATAATCAATCAGGCAAAGTAAAGCCATTCGGAAATCAAAATAATAGAGTGAGAAGTTGTATGGAAAAAAAAGAACGAGTAATGGATAAGGGACAAAAATGTAATACAGTGGGGCTTTTGTCTCAGAACTGTGGGAGGGGGGGGGTATTTGGAGCCATTATGTATTGCCGCAGCGTCGGGGAGACGTTGTGAAATATTGACGAGCTGTCAGCCCGAGCCCCCCCTCATAAATCTATTCAGGTCATCAAGTTCTCCCAGCAGCATTGTATCGCATTGCATCAGAAAAGGAGAACAGAGAGGAGCCTAAGAAACACCCAGCTGACCGCCGGTGTGTGTGTGTGTGTGTGTGTGTGTGTGTGTTCGTGTGTGTGTGTGTGTGTGTGCGTCTAGCTCCCTCGGTGGTGACTTTCTCCTTCGACGTGGGCAACGGGCCAGCGGTCCTGACCGTGAAGTCCCACCTGCCCCTGAACGACCGGCAGTGGCACACCGTGAGGGCGGAGCGCACCGTGAAGGAGGCGTCGCTGCAGGTGGACCAGCTCCCGCCGCGCCTCCTGGAGGCGCCGGCCGACGGACACCTCCGCCTGCGGCTCAGCAGCCAGCTGTTCGTCGGTAAGGGAACGCCGCCGGGCTTCAAGACGAGCCGGCGGCGAGACGTTCGCCCCCGTCGGCTCCTCGGGGGAAGCGTCCGACCCCCGAGGGAACGGGTCTGTGATGGGAACGGGTCTGTGATGGGAACAAGTCTGTGATGGGAACAAGTCTGTGATGGGAACGGGTCTGTGATGGGAACGGGTCTGTGCTGGGAACGGGTCTGTGATGGTGGCTGCTGGTTGCACTGGAGACTTGGACTGGGAACACTGGCCTGAAGCTGGGAACATTAGGGCTGGTCAGTATGAGCCAAGAAACAGGGAATGTGTGTAATTTGTTCCCATGTGTCAGTGTTCCCTGGGTCATATGTTCCCAAGTGTCTCTTTTCCCTGGTTAATATGTTCCCATGTTCCCTGGGTCATATGTCACCATTTTTCTATGGTTCATGGATCATATTTTAGTTGGGTCATATGTTCCTATGTTCCCATGTTCCCTGGGTCATATGTTCCCATGTTCCCATGTTCCCTGGGTCATATGTTCCTATGTTTCTTGGGTCATATGTTCCCATGTTTCTACGGTTCATGGATCATATTTTTCTTGGGTCATATGTTCCTATGTTCCCTGGGTCACATGTTCTTTTAAAACCCTTTGAGTCGATGGATGATTTCTCTGTCAGAAACGTTATGATAATAATATTTCTGGGTTCAGCTTTAAAGGAATGGTTCAAGTGAATTGATACAAACTCAAACACCAGATGTACCTTTAAAACATAAAGCGAGTTATCGGTCGGCGCTCTGGAGCGACCTTGAGGCGACCTTCTCTCCCTCAGTTGGCAGAAAAGTTGCCGAGCTGTTTTTTAACGGGAACTTTGAAATTCTTTTTTATTTTATTTTGCACTGAGCAGAGTCAAAATCTCCGTTCCCCGACTCGTATGAAAACTATTTATTTTGTTTTTTCACAGCTGAAACGGAGAGAATAAGACAGTAAAAAAATAAAAAATACAACCCTGCCCTGTCAGCTGCTGTGAAGAACTTGTGTACTTTAGTTTTTTTTTCCATTATTGCTCTGCTTCAGGAGCAATAACGACCCCCACACACACACACACACACACACACACACTCTACCACCTCTACCACCACCACCACCTGACATTTTAATGTGCCTTTAATAATACACCGGCCCTCTGGAGGGGACAGGGACCCTATTTATAAATAGAAGTGTGTTCTCCCATACCGTCGGCCCACAGTTTGTGCACTTAACGTGTCATTTAGCTTCAGAAATAATTCACAGAAGGAATGAAGTGACAAATGAGAGCAACTGTTGATCTCCAAGAGAACTTGTCATTAGCGGAAGATGTAATTATGTTCACAAGGCGGTTCACAGGTGAACTTTTATGACATCCACTCAGAAGATCAATGTGATTATGCCGGCTTTAAGACTTTGTCCGGCATTTTAAAACAGATTAGGAGTTCGGGAAAGAGATTTCTAAAGCTGTAAAAGGAAGCGCTGCAGACATAAAGAACATGAAATATGAACTCAGTGAAACAAAACAAAAAGCACCACTGTGGCAGCTAGGGGGGTGGGGTCTCTAATTGGCCTGATTACCAATTAGCCAGCTGCTGTGGCTAATTAAAGACCCCACCCCCTAGCTGCCACAACCACCATGTGTCTAAATGTAACAAACAATCCGTCATATTTTATGAGACATTACATCATTTGGTGTACAAGGTCATATGTTCCCATGGCTCTTTGTTCCCTGGCTCAAGTGTCCTTTGTCCCTAGTGTCCCGTCCAATGGACATGAACCTTTCCAACGTCCCCCAGAGAAAACAAGTTCAACATCGAAACACTTAAATGTCTTTAAGTATTTATTAAACAGGAACGATTCAATTGAATGACCAGCGCTCCTCCGATGGTCAGAAAATGTGAGCCAGACCTTGTTATTGATGAAGAGTTAGCCCCTCATCCCTCATCCCTCCTCCCTCTCTGGCTTCTTCCTCCTTCCTATGTGGGGAACAGGTGCTGTCTGCTTTCCCAGATGGTGTTGTGGTTAATACCTAAGAGGTGATAGAGAGAGAGAAAGACAACAAAGCACTCTGACAATAATAATAAGATCTATTATTGGCCCTCGCAAGATGAGCTGAACTCTTATATTCCATAGTCCTATTTCCCAAGTTTCTATGTTCCAAAGGTCTTATATCCCAGGGTCTTATATCCTTGCGGTCCCAGACTCGTATGTTCCCGAGATCCCCTGTTTTCAGGGTTCTATTTTCCCAGGATTTTGTATTCAAGGGTCCAATATTGCCACGGTCCTATCTTCCCAGGGTCCTCCGTTTCCAGGATACTATTTTCCCAAGGTCATATAGGCCTAGGGTCTAATATCCCAGGGTCTTGTGCTTCCAGGGTCCAAATCCCAGGACAGTGTGGTCCCAGAGTCATATGTTCCCAAGGGACTGTGTTATCAGGGTCTTGTATTCAAGGGTCCTACCTTCCGAGGGTCCTGTTTCTAGACTCCTATGTTCTAGTGTCCTATCTTCCAACAGGCTTGTTTCTAGACTGCTATGTTTTCGAGTCATATCTTCCAAGGGTCTTGTTTCTAGACTCCTATGTTCTATAGTTCAATCTTCTGAGGGTCTTGTTTCTAGACTCCTATGTTCTAGAGTCTTATCTTCTGAGGGTCTTGTTTTTAGACTCCTATGTTCTAGAGTCCTATCTTCCGAGGGTCTAGTTTTTAGACTCCTATGGGACGTTCAGCTTCCCAGATCCCTTTACTCCAGGGTCCTTCTAGGAGGCTTTTCAGAAAGCCAAAGAACAGAAGAGAAACCTTTCAAATGGAGTTTGAATGATTAAAAATCCATTCGCCCCCCCCCGAGGAGGAACCTCCAAAAAACTGTTGTTGTTTCAAGCAGCGAGACATCAGGCGGCTGCACACTGCAGGTGGGTGATTTCAACACATTGACCCGGGGGGAACACGCATTGAACATTTGACCCAGGTCAGAAACATCGCTGACCGCATCACACCCTTTGAAAAGGTCTTGTTAATCCATCACATTTGGAAGATATCGAGCCGGAGAACACAGATCCACGAGAACAAAAGACTCACTCCGAAACCGGGGAGCGCAATAAGTGAACGACCTTTAGTTTGTCCGTTGGCCGGCGGCACGGACTCCTAGAAAGGCCACGAAGCCGCCGTGATGCCGCAAGCATGTACGTCGCCGGGAGAAAGAAAGCTGAGAGGCCGACCCAAGAGACGCCTGTCCTGCTTGACCTTACCTCCAGTAACATGCGGACCCCCCGCTTTGAGACTACAGTCAGACCCAGCCTCTTGTTACGCACAACAGTGAAGCGTTCTGATGATTCGTGTTCAACCCTGAGTCGTGTTGACCAACATGAATTTAAGAGTTTGTCGTTTTCTAATTAATTTCCGGAAATCACCTCAAGAGCAACAAATGAAACAGAAACGAGCTGTAAACATGAATGAGATGACATTCATAATCATGTGGACATTAATCACATAATTTTCACTTTCTTATCTACATATATACTCAAATCTAGCAAACATCTAGCATTAGATAGATACATTGATAGACAGGCACGTGCACAGATAGAGCCCTAGTGGTGCTCAAGCACCAGCCCCTTTGCCCTGGCTGAGAAAAGTGCCCTTTTTTCAGGACGCACTTTTTTTTTTTCTTCGTTCATCAGTGTTTAAGAATAAAAGTTTCTCTTTCTGTCATCAAGTCCTCCAAATGTGTTTTGATATCCGACGGGGCTTTTATTTGAGTTCTTGTGAGACTTTCGCCCCGACATGCTCCGCGACGCTCACGAGCCCCCCCCCCTCTCTCGCTCTCTCTCTCTCTCTTCCCCCCGCCGCGCCCCTCCCTCCTCCTCCTCCACGTCGTGCTCGCGCAGGTCTCCTCGCGCCACCGAGCGAGCGCACCTCCTTCTCCTCTGACCCGCAGCATCAGACACACAGGTCATGACGTGTTTGTCCCCTGACGTTTTGTGATAAATCAACCACAACATCAGCGCTGCTGAAACCATGACGTCACAACTGGTCCGACGTTTCCTAAAAAAATAAACAAACTAAAACTCACGAAATCCGTGACTTCAAAGCTTTGCAGCCGTTACTGATGTTAGTTATGTTTAGAGAATGGAGAGAGAGAGAGGGAGAGAAGAGAGGAGAGAGAGAATAGAGGGAAAAGAGAGAGAGAAAGAGGGGCAGAGGGAGAGGGAGAGGAGAGAATGAATTCTTATTTTGTTCTATTTAACAGGGGCTAGTCTTGGATTTGCGTGGCCAGACTGAAAGAAATCATAATGCCTCTCTGGTATTGTTCAGAGGGCCAAATGTGGAGGTGGGCCGTATCCAGCCCGCGGGCCTTAGTTTGAGGACCACTGCTCTTGGCTGTTGATGTCTATCAATATCGCTCATTTTGAAAATGACGTAAGAGGGCAATACGCAGGGGCAGTTTTTCCTACAGGCGGTATAGGCGGCCGCCTAGGGTGCCATTCAGAGGGGGGCGCTAAAAATGAAATGAAAAATTGTCACTGACAGGGTTTGAACCCAGGACCTTGTGTTCACCGAACAGGCGCCTCTACCAACTAAGCCACAGTGCCTACATTTATTTATTTTTACATTGCATCACTTTTTGTTTTCTACCAAAAGTACAAAACCGTAAGATCATTTAAAAAAAAAACACGAGTGTCACGGCTGGAATTAGGGTGGACCCAAATGCACGACTCGGGAGATGGACTGGAAAGTAATTTACTTTACTGAGAGTTACAGTAGAAACAAAACAAACTGGAACAAAGGAACGCTAAGTAAACCACTGGAGCGCTTGGTCATGGAGAACACAAAACAATCTGGCAGAGGACAAGTGGAAGTGAGGGAGCTAAATAGTGAGGGACTAATGAGGGGATGGGCTGCAGGTGAGAAGGACATGAGGACCAGGTGAAGGTAATGAGGGACTACCGAGTAGGGATGAGAATCGATAGGATTTTAACGATTCCGATGCCTTATCGATTCCTGCTTATCGATTCGATTCCTTATTGATTCTATTATCGATTCTTATTGGGCAAGGGGTGGAAAAAAAGAGCACAATCGGGTTTATTTACATTAATTGTCTTTTCTATAATTTTCTATAATGCTGCACACACCATATACAGTATAGATATACACATTTACATTTGTTTAAATAACCAAAAACATTTATACATATTCCTCTTGAACTTAAAATAAAACTTAAATAACTTAAATAAAATGTATTCTGGGGGCTAAGCGATTAAACATCTCTATTGTTCTGCCTGTTTTGTGATATACATGCCTAAAAGGTGCCTAATATTTCTAGACTGAAATAATATCAGCATTATAATTATTATAACTGAGGATTTTTTAGTTGCCTATTCTGTGGTGCCCCCTCAGGACTTGGTGCCCTACGCACAGCGCGTAGTGCGCGTTGAGGGAGCGGGTGCTGGTAGTAGTGGATAGCATGTGTATCAGTAGTAGTGGATAGCATGCCGCACAAACAACAACAATGCAACTAGTGGAGGCGGCAAGGTGCTCCGGTTGCCAGATTGGAGATGGTGAAGTATCGTACCAAAGGCTCAAAATGGTCGTATTTGGAGGATAATCATCGTGTATCTGGCAACCGTGAGATCGGTTGACCAATGACTGTTCTCTATACCGTCAGCGTTCGCGTCAGAGCTCGCGCCTAAAGGTGGACCGTACCATTTCCAAAACTTGTAAGGGGAGAAACGGCAATATCCGACGAAGCAAACTCCCTGGACGTTTTTGGAATCCCTGCCGGACGCATTTTTTAGGGCTCAAAACAGACATTGTCGGGTAAAAGAGGACGTCTGGTCACCCTAAGATAAAGCCACATTAAGAGGGGAGGCAAACACTATATCTGCCTCAATGCAGGGGGCTGAAAATTGAAGATTCTATAGCTAAGCTAGCGGAGTTTAATGCTAAGTTTAATAATGGATTAAAAATCGATATGCTCAGTTTAATAATGGGTTAACACGATAACGCGAACGTTTGCTAATAACACACGCCCTCCGATAATTAACACCATTACGATCAAATATTTCTCAAAACTGGACTTTCAATCCAAACGTGAAGTGATCACTAATGGGAGACAATGCTGGAGCATCTTAGCTCAAATCATCATCATGTATTCTTCAAACGAAGGGACAGAAGATGACTTGATCCACTACACACAATAAAGGCAACTTGCTTCACACAGTGAGTGGTTGTGATCACTTTGAGGAGTTTAGCTTGGACAGAAAGAGATGAAGCGCCGACGTTAGCTGAGCTGCTGCAGCATCGAACACATGACATCCTGTCATTTAATTCCATGCTGTGTGTTCCAATGCTTATTCATATTTGTTATTTTTCCTCCCTTCGACGAAATAGACTTTTTACACATGTTACAAGTGGCGTAGTTGTCATTGTGTCGTGTGAAATAGAGCCACACTTTAGAACGCTTCTGCTAGTTGCCATGTTTGCTGCAGTCTGAAGAAGAAACCAAAAAGTTTGCGCATGCGCAATGCCACAGAGGATCGTTAGTGGAACCGTTAAGGAATCTGGCTAACGATTCCAAACAATCGGTCCACTGGGAACCGGTTCTAAAACAGAACCGGTTCTCGATGCCCATCCCTACTAATGAGGGAGTGATCAGAGGCAGGTGAAGGGAGTTGGACTGACGAGATGGGAAGCAGGATCTGGAATGACAGGATAGTTAGACAGGATGAAAACAACTAATATAAAAGGAAAGTATGGAGCTGAACTGTTACAACGAGTGAAGCTTGCCTAATGTGCGACCCATTAAAGCAAAATGGGAAAAGGAATCTGGGATAGATATTTCTGAGGAAGAATGGACATTAATATGGGGGTACCAATGGAAATGTACCAGTTCAATGAGCTGGTGAGAGTTTAACTGGACAAATTACATAAGATATTTCATTACACCATCTCAGACATCTCACTATAGCGATACCACTCCTGAATGCTGGAGAAAATGTGGACACCAAAGCGCAAACCATTATCACATCTTCTGGGACTGTCCCATCATTAAACACTTTTGGAAGGCGGTACACAATACTTTACAGGACATCTTTTGCGAGGACATTCCTTTGGACTTTAAGATTCTGTACCTTGGAAATTTGCCTCAGAGTTGGCCGAAAGGGGACAGACTCTTGATTAATGCATTGCTGGTGGCCAGCAAAAAGTCTGTTACTCGAAAATGGTTACTACCAGAGTGTCCTACAATTACATCTTGGAGAGACATTGTAACGGATATCTACAGAATGGAGCAGATCACAGCTCATGTCAATCAAAGAACAGAAACATGTCTTAAACACTGGCAAAAGTGGTGCAACTATGTCAGATAAATGGCCTGACTGTATTTCTTTACTCTATGGAAAATGATTTCTCCCTGCTTTATTTATTATTATTATTAGTTTTATTACCATGGTATTGTTTCTCTATTTGCATTTTTTTTTCTTCTCTTTTTGTTGGCCTGTACTTCTCTATGTACAAAGAACCTGAAAAATTGAAATATGGGTATGTGAGATGTATGTTTTGAACACTAATAGAATAAAAAAAAAGAAAAAAAAAGCTGCTCAGCCATTAGTCCACTGAAAGCTGCTCAGCCATTGGTCCACTGAAAGCTGCTCAGCCATTGGTCCACTGAAAGCTGCTCAGCCATTGGTCCACTGAAAGCTGCTCAGCCATTGGTCCACTGAAAGCTGCTCAGCCATTGGTCCTCTGAAAGCTGCTCAGCCATTGGTCCACTGAAAGAAAAAAATAGCAATAATAAAATATATATAAAATAAAAAATATATAAAATAATTTGTAAATACAATTAACTTAATTTCAAACAAAGTGCAAACAACATATACTGTATTTCCTCACATTGAACAGCAGGTTTTCTCAAACAATAAAATAACACAATTATGAACAAGGTGTGCAGGTCTACATGGACCATATTATGTTGTGATCATATTCCTATGTATACTCCTATTCATATATATCAATCAGTGACTGGTGTGGGCTTGCTTTGCTTTACAGATTTTGTCAAAGCTGGTTGGAGATAGCTACTCCCAGTTCATTTAGACCAGTCACAAATCTGTCCATCTTTGTACATACTTCCTTCTCTTATCTTTATCTTTCTCTGTCGCTCCGTATCTTTCTCGCTCTGTGTCGCTGTGTGTCTCTCTCTCGTTCGCGCTCCCTCACTCTCTCTCTCCCTCGCGCTATCTCGCTCGCGCGCTCTCGCTCTCGCTGGTTTTGCCACGTCTGTCTGTGACATGAGCCGCTCTGGTGGTTGGAACACAGTGCATGTCACGTCGGTTATTTTATATTGTTTTACCGGTGTATGTGTGCGTCTGTGTGTGTGGGTTGGTGATGAAGCCGCGACCCCCCTGTAGTACTACCGCGCCCCCCCTGGGGGTTGCGACCCCCACTTTGGGAACCACTGCATTAGCCAATCAGAATGCTTGTAATGTTGTTGCTATATAATAATTCATCTTTATTCATAAAGGAAATGTAAGCTAGCGGTCTGATGCTGCCCAGAGGAAACACAGGTCATATTGCTGCTTATGCTAACTCTGTCAGAATTAGTTTTTGGCATTGGGTGCCCTTTATTGGGGTTTGAGCACCTGCCCCCCAAAATGTCTGTGCACGTGCCTGTAGATAGATATATACTTTATTAATCCCCAAGGGGAAATTTGTCGTCACAGTTTTAGCACCATTAAACTAAACACACGAGAATAAAATATAAAATATAAAAAACAGATGAAAGAACTAGATGTATACAAGTAAAATATAAAATACAAAATGAAGTATATATGTATATAAAATGAAATATACACACACACAAACAAATGTAATACAATCACTGTGCAAAGTATAAAAAGTAAAATATAAAATACAAAATGATATATATATATGCATACACAAATATAATACTAATGACTGCAGCTTCAAAATAAAAGTTCCCAAAACATACATAGGCCCTTATAAATAAAGGCTTACGGGGAACAGTCCCCGTATAACAGAAGCATTCAGAGGCGTTCAGAGGCGTAACGACTGGCCGTCATCTGGATGTTCTTCCCCCTCCCTTACCCCCCCGCAGGAGGAACGGCGTCCCAGCAGAGAGGCTTCCTGGGCTGCATCCGGACGCTGACCGTCAACGGCGTCCACTTGGACCTGGAGGAGCGCGCCAGGATGACCCCGGGCGTGACCCCCGGCTGCCCCGGCTACTGCAGCGGCTCCACCAGCCTGTGCCACAACCGGGGGCGGTGCGTGGAGAAGAGCAACGGCTACGTGTGCGACTGCTCCCAGTCGGCCTACGGCGGGACCACCTGTAACCAAGGTGAGCCCCCCACACACACACACACACACACAAAGACACCCCCCCAATCGACGGGCGAGAAATGTGATTAAAAAAGGGTTAACGCAAGATTACGGCGAATAAATAATCAATCTTTTTTTCCAAGGTTATCCCGTTTGCGGGGCCGGCGTTCGATAAAAAAATAAAAAAAGCAAGCGACGCCAGAGGCAATTAATACTTGTCCTAGCTCCAGACTCCCAGGAACATTTAAAATGCATTAGACCAAATGATCCCCAACGAGCGCGGCCGAGGCCTCCGCCAGGAGCAGCAGGCACCGCGGACGGAGGCCTTCAGGGTCCTCCTGCTCGGCGTGTTGGTTGTGAAGAAGACGGCCGAGGAGCAGCTCCTCCTCCGACTGCTCGGAGTCGTCCCTGCTGTACGGCGCCTCTCAGACGACCTGCAGGGCACAGACTCCCCGTGTGTCCGTGTTTCTATCAACGTTGTTGAGCTTTTCAGGCGTAAAAATGCAGCTGTAAATAAATAAATGCTGTCAGACGTATGAAGGATGAAGGATGAAGGATGAAGGCGTTATGAAAGTGCTTCACTTTAAAAGGCAGATAAACACATCAGTTACCTGGTAATGATGTAAAGCAGCTGCCTCTAGATTAATATATATTATAAACTAGAAGAAAGTCTGAAAATGAATTCAGCCAACTGGGAGTGACTCCTCTGGTTGTATATAAGTCAATGCTTCATGTGTTAAAGCTGCATTATCTCTCCTGACCACCAGGAAGCGACTCCTCTGGTTGTATAGAAGTCTATATCATGACTCTACTTCTCTCTTTCAGTCTCTAGTTTCCAGTCTTCTTCTATACAGCCTGATGTCATCATTTAGGTAGGACTTTATGGTCATTTAGAGTCAGACCATGAAGCAGCATTATAGGCGGGGCTTAAGGTTTCATCATTTCTCTCGGCCGAGTTTTGCGTTACAGAAAAGATAATGTTCTGAAGAGGGATCGCGGTAAATATACAGTACCTACACACACACACACACACACACACTCACACTCACACTCACACTCACACTCACACACACACTCACTCACTCACACACACACTCACTCACACACACACTCACACACAGCCCCAGGAGGACAGCCCTACCTTCAGCTGCTCTTCCCGCTGGCACTAAATACTTTTTCACTTTTGATGAAGTCGTGTTGATTTATTTTATATCTGGAGGCAGAAAGATCCATCTTTAATCTGACAACCTTCTTCTTCTTCTTCTTCTTCTTCTTCTTCTTCTTCTTCTTCTTCTTCTTCTTCTTCTTCTTCTTCTTCTTCTTCTTCTTTTTCTTCTCCTCCTCCTCCTCCTCCTCCTCCTCCTCCTCCTCCTCCTCCTCCTCCTCCTCCTCCTCTCTTCTCTCCTCAGAGGTGTCGGTGTCCTTTGATGCCGACTCCTCGGTGACGTACTCCTTCCAGGAGCCGTTCTCCGTGATGCGGCGCCCTCAGCCGGCGGGCGGCGCCCGGCGGGCCGGAGAGGACGTGACCTTCAGCTTTGTGACGAAGAGGAGGCCGGCCATGCTGCTCAGCGGGAGCAGCTTCAGCCAGCTGTACATCGCCGTCCTACTGGCCAACAACGGTACACACACACACACACACACTCACTCACACACACAGAGACACACACACACACACACACACACACACAGACAAACAGAGACAGACACACACACAGACACACACATTTTGGCCAGAATGAAGCTGCACAGTAACTCACAGCACTGACATGTAGTTATCTCTGGCAGCCGGTGGGGAGAGCGTGTGTGTGTGAGTGTGTGTGTGTGTGTGAGTGTGTGTGTGTGTGTGTGTGTGTCCAAGTTTAATATCTATTAAACCAGGATAATAATATTTTCTTTACTCATTAATGACTCACAGGCCTCCAGGGGGCTCTGGTGAGGACTCCTCCTCCTCCTCCTCCTCCTCCTCTTCCTCTACCCTCTCCTCCTGCCCTCTCCTCCTCTCCTTCCCAGCTCAGACTTTTATCTTTTTTGACAGAATCTGGCTCAAAGTGAACGAGGGAGATTTTTAAAATGAGACGAGTAGAAGAAGAAAAACTTACATTTCTAATGAAATATTCATCCCGCGCGATGCGTTCGAGAACCGTCGGGAAAGGTGAACATCTGAGGGCGCCGGTGTTCTTTCCTTCTGGGACGTAGTGGTTCTACCGCGTGGCTCTGGAGGAGCGGTTCTCCTGGTTCTCCCGGCTCAGCTGTGTGCTCTGTCTCAGGGAGTCTTCAGATCCGGTACCAGCTGCAGGCCGACCGGCGCCCCGACGTCTTCAGCCCCGGCGGCGCCAACCTGGCGGACGGGCGGCTACACCGGGTCAGGATCCACCGGGTAGGGAAGAACCTCTACGTGCAGGTACGGTGACCCACATATGTATATACATATTATATATGTATTTGTATATATAAGCAAAATCTGGTTTTAAGAATCTTTTTCTGTCACCGTAACAAATCCATTCAAACTAAAGATATTTGTTTTTAATTAACCGCATGCCCGAATAATTCAGAGCTCACAGGAAAAAAACTTTTTTTTAATGGAGCCTGCTGCAAACTATTATTATAATTTAATTGTTTACTGTTATTATTTTTTAAAGCAAGCGTGGCGAAAATTTGTATTGTTCTATTTTGTTATTGTTTTGTTTTTCATGTAGCCTGGCATAAATCATTATTATTATTATTATTTTATTTTGGAGCCTTGTGCAAATTATTATTATTGTTTTGTTTTTATATTATTTTATTTTTTTAGGTAGCCTGCCGCAAATCATTGTTATTATACCTATATATTGTTATTAAAAAAAACATTTTTTAATGAAGCCTGGCGCATGTGATTATTACTTTTATGATAAAAACATTTTTAGACGGTCTAAACCACTTCCGAGCTCTCCGTAGAGGGGTCTGGGTGTCATGAAGCCGTAGAGAGACGTTTGATTTCTCCACCAGATCGACCAGGACGTCCACAGGAAATACTCGCTCTCGTCGGAGGCGGAGCTTATCTCCATCAGGTCCCTGACGTTGGGCAAAGTCACCAGTAAGTTCTCCTCCTCCTCTCGGCCAATCGGCGGCCCCCGTGACCGTGTCTCACGGCGCGATCTCTCTCCTCAGCGGGGAAGGAGCAGCTGGACGGCGAGGCGGCGGGCGCCGGCGGGCGGGGCTTCGTGGGCTGCCTCTCCGCGCTGCAGTTCAACCACGTCGCCCCGCTGAAGGCGGCGCTCGCCAACCGAGGAAGCTCATTGGTCACCGTGAGGGGGCCGCTGGTCCAGTCCAACTGCGGAGCGCTGGCGGAGTCCACCTCACACACACTGCACGGTCAGAGCACACACACACACACACTGCACGGTCAGAGCACACACACACACACATTGACACACAAACATATGCTCTCACAAACACACTCACACACACAAGCACACACTCCCTTACATACACTCACACGCACACACCCACTCACACAGACTCACACGTCATGGTTGTTGAAATGTTGCCTGAATAATAAACAAGCTGATCTTATTCTTTTTTAATTTTCTGCAAGTGAGATAAAAAAGCCAAAAGTTCCCAAACAAATCAATTAATCAATTAATCAATTAATCAATGAGTTGATGTCCAGACATATAAAGAAGCATCCTGGTTCAGCCTCTTCGTCTACGACTATCTGATGAGGAAGACAAGATTATTGACTTCATTAGAAGACACAAAGGGTGAGAGCGTCCCCACGGGCTGAGGGTTCGATTCCCGTGTGTGTGTGAGTGTGACTGTGTGTGTGTGTGTGTGTGTGTGTGTGTGAGGCGTTGTGGGCCGTCATCTCCTCAGAGAATCAGACCCCCGGCCTCAGCTGGATCAGCCTCTGACCCACAGAAAGGATAAAGCCGTTAGAGGATAATCAGGTTTATTGATAATGCCGGATTGACAGGATTATGGGATGGACTGGATCAGAACCTCCCCCCCCACACACACACACACACACACACACACACGCTCCATGCCCTAGTTGTTGCCGTTTGTCTCTTCCTCCTCACGGTCTGACCGCGGTGATGAAGACGGCCTCCTGGCGATGAAGTGACCCAGTTTATGAAAAACAAGCCAGAACCCTCAAAGAGTTCTGCTCCGGGAACTTCTGTCGGAGACGAGCCAATCAGATCACAGCTTTCAGCCCGACCCGTCACAGCGGTTCTTTCAGCCGTCGCTCTACGTGCATTTTATTTATTTTATTTTATTTCTACATTTTACAGTTTTTGGTTCGAGATCGTTAAAAAACACACGTACAAGTATTCAGACCCTTAAAATGTTCACTCGTTGTTTCATTGCAGCCCTTTGCTAAAATAAAAAAAGTTCATTATATTTCTCATGAATGTTCACTCAGTAACCCATCTGGACACAAAAAACAGACATGTAGAAATCTTTGCAAATTTATAAAAAATGAAAAAGTGAAAAACCACATGGTCCTAAGTATTGCGGTCCACTCCCTCTGATCCTGCTGGAGACTTGAGGAGGAGAGGAACACACCTGTTCTCACAAGACCTGACAGCTCACAGTGCATAGATAAAGATATATGTGAACACCTTCGTCAGACGCCCTCTTCATCCTCTCGTCTGTGGAGGCTCCAGATTGATGAGATTTTCTCATTTAGAAATAAACAAAACAAATATTTTTAAATGCTTTTTTTGGGGCAACGAGAAGCAGACACCGGCTTCAGTCTTCGCTCGGCATCGAATTGTTATTGCTTGTTTTAATACGACATCTTCTCACTTCTTTGTATTTACACCGAGATTTCACAAAATCTTTTGTCATTGAAATTTGGTTTAAAGTCCTGGACACCCATTGGTCACCATGTGGATGACCCCATTGGTCTCCATGTGGATGACCCCATCGGTCACCATGTGGATGAACCCATTGGTCTCCATGTGGATGATCCCATTGGTCTCCATGTGGATGACCCCATTGGTCACCATGTGGTTGACCCCATTGGTCTCCATGTGGATGACCCCATTGGTTACCATGTTGATGACCCCATTGTTCTCCATGTGGATGACCCCATCGGTCACCATGTGGATGACCCCATTGGTCTCCATGTGGATGACCCCATTGGTCACCATGTGGTTGACCCCATTGGTCTCCATGTGGATGACCCCATTGGTTACCATGTGGATGACCCCATTGTTCTCCATGTGGATGACCCCATCGGTCACCATGTGGATGACCCCATTGGTGACCATGTGGATGACCCATTGGTCTCCATGTGGATGACCCCATTGGTCACCATGTGTTTGACCCCATCGGTCACCATGTTCATGAACCCTGTGTGTAAAACAGACGAGGGTCTAGGTTAACGCTGGTTTCTTTGTCCTCCTGCTCCTCCAGATCAAACCGTGACGGCCAATAAGGACGAGGATCAGAACGGCGCCGCCCAGAAGGACTTGGCCGTGATCGCAGGTCGGTTCCTCTTTCCTTGGAGACAAGTCACGACGGTTCCCTCCATCTCACTCCTCTCAATAACCCCGATTTAGCTCTGGTTTATTTTCATTACTCAGCTTTGTTTTGAATTTTAATTGACTCCGATGATGGTGATGATGATGGTGATGGTGAGGGTGATGATGATCTTGATAATGGTTTAGGATTAGTTTAACATGTTGGTAAAATACAGGGGGGGTACAATACATACAGGGGGTAGAGGAGGTAGAGGGGTTCAGGGGGTAGAGGAGGTAGAGGGGTTCAGGGGGTAGAGGAGGTACAGGGGGTAGAGGAGGTACAGGGGTTCAGGAGTAGAGGAGGTTCAGGGGGTAGAGGAGGTAGAGGGGTAGAGAGGTTCAGGGGGTAGAGGAGGTTCAGGGGGTAGAGGAGGTACAGGGGTTCAGGAGTAGAGGAGGTAGAGGGGTTCAGGGGGTAGAGGGGTAGAGAGGTTCAGGGGGTAGAGGAGGTAGAGGGGTTCAGGGGGTAGAGGAGGTAGAGGAGTTTCTCTAAATATATTCAAATTGTTGACTTTCTTTTCTGGAAGCAGAACTTTAACGTTTGGACGTAGGACGGATTTTCCTGTTTGGTTTTCTTGTGTCGGTGATGCCAGTCGGAGCTCCTGAATGTCTCGTGTGTGTCGCCGTCCTCTGAGCCTCGTCTCTTCTCTGCTGTGTTCTTTAAGGCGTGGTCACGGCGGTGGTCTTCATCGCCGCGTGCGCCCTGGCCGTGATAAGCCGCCTCCTCTACCAGCACCGGCGGGCGCAGCGGGACGGCGGTGGCGGCGGCGGCGTCAAAGAGGAGAACCGACTCGGCACATACACGGACTACCGGACAGAGCTGCACCTCCACAACCCGGTCAGGGAGAACACGAAGGAGTTCTACATCTGACCCTGTGGCGCCGGAAAGCCGCGGACCTACTTACCTCTGAAGGACTTGAAGGACTCACAGCTGGACGCGCCGCTGCAGGATCCTTTTCTTTTTTCTGTTCTGACAAAAACACGTGGCCCGGATGAGAGTCTCCTGAAACCGGCTCCGGTATTCGATGTCCGAAAAATTCAGGCCGCCGTGGTGTTGCAAACATTGTGAAGCAAGAAGGTGGGGAGGACAAGGGGGACGGGGGGGGGGCACTCGGAGGTGCGACGAGCGACAGCTGCTGTCCATCCTGAATGCGCACAACTTTTTTGTTACAACCCCTCCTTCCTCCCCCCCCCCTTCAAATGAGCGGTGCGTCCTCACTGCGGCGGGACTCACTAAATTGTACTCGGCGAGTTGGGAAAAGTAGGCCAGGCCTGTAAGATATGCGTTAGCTGCTGTCTTTGTTTTTTTCTTTCCCAGTGGTGGTGAATGTTCTAGAAGAAGAGAGACGGGGTGGTCGGGGTGGTCGGGGTGGAGGGGACAACACTGCCTATATACTGTATGAGTGCCTAATTTGCATACAAGTTTTTATTTGAACATTTTTAGAAGTTATTCATGCCATTTGCTGAAAAAGCAATCTCATTTCCAGAAGAGGAGCTTCACGGTGTCGTTCTGTTTAAAACCGTCTCGATAGTTTTGAGTTTCCTGTCCCACCAGCTGACCCTCGAGTTTCTTTCCCTGTTTTGTGAAGTAGCACAGAAACCTAGAATCCTGTAATCTTCTTGTCAACTGGATCCACCTTCAAGTGTTTCAGGGGGATTTTTTCCCCATAAGTTTATCCCTATAAAAAAAAAGCATAGCACACCATTGGACCTCATTTATGTATTATTATTATTAATAATTGATGTTACTGTGCAAAAAAAAAGAAGAAAAGGTGCAACGTGTAGAATCCTCCACCACTGGGTTCATATGACCTGAATGTGATATTAACATAACAGCAGGGGGCTACCACTATAACTCTTATTATATAATAATTTACATGAGTCACCCTTTGAGTTTACTTTTTTTTCTGCCACTTTGGATTTAATCCACACGACAAACAACGAGAGCATTATCGACAAGCTCTCCTTCCTCGCCCTCGTCTTCACGTTGGACGCCGGGCAGACCGGACAGCTCCGGTGACCTCACCGTCACCTCCGGGGGATCAAGTGGTATTAAAGGACCTTTCTGGGGTCGGCGGTAAATACCTCGAGCAGCACAAGACGTTGACGTATATAAGCGTTTTTAAAATCACGTTAGTTGACTTGATGATTTTACTTTTCTTTATTTTTGACCTTACACGTTGCACATGAAAGAATTCCAAAAGCAATGATGGACATCGGATGGCGAAAGTAGCAAGAAAATGAACTAGCTAACGGAGGGCAGAGAGGACTATCATAGTCACGTAGATGCAAAGCGGTGGAACACAAGTCCAAATATCTACTGGCTGAAAAACCCGACGGTGGTATTAAACCTGGCCGCGAAGCAGCTCTCGGGCGTGGTGTTGCCGTTCTTTGGCAAAGGCGCGGCGTTCACAGTGACCGCTGAGTACTCGCAGGAAGGTCAGTCGAATCAGCTTTTCGGCGGGATGGAGCTACAGCCCGGCACAGCTGCAGTTGGCTCCGGGGTCGCGACCTTCACGGTACTCTGAGTGACTCCGCACCGCTGTTTGAGGCTCGTGTGCTCCACGCCGTGACAGCCCCCCCCCCCCCCCCCCCCTGCTACAGAAGGCAGAAGGGTTGTAGTGCGTCCGTGATTGAGCGCCAGCGCTTTAGAGCTTTTTGCAGATGCAAGAAAATAAAAAGGCCACCTGGCCGAAATGTTATGTGTTTATTATCTGGACTACAGGGATACGTGGAGTTTTCTACATATTTCGAGCAGAATACCTTTTTATATTCATCGTACACTGGTCAAATCCTTAGAAGAGGAAGAGAAAAACACCCAAAACATGCTGAGCGTCCAGAGCTAAACCTCGTAGTGCGGTGAGCCCGCAATGCGCATCAAAACGCCAGAGAACAGAAATCAAAGCATGGATGCAAAATGAAGATTTAGCTTCTTCTTCTTCTTCTTCTTTTAGATCTTTACCAACTAGTGAGGCTAAAAATACTACAGTTTGACCCGCGAGCAGAAAAGCGACGTTAGCTAAAATCTCTAAACGAGCTTGTTGGCTGCAGCTGCTCCTCGTCAGTTTGAGCCGAGCAGAAAAGGGTTGGAGCTGAATGGGGGGGGGGTGTCGGTTTATTTTTTTTCTCCACAATTTTTGTCTCGATGCACCGATGGATGAGAAAATAGACTCGATGAAACACCGCCGCCTCCGTCTGGCTAGAGGTCACGTGACTGAAAGCGACCCGAGGTGGTGGCAGTCAAAAGATCATCTGGGGCCCATCTGTGCATGTCCTTGTTATTTAAGTCTCAAGATGTGATAGTCTGCAGATCTCCAGTTATCAGTGAATGAATAACATACCTCTCAAGAGTGCTTTGGTTCTATTGCAATGGATTATAACACGTGGTTACTTCTTCTTAATGATTTGTATAGCTGCAGTTTTATTAAGGATCTATTGTATAGATGTATAATTTAATAATAAAAGTGAATATATTGATTAATTCTCCGTTGTAAAATGGCTCGACTTCCAACAGCTTCAAACTGGATATGTTGTCAAGAAAGATCAGTTGCCTCCCAACACGGCGACAGCCAAGCCAGCTAAGGTGCTAACGTAGCTAACGGTACTAATTTGAGCTAACGGTGTTTATCTGGTAGAGCAACCGGAGGATAGATGCTACACTTCCGGGACACGTAATCAGACGTCAGTGCAGAAGGAAGCGCTCCCACTTATATATTATATATATATATATATATATATATATATATATATATATATATATATATATATATATATATATATATATATATTGATAGATAGATATACATTTTCTTAGCTCTGAGTTATGTATATCGCCTCCTTTTAAAGGCGTTTATGTCTGTGTGTTTTACCTTGTAGCAGCCCACCAGTCATTTCAGTCAAAGTACATCTATGTAGCTAACGATACTAACTAGAGCTAACGGTGTTTACCTGGAAGAGGAACCGGAGGATGCGTGCTACGCTTCTCGGAACACTTAATCGCTGTTATGTTTATGCTCACATGCACCGACATGCACATAGCAAATTATATGTTTCTTTTTTTAGCTCTGAATTATGGATATTGCCTCTTTTTAAATGTGTTTACATCTGTGTCTTTTACCCTGTGGGAGAAAATTCAGTCCAAGTATAACAATGTAGCTAAGGGTATTAACTAGAGCTAACGGTGTTTACCTGGACGAGGAACCGGAGGATGGGTGCTACGCTTCCGGGAACACGTTATCAGATGTCATGCACATAGCAAATATATATTAATCTTTTTTAGCTGCAAATGTCAGATATTGCCTCCTTTTTAAAGTTGTTTACCTCAGTGTCTTTTACTCTGTGGCAGTAATTTCAGTCCAAGTACAACATTGTTTGCCGGTAGGAAGCCGGTGAGGGATTTGCATGCTCCTCCCCATGAGGCGCTTCACTGGCTGGGGAAAAGATGCATGGCTTAATTTATTTATCTAAATATAGCTGCAAAAGGGAGATATTAATTGGGAAATAAATCTCTTTTAAGAGGTTGTAAATTGTCAACGTTTACTCGTTTTAAGCCTTTATCATTGTGCCATTGTCAAGAAATTATCATTTTCATTCAAAATAGATACAGTGATGAAAGAATTATGCCAAGTGATTGAGCTTTATCATGTCCAGATATTTAAAAAAAGGCTTTTATTGCAAAAAACATTTAAGTCGGACTCCACAACCGCTGACTTTAGGGCATAAATAATGATGTTTTAAAAAATGTAACCAGATGGGTTTGGAGTCTTAATTGAGTTGCAATTGCACAGTGCGGTCATGAGTCACGGCGAGTTGATGCAAAGTACACCATGTCTATGCTAATTTGGCAATTACATGGGGAAACGGCATTGAATATTATAAAACGCATTAACTCTTCCTCAGTTGATTCAATCACACCCTGTACTCATTCTGATGAATATTGCTTTGCCTTAACTTCAGAGGGGTCGTTGCCAATGAAATAATAATCCATCCGTTATCTTCCGCTTACCCTCGGGCCGGTTACGGACGCAGCAGAGTTTAGCAAAGCACTCCCAGGCGCCTATTTAACCACCCAGGTACATTTCCATTTCTTCTTGGGGGAACCCTGAGGTGTTCTAGGACCAGACGAGATGTATATATAATCCCTCCAGCGTGTTCCGGGTCCACCGAGGGGCCTCTTACCAGTTGGACTCGCGACTAGCAGGATCCTGATCAGATGTTAAACCTCCTCAGATGAACCATTCAACCTTCATTGAACTTCACACCGACGTCTTTTCAATCAAAGGTTGAAAAGCCACTGAAATACACTTCAACTTTAATGCACATTTGCAAAAGCTATAATAAACTGTCGAAAGACAACTCGGGGTTCTCAAATTATTTCAGGTTTCCACCAGACCTTTTTTTTTTCTTTCTTCTAAGCAGCTTCTCCGAGTCTCCGCCTGGATGTCCGAGTAATCCAAGATGGCGACGGGCGGAATCGGCATTAACGGGACGCTTAAAAACATCAACGGCAACTGCGTCGCTTTGGAAAATCTATATTTGCATTTTGAGAACAGAAAGCGTTTGTTTCCACACACTGTATCCTCTGCTGCCACAGCGTGTCAGGAGTGTAACGCACGGCTTATGTAAATAGATTCACTTTGTACTACTTATAAATTCAGAGCTGCCTGGACAGGTATTCTCAAAGAAAACTAATTGGTAAGTCGTGTCACTGCTACATCTGCTCCTCAAGCCTCTTTGTTGTGCCTGTGAGTTTGCAAACAAATACAATTTCACACTTCTTTTTGCATTTAAGGGCTTCTTTCTTTCTCTGACGCTGACCTGCTTTCCCTGTTTGTTTTCTTTCTGTTATGTTGAGTGTTGTGTTTTAAATGAACGCTTTCCTGTTCATAGTCATTTAAATACCCGTCAATACATTGTCACCTTGAGTTACGCTGGGTGAGTTCGGATATTAGTGCACTCAAAAGGTAACGTTGTGTTCACTTTGTTCTCTCCTTCAAGGATCTTTCAACACGATGGAAAGCTGCTTCCTTTTGTGCATATTTCATACCGACACAGTTAAGTGTCTGTGGGTGTGAAAAACAACAAATGCCATGAAGCATATACTTCTATACAACCAGAGGAGTCGCCCCCTGGTATTCAGGAGAGAGCATGCAGCTTTAACACATGAAACAGAGACTTCTATACAACCAGAGGAGTCGCCCCCTGGGGGCGAGGAGAGAGAATGCAGATTTAACACACAAAGCATTGCCTTCTATACAACCATAGGAGTCGCCCCCTGGTGGTCAGGAGAGAGAATGCAGCTTTAACACATGAAGCATAGACTTCTATACAACTAGAGGAGTCAACATACAGACGTGAGTGGTTGCGATAGATGATAAATTTGCCTATTTCGCCTCAAGTTTAAATATTTACAATGTTGAATATTCGCAACGCTGTGAAGGTAGCATACGGTTGAATTTGGCCAGATGGTGGCGCTATTACAAGGAACTCTCCGTTTGGTCTGCAATTTGAAACTTAAACTCAGAAACAATATTCCTTCCTTTCTTTTTAGAATTTTTCCAGTTTCACATGAGTCCATTTCTGCTTAATAACGTTGAGTTAGCGACAGGTGAGTTTTACCGTCATTTGGATGAAGACTTGAATGTTGAACTGAACCACCATGAATCTGCTTCATAGACGTACAGATACAAGAGAGAAGACCTGCAGGGAAGACACACAACGAACCCTGAGTTCCTGGTGATTTCGACATCTTTGGCCACTGAGCAAAGTCAACCTGCTAATGAGGACTCTCTGAAGCTCCTTACAGCCAGGAAGAGGACCTGGAGCTGACATCGTTTCGGTTGTTCTCCTCGGAATTAAAAGATAAAACACGTCTCGGTGAGAAAAGAAACACAAGGGTTATCTGATGGTGACATTGACGCAATGACAACTCTTGAAAGGTATTTAATTTCGGAAACTCTGCACGTGCAATCATTATCAATTATTCATCGAGTTTGTCAGAGCTTCAAAATGTAAAACTATGCACGTCAGAGATTTTTTTCTTTCTTTTCTTTCTCCCGATATTTATCAATCCAAGGTCTTGGCGCTCGGATCCAAACCCCGAGACACGTTGAGCCTTCGAGTCTCACGGCCGACCGGTCAAAGTCAACATCTTCACCACCCGAGCCCGGTCTCCAGACCCTGATATTCTGTATGGTGGCCTGCACACGACGTCCATAACGTGTAACCATACTACTAACATCTTTTGTCAGAACTTTCTGGTCCACATAGATAATTGTAGTGGAGATTTTCAAAGTGGTTGTTGTTGTTTCGTTTCTGTCCCCTGATGCTAATTCGTCAGTTTTTTCATCCACCAGCTCTCAGTGGTTTTGCTGCTGGTGAAGAACAAACCTGCAATTATCTCCGCCTGCAGCTATCCGGAATTATCCAAATATATTCAATGGGGAAAACACCCGAGCCGGGTGTGAAAGTCGAGTTCAACACCGCGGCTGTGCGTCAACGCCCAATCTCTTCGTGGTTATTATCACGTAACCCTCGTCTTTCACCGGCCTCGAGGCTCACGTGTCCTGTGACTATGTCTTCTTGTTACTGGCGAGCGTGTCACGCTCAACTCCTATGCAGTTTAAAAGAATGAGGAGGATGACGGCTTCACGACTTAATATTTCCAGTTTTATTTTATTTTTAACAAGGCTAGTATTAAGGCAGTTTGTGAAATAGTGTCAAAAATGAATCAATTGGACCCAAATGTCCCTCAGCATGCAAACAAAGCCAACGGGAAGTCAATTAAAATCCCTTTTCGTGCAGGGCACATTAATTAAGCGAATGAATAACAAGTTTTTCTTCAACCTTTTGTTATGTAGCGCTGAGTCTTCATCCAGCACAATAAATTGTGCTGAAACACAAAACCAAAAGATTGCATTTCGTGACTATTTCCCAAACTGCAGTTAGATCGTGTAGTTTTTAGAACACATTCAAATTCCTCCTATCAGAAACAAAAAAGATAGAATAATGACACTTCAATGGACAACCAATGGACAACCAATGGATAACCAATGGATAACCAATAGATAACCAATAGATAACCAATGGATAACCAATGGATAACCAATAGATAACCAATGGACGACCAATGGATAACCAATGGATAACCAATGGATAACCAATAGATAACCAATGGACAACCAATGGACAACCAATGGATAACTTGAGGTGTTGTTTCTATTACTGATACAGTGGGTTTGAAATACCCCCCCCCCAACACCGACGTCTTGCATTAGATGTGATATTATAGTGTTACGTGCTTCTTGTACATACTGTTTTTTAAATAATGTGTCATAGGTGTTTTAATCCATCAAGTTGACTTGCGTGAATAAATAAACAAATTAATGCCGCTTGAGTAAAATTATGGCGGAAATATATGTATTTATACCGTTGACGAGGTGACGAGGTGACAACACTACGACACCGCCGCTGTGACGGAGATGAAACGCGAAGGGAAAAGAGAAAAAAGAGAAGAGGAAAAAAAAGAGAAGGAAATCAAAACCACAAACCGGACCCTGAACATTCGTTTAGCAACACACTGCAGATCCAGTCACTCCATCTCCAATATATACATATATATATATATATATATATATATATATATATATATATATGTATATATATTTATATATGTATATATATATGTATATATATGTGTATATATATACACACATATGTTTGTATGTATATATATACATATATATATATGTATACATATATATACGTATGTATGTATGTATGTATATATATATATTCCAGCGAGTGGCCGATTAAAACGTGACAGTCGTATCAAACCGACCATAATTGTAACACAAACCCTTTTTTTACAACGCGTGTTAATTTCAAACATTCATCTTTCGTGTCCGTACACACAGAGGTTAGCGTGAATTAATTGTCCCGCTTCAATCACGCTTAAATTGGGGGAAGAGAATATACAGCAGCGGTCACGAGTTGAGATAATTGAACCCCCCCCCCATCCGCTTTTCGACAAAAGTGAAGTAATGACTCACAGCTGGTTCTCATTTCAAATCACCACAGATGAATTCACAAGTGTGTGAGAGGGATAATACACGGACAACAGTTGTTGAATCGCGCGCGCACATGCTAACGGGAAGCGAGATGAAGTGGCTGGAATCACCTTGCATGCTTATTCATTAGTTCCGCTATACTTCAGGACACCTACGCAAACTCCTGGCAGCGCAGCAGGCACTGCTTCTTATTTTTTTCTTACAGCATGAAGAAAAGTTTTACTTTCCAGCAAACTTCTGAGCTAACGAGCTGCGCGGCGCGCGAGACGCTCCTCTTCTCAACTTCCCGTGCGGAAGCCGCTAAAAGATGAGAGGAGTCGATGTAAAGACGTGCGTAACGACGCTATGACTTTAGTACGGGGAAGAAATGTCAAATTTGAACCCCAATGTAAACACTGAACTACTTATTAAATTAAACGTTATCCCTTTGTCGGTACACTGACGACACGCCGGTCATTTGGGGGTTAAGAGTTGTTCCCGAGGACACTCGGACCAGCGGAGCCGGGAATCGAACCTGTGCGTCCTCTGAGGGACAGACCACCCCCCCGACGTAAGAGACAAAACTGGCCTCATCCTGAAAACAATGCTCTCTTGTTTTTTTTCCGATAACCCATTCTTTAAACATACCACTAGTATGAAAATAGTAAATGGAAAAATTAAATCTTCTCGGCAAACAATAGGGACGTTTTTTTTCTGAAAGGTCGATTCATCCCCCAAAAATAAACACACTCTCCGCGTTATATTTGTGCAGCATGGCATCGTTGGGACTTTTACGGCTATTTATAACCCACCGCTCTGCCTCTTATTGTTACCTTTTGTTGGGTTTTGATCAGGTCAGAGGTCAGACTATCATCGTAAGTAAGTCCGATAAGATGACGTCATTCTGCGTAACAATTCTTTATGTGTGAGCGTGAAGTGATGTCATATATCGTTCTCTATTTTTAAATGTATTCTAAAATTGTAATCCTTTCAGAAATCCCCCTCTTACCCAATAGAATCTGATTTATTTTCTATTTTAATAATGCTCTTCCGTACGTATTCCCTCATTCCGCATGTCGCGATTTAACCAATCCACGACTACGCGTGCAGGAAAGACCAGCCGTACTGCAGGAGGATTTTAGTTGAACTTCAATCAGGTTTATTCCAACAGAGTATCACACAAGTAGCATACGTGTACACGGGTCTGTAGGAAGGAACTCCGCTCGCTCGGTTCCTGACAGACTGAAATTCCAAAAGATAAGTTATGCATATAAAGTCTCTAAGAGCATTTTTGATTGGATCATAATAAGTAGGAGGCGGCCCGTGGTTTAGACTTAGGAGCCTCATTGGAGCACAGGGTGTAGTCCAACCCTCCAGGCCCCACCCATCTTCCTTCTCCAGCCATCAGTAGTGTGTGCATGTTGTTTCTCGTTCCAGTGTATATGGGGTTAATTAATTCTTCTTGAAGAGTTCATGTGCAGGGCAAAGATATGATTCACTTGTTGCTTTTGGAAGATTCTTCTACTGGGCTCAGGAGTCTCCCAAAACAATCTTATCTCTTTCGGGATGGGACTAGCTAGCCCGAAGGTCGTTCCCAGGATCTGCAAAGGGCCTGTGTAGGTGTATGTGTGGGGGTGACAGAGAGTGTGTGTGTGTGTGTGTGTGTGTGTGTGTGTGTGTGAGTGTGTGAGTGAGAGAGAGAGAGGGGGCCTGCTGAAGCTTTTGACCTTCCGTGACCTTTCCATTTTACACATAATATTTATGCACACAATAATAGGGTAAGCTAAGCAAAAGTATATATTCTTTACACGCAGTTACTGAGAAAGATGTCGAGGCCGGATTTGCTTTTCCACTGTTATTTCTACCATGTGAACGAGGAAACTACGTGACTTTCCCACTTCAGAATAACAACGGGCCGCATTAAGGTACTCGTTTGTGAATCTACAGACGCTGAGCCGGCGTACTAACTAACTAATTACATGCAACTTGCTATTTAAGCTCCTAAATCTGATATGTGTTCATACACATGTTCACCAGTGGATGTCAAGGACTTTAAACCGAATTTCCCCGACCAAACATTTCATGAAATCTCCGTGTCTACACAAGTATACATCTAAATCACACAAATGAATGAGAGACAATAGTTTGATTCAAATAATAAACATTTGCATAAATGTATATTCTTTTAATCAAACTGTGTAAATGAACACATGAATATAACAACATTTCCATTTATTTTCCAATTTGGGGATTTCATTTTTTTCAAGGACTATTCTTGGCCTAGAAATAACCTTTCCTAAATTCCATGACTTTCCCAGGTTTTCCACGACTGTACGAACCCCTAAAGTAATTGTGGCATGAGCATATTCCAGCGTATCTAAAGGAAGCCGGAGCGTAGATGCAGTGGAGCGTAGATGCAGTGGAGCAGGTAGTGGAGCAGGTAGTGGAGCAGGTAGTCTCTCCAGACAGGGTGAGGACGAGGTTCTCCTCGGCAGACGCCGCTGATGAGAGGCTTCCTGCGGAGGCGTCGCGTTCGGGGGAAGATGGAAAAACACGAGAGCGCGAGCCGCGAGCGAGGCCACCGCGAACCCACGACAACGCCCACATCCTGGGCCGCCTGCTGCCGGATTCACGGACGTCGATCAATCCAAACGCTTCTTCCTCTCGGCTAAATTAAGTTTATTTATTCTGAAATACGAGAGTCCTCTGCCCTCATTATAATGTGTGTGTGTGTGTGTGTGCGTGTGTGTGTGTGTGTGTGTGCTAACGATGAGATACTGACAAGAGAATCTAGCTGTCAAATTACCTGAGTTGCCCCTTATAAAGAGGTACCACCAGTATATACACCACCAGTATATACACCACCAGTATTGGTGTTCTTTAAGTTTTCTTTATTCTCTTTATTTTACTCGGGGACCGGTCGGTCACATTAATAAACATTTGTGTACATGTGGCATACTTAGCCAGCAGGCTATTCTAAACTATTCTAAACTATTCAAAATTAAAGAAACAAGTTTCAATTTTGGTGTATGGCCAAAAAATCAATTAGCGTTTTGCCAAGCTCCGCCCCCTCTGGCTTTGGGCATCTGCACAATAACTATTTTTAAATTAAAGTAGTTTTTTTGTAAGCTCCATCCAGTACAACGTATTCATACATCAGAAAACACGATGCATTTATTAATCACTTTATTAAGACTTTAGCACAAAACACGCTGGAGCTGTTCATTCATCTGATGGATGGATTCTGTTTCTGTCAGATTGAACTTGACTTCCCTCCATTACTTTGATTACTGATAATATAATAATATATATTATATATAAAATCATTCACCAATAGAGCTTTGGATTTAGGAGTCCACATTTAATGATCCTATTGTGTTGCATCGTTACAATAGTGGTGTGACTTTTATGAGGTTATTTTGTGTAACTCTATAGTGTAGAGCTAATGTAGCTTATTCTAGCTACTGTTAATTTAGCTTTTTTTAGCTGATGTAGCTTATTGTATGTATTACAGCTCATTCTAGTTAATGTAGATTATTCTAGCTAATGTATTTTATTCTAGGTATTGTAGCATATTCTAGGTATTGTAACTTATTCTAGGTATTGTAACTTAATCTAGCTAATGAAGCTGCGTCTGGTTGGCCCGCACAGACTATGGGTGGGGGGTAACAAATTGACGTAGATAACATCTAAGCTTCCATGGTGAGGAGCCGTGCATCTAACGCCATTGCCAACCTAGGAACTAAACTACATGTAGCGTTACATGTAGGAACATCTCTACACGTGACACTGAGCAACGGGAGGGAGAGAAGGAAACCCTGATGCTAATCTAAAGTACGGTAGCTAACGTTAGTAGAACCAAACAATATGAAATACGATAAAACGCTTATAATACCAGACAATTAGCTTTGTTTAGCTGGAGCTGCGAAACAACGCTATCGGATAGCACGCTGACCAGGAGATGCAATACGCCTACCGTAGTACCGGATACCGGTACGTTAATATGAGCTCACTATTAGTCTGCCTGTGTGTTTGGCTGGGAAAAAAAATGTAAACGCTAAAAAACAATGTTAATTATCCTCTTCATATGTATTTTTTAAATAATTAGTTAATTATTCTGTTTTTTAACTAATAAATTATCTTGTGTTGTAACGTTAAAACATGGCCGTGGACCGTTCCCCTAAGATCATGTACCTGCTAGTTAACCAGGTGTGAGTACCTCTAGCTGCCGACTACCTGCACCACAAAGACGGAGCGAGTTGTCTCCGTCACGCCAACGGGACACGTGATGGAGACGAGTCCTCCTCGTTCAGGTAAACACGGCCCCTGATTGGATCATTACCGAGATAAGCCTCATAAACGGGTTCTCCGTGTCACGGTAAACGCACTCAATGGCGTTAATGGCTCTGGCGCTCTCACCTGCCTCAACGTAAACTCCATCACGGTAATGATAGTAATTTCAAGTACAGTGCAGGCAGCAGCAACAATTAACATATACTAAGGTGTGTGTGTGTGTGTGTGTGTGTGTGTGTGTGTGTGTGAGAGTGTGTGTGTGTGTGTGTGTGCTTGTGTGTGAGTGCCCTGGCCGTGTCGCAATCTGGCATGTCTCTGCTTGCTGGCCGAGAAAAGAAAAAAAATCCAATTAACCATCAGCTCTGGAGTGGAAGTGAGAGATTGAGAAACTCAGACAAAAGCGTGGCCACGGTCCAGAATAACAAAACAGCAGCGACAACACAGGAACAATGGAGGGACGAGAGAACAGCAGAACAATGGAAGAACAATGGTAGAAGAATGGAAGAACAATGGTGCTGGTGTCAAAGTGCATCCCGTAATGTCAGTGAAACTCAGGTGGAGATTGGTTGGACTGCAGTTTTGAAGCCTCAGAATTTTTTGTCCGTCTTCTTCTCCTTCTTCTCTTTCTTCTCTTTCTTCTCCTCCCCTTTCTTCTTCTTCTTCGTTAAATATAATTTTTTAAATAATTTTATTTTATTTTTTTCTCTCACGTCTCCATCGGGAAACGCGACAATCAAGTTTTTCGTATTCAATCCTAACGGCGTAAATGATATTTAGGTCAAGTTGTAATTATTCTCGTATTCTAAATATGAGCGTCTCGTATGTTTCGGAAGTTCATTCACGTTCTCGGTCTTTTGGGTTTCTCCAGTGAAGACCTCTCTCTCTCCACTTCCTTCTCTTATCTGGATGGAGAGAATCCGTCTGCAACTTCAGCCCAAACTTTGTTATTTATACGAATGAGATTTCCCCTGAAACGCGGTGAAGCATGTCCAACGTGGACTCCCGATATCCAAACTTCTCTCCTCCTCCTCCCCTCCTCCTCCCCTCCTCCTCTCCTCCTCCTCATCGTCTCCTCCTTCTCAGAGAAAGGGCAGCAGGTCCACCAGATAATTCTGGATCTCGCAAGGGGAAGATTAACAAACCCCCGCGAGAGGACTCGGCCGCAGCTTGTCAATCAGGGAACTCCCCCTGCTCCTCTCCAGCACTTTGTTCTGTGAGCCCATGCAAAGGGCACCTACTCTTCCTCCTCCTCTTCCTGCCCGTCACTCCCAGACTCCTCAAGAATATCCTCAAGCCCAAAATGCTCCGACTGGGAAGAGAAATCGAGGACGGCGGAGGAAAGGTTGTCGGCCATCGCTGAGATGAAACAAAGGAGTGCTTCGTCATTCGAGTATGAGGAGCGATGCTGGGGTGCGGTGGTGGTGGGGGTTGGGGTGGTGAGGGGGGAACAGAGATAAGCAAATGGCTCGGAAATTACATTTGCTATACAACCATTTGTACCAGTCGCGAGATAACGAAGGGGAATTTCTATTTGCATTATCGTCCTCTAGAAGAACCAATTGCAAATGCATCCCGCGAGCCAGTATCAGGCACTTTAATTAGTGTGTGTGGGTGTGTCAGATATATATATATATATATATATATATACGGCGTATAACTCATGCAATGAAATAGTCTCTTCCTCAACTGTTTTTGAAAGTCTTCGCCCGAGCCCGAAATGATATCGAAAAGAAAGAAGAAAAAAACGCCGGCTGACACAGAAGTTATTATCTGGACGGCGTGTCCAGAGAGGCGCTGTGGCGCGCTGACCGCTCGGGGGAAGGGCAGCGGAGGGACGGGCGATCAATCACAGCCTGAAAATGGCAAACGGCGGAGGTGTGACTCACAACGGTTAGTCCATTGTGGTCCCGGTGGACGTCCGTCCTGCAGGACGCTTTCCTTCCTCTGGACACTTTGTTATTGGTTTCCTGCCTCGACGCGTCCAGCCGACACGGCAGGAGGACAGGAGAATAAAAGAGAGTATGCTGCATTTTAGAAATTCGAACAAACTCTGCAATCAATCTATTGTCTCTCTTTCATGTGTGTAATTTAAAGTATGTACTCAAAAAGAAAAGATTGTATGTCATAGAAAGCCTGGAAAAGTCATGGAATTTTAAAATGGTTATTTCCAGGCCCAGAAAAGGAAGAAAATGTATGGATGGTGGATAGATGGATGGTAGATGGATGGATGGTGATTGGGTGGATGGGTGGATAGATGGATGGTAGATGGATAGATGGTGGTTGGGTGGATGGGTGGATGGGTGGATAGATGGGTGAATTGATGGATGGTAGATGGATGGATGGTGGTTGGGTGGATGGGTTGATGGATGGATGGGTGGATTGATGGATGGATAGATGGATGGTGGTTGGATGGATGGGTGGATAGATGGATGTTGGATAGATGGATGGATGGATGGGTGGATGGATGGGTGGATAGATGGATGGTGGATAGATGGATGGATGGATGGGTGGATGGATGGATAGATGGGTGGATGGATGGTGGATCCATTATTCAAATCCCAGGACCTCTCCAGGTTTTCCATGGCGGTCAGAGCCCTGGACTGAAGCTCCTCGGCTCACTTTCCCCGGTCGATGCTCATCTGCTATCCTTAGATCTCACGCTGTCGGGCTGCGAGTCGCCGGCCTCGTCGCATCAGACATCAATACTCTCTTCGGGGCCCAAAGAATAATACTGCCGGTCGTGCTTCTGGGCATCGCGGCGTCCGTAAAGTCCGCCACGTGACGCCGGTGGAGACACCCGGCAGAACCCCGGAGGCGCCTTCACTCAAATATCACACATGGAACCGCAGCGACACATAAAGCACCGCGGGTGACAGATTATCAATAACCCTATTATGTGACCCGTCAGTGGAAGTGACGGAGGACTCGAGCCGGCGTGTCACATAACGTGTGTGTCCCCCCCCCCCCCCCCCCCCTCCCCGGCTTTTCTTATTTCTCTGGTTCTTTTTTTCGCAGCCGGCGATAACAAAACCGATGTTGTTCACATTCACTCGCTCGGGTGTGAGTGGAAGTGAGAACACTGTGAAGTGGAAGTGTGCTTTCTCTGCCACCGCAAGCAGAGACGGGGGGAAGGGGGGCTCCGCCAACCGCTCACAAAGCAGAGCGTCGAGCTTCGTTAGCATGTTCCTTTACTTCCTTTACGATTAATTAATCTTGGAATTAGTCGAATAATTAACTTTGTGGTTCTGTCACCGGGGAAAAGAACATGTGTTATTTATTTCATGGTGAAGTTATTAGCTGAAAGGTGTGTACAACCCCATGTTGAGGTCTTAAGAGCTGCATTCTCATTACTGGCTACCAGGAGGGCGACTCCTCTGGTTGTATAGAAGTCTATGCTTCATGTCTTAAAGCTGCATCCTCTCTTTACTACTAGGGGGCTACTCTCTGGTTGTTTAGAAGTCTAAGCTTCATGTGTTAAAGCTGCATTCTCTCTCCTGACCACCAGGGGTCGACTCCGCTGGTTGTATAGAAGTCTATGCGTCATGTGTTGAAGCTGCATTCTCTCTCCTCACCACCAGGGGGCGACACTGTGGTTGTATAGAAGTATATGCTTCATGTGTTAAAGCTGCATTCTCTCTCCTTACCACCAGGGGGCGACTGGTTGTATAGAAGTATATGCTTCATGTCTTAAAGCTGCATTCTTTCTCCTGACCACCAGGGGGTGACTCCTCTGGTTGTATAGAAGTATATGATTCATGTGTTAAAACTGCATTCTCTCTCCTGACCACCAGGGGGCGACTCCTCTGATTGTATAGAAGTCTACGCTTCATGTGTGAAAGCTCCATTCTCTGTGGGTATTGTAGTATTTAGAACCATCTACTAAAACAAACTGTTGAAAATAAATACATTTCTCAGAAACTAATAAATAATAGAAACTGATAAACATAACACATACTTTTTGTTAATCCTCCTGTGTTTCTTCTGGCTTTTGTCTTTTTAACACCCACTCATCCGGTGTTTCTTTGAATATTGAGGATATTGGTAAACATTATGACAGGAATATGCAGTGGGGAAAATATTTCAGCCGCCAGCGGCTCCTCTCACTTTCAACCTCTCCTGTCAAAGCCACAGCCAAAAAGACGAGTCTAGTATCTGAGAGCATTTCACTCATATTGAGTTATACTGAGATACACTTTGACTTTAATGACCATCATGTCCTAAATGATGACATCAGGCTGTATAGAAGAAGACTTGAACTTAGAGACTGAGACATAAAATCATGTTTACAATATTTATTGAGGGAATACATCAAGAGAAGTAGAGTCACTATATAGACTTCTATACAACCAGAGGAGCCCCTGGTGGTCAGGAGAGAGAGAGAGTAGCTTTAAAACATGAAGAATAGACTTCTATACAACCAGAAGAGTCACCCCCTGGTGGTCAGGAGAGAGAATCATTATGTTATCCCACAGAATGCCTCAGTAAGTAGTACATCCTGGTACTTTGGTCATGCTGTGTTTCCTGACGGTGCATTGGGTGGTGCTGAAGCTGGAGGCTGTGCTGCAGCCTGAGTGGATCCAGACAGCAACACTGCCCTCTGCTGCCTCCGGGCCTGAAGCCTGGCGGCTGATCCTCGGAGCGGCTTTCCCCTTTCAGCCGTTTCAAAAAACAAACACACTGGAATTAAAATGGTTCCAGGCGACGGTATAATCGAGGCGCTCGGTTAACGGCAATTAGCCTTGTTGATTACCGTGATTAAATCTCCTTTTCCCTCCCGTTCTGGGGTGTTTGACGCCGAACCCGGCCGCCGTAATCTTTCCTCGGCTCCATCCGCCGAGCTCCTCGCCCCCCGAGGCGATTCCTTCCCAGGACCCAGAAATCTGCTTTCTGGTGCGCCGCGCGCGGCATCTGCACCTCCGCGCCGAGATAAACAAACTTTAATCCTGGAAGCTGTGAGTTTTGGACGGAAGTTTAAAGACGGCGCTCCGCGGGGATGTCAAAATGTTTTTAACAAGAAATCATTAAAACAAGGCAAAAGCTCCCGCAGTCGTTGCCCGCCTCCGAAAGATGGAAAGAGTCTCGGTACACGGATTAATGGCAGGATTTTTTAATTTGTTGTATTTAATCTCCTGAATGTTCTACTCTATTTTACTGAAACTCTTGGGAAGACGACGTGTATTTGTATTCACGGTACACGGTATTTATGCAATAAAGTTAATACATAATAAATGAACAAACGGAACAGAGTGAACCGTCTCAGTACACAGGCTGGGTAAAATAATTGGAATTAAAATTAAGTTCCTCATTATGTTGTTTTTTTAATCGATGATAGACAGAACTAGTTTCAAACCTCAATGAATGACAAGCAGGTACAGCTAATGGATGGATGGAGCTCAAGGAAGTTGGCGAATATGAATATTAAAGTGTGTATCGTGTGTAACAAACAATACAAGTCATTTTAATTAGAGTAGGATTCGTTTTAATCACCATTTGCTGGCAGAAAAGAAAACACAAAATCACCTTTCTTTTACACACTGGTGTCAGCAGACACCAACAATCAGCATGTCCACAGCCAGCAGACGGGGAGCAACAGTAGCTTCACTTTATCTCATTATTCATTAATATTGTGCAGCTTTAAGCACTTTAAGCTTCACAGACATTCACCGGCTCGCAGAGGTGAGAGAAAGTTAGCTAACGGGGACTTTCAGAAACACGTCTGCTAGAAATAAAAGAACCCAACAGCGTGGTTTGGTGAGTTAAACATCAGACAGGGAGCAACATTAGCTTCACTTTAGGTTTATAATAATTAATATTGTGCAGTTTTAGGCATAAGAGAGAAATTGAACTAACGTGGACTTTCACAAACACGTCTCCTAGAAATAAAAGAAGCCAACGACTCGGTTTGGTGAGTTAAACATTGGTTTGTCCTAACGTGGATGTTCTTGTTATTTTAAGTTACGGACATCAAGTCAACGCAGACTTGTAGATTCAGTTGGGACGCAAATCTATCCATCCACCCATCTATCCATCCACCCATCTACCCATCTATCCATCCACCCACCCATCTATCCATCCATCCATCTATCCACCCATCCACCCATCCATCCACTTATCCATCCATCTATCCATCCACCCATCCATCCACCCATCTATCCATCCATCCATCTATCCACCCATCCACCCATCCATCCACTTATCCATCCATCTATCCATCCACCCATCCATCCCTCCATCCCTGACCCTCTCCTGAGTTTTTCTGGCTTTCACTCTTCTTAAAGCGTTGCTGCTGAGCTGTATTTTATTCCCTCCTCCCGTTTGCAGTTTTGTATTTATGTTCCCTCCACCCTCCGGTTGTTTCTGCTTCCACGTCTGTCCCCCACCTCAGACTCACCCCCCCCCCCCTCACCACCACCACCACCACCACCAGCAGACCTGATAAGACCTCCGTGTCACATTATACCCAACCAGCTTCCCCTCCCCCAGACTTCATGTTCCTCCACCCTCCATTAGTTCAGTGTGACTGCACCCGGCTGCTGTGCTGTCACTTCTTTACACCGTCAGTGAGTTGCCCGGTGCTCCGGCAGGACGGGGCGCTTCTCTCTGGCTCCGCCGTCTGCCGACTGTCTGCACAGCTCATTTCTTTCTCTCTCGCACGTTGAGCGACCTGTAAACAACCTTTTTGTATTTCTTTCTTTTGCTTTCTCTAACTTTTTTGTTGAAGGGTCAGTTTCCACAGGGACAGTCATTTAGATTTCAGGACATACAGCTTTTTTCCTTCTTCTTTTTCTTAAAATTAAGTATTGTGTTTAGGAACAGGCATGTTTATTTCTTCTTTTCCTTCATCATCATGTCTCTCGCTCCGTCATGAGGGATGGAAACACTTCCCGTCTGAAGGGAGGAGCGAACATGTCCAGTAACAACTGTTGAAATGTCTTTCTGGGTGAGACCTTCGAAGAGCTCCGTGCATTCAGTCTAATTATTCCAACGTTGTGTTTAATAAATGCTCATAAAGAGCTTTCAGTGTTTCCTGTTTGTGTTCCCTGAAGCAGACGAGGAGGTTCACGTTCAGGACTCAGACCTCCAGAATACTCAGACCTCCTTGAAGAGAAACGGCGCTCCATCGACATGCAGCGACTCATTCAGCAAATATTAGATGGGAGAGGCGGTGAGATGTGGAAGAGGGGAAGCAAGTTATTAAAGCCCACACACACACACACACACACACACACACACACACACACACACACACACACACACACACACACACTTCATCCTTGCATCTGTGTTGCAATCAATTCTCGATTAGAAGAGCGAACACAGAGTCGTGCTCTGCTCGGTCTGCAGGATATTTACAGCAATAAGGTGAGGGAGGGGGGGGGATCGTTAAGGACCCCCCTCCTCCCCCCCGTTGAGGTTGGGGTGGTGTGCAGACACCTCGTAACACACTCCACCGTCTCTGTTGTCTCGGTATCCAGAAATCAGACGAGAACAAAAAAGTATTTTTGTGTAGATTCAAAATTTTATTAATTTCTTTTAATACATACATTTTATATATTTGAGGATGAAGCAGCAGCAGCAGCTGCAGCTCACTTCAGCCAGATCAGTTTATCTCCAACATCGGCGTTATAACCAGCCAAGTACTTCTTGCCAGGGAGCTGCAGCGGACACAACAACAACAACAAATTAGAAGAAACAAAACTAAAAATACTTTTTCTTGATGCCGGAGCATCAGCATTATGAAGGACTTAAAATGTCTTAAGTATAAATAAATAAATGCATGAATAAATAAATAAATGAATAAATAAATACGGGAATAAATAAATAAATGCTTAAATAATATAAGAGAATATGAGTTTTGCCTAAACAGGACATCATTAAATAAATATATTTCTACATTTCTGTATTTCTTCATGTCTCTATTTATCCGTCCACACGTATTTCTTCATTTATTTATGCGTGACATTTATGTGTCCTTATACAAATTCCTGTATTTATTTATTTATGTAAAAATCAATTTATTTATTCTTGTATTTATTTATACATTTATTCATTCCTGTAATTATTTATTTATACATTTATATAAGTATTTATTTATTATTGTATTTATTCATGCATTTATTTATTTATTCTTGTATTTATTCTAGGGCTGTCAATCGATTAAAAAGAATTAACTACTTAATCGCACATTTTGAAATTCATTAATCGCAAATATCGGGGGGGTTTCTTCTAAAGACTAAATCTTGTAAATGAAGCAGTAATCCCTTCAGACAGCGTGTGTTTTAGACACTTGTTTGATAGTATTTGTTGTTAAAGACACCTTCACACAGAGCTGTCTCAGAGAGGCTCCTCCCCTTAAAGGGCCAGCCAGGGATTTAATATCGTGGATGATAAATAGTTTCTTCAGTGAAACATCAGATTAGTAAAACAAGGTGCATTAGAGACACATTGGTCCTGTCATCTTAACCACTGAACAGCAGCAGAACTAGTGGCTTTGGAAACTGACTCACATTCAAATGTGTCACTCTGGAGGCTGGGGGCATTTTATACATTTTACAAAAATGTAATATAATTCACCTTTTAAAGTCTTTTGGATATGACACACAACCCCACGTGTTCTACATCAAACCTTCCACAACAATCTCATCTCTATCATGAGGCTCATTGTCCTCCTGTGTTCTCTGTCTTCTCTGACTGACAGGCTGCTAATGAGCCGCACCTGGGAGGTGGGCGGGCCTTGTGATTTACTGAGTGTTCATTGGTTGTTTTTTCACAAAATGTTGACAGACAAACGGATTGACCAATCACGGCGAAGGTTTCGTGTGACTAGTTCTCTCCGTGCCGCGTCACCCGACACGTCATGTGTGTGTGTCTGTGGAGCGGAGCAGCAGCCCGGAGGAAGGAGCGCAGGAGGAAACCCGATTTATTAATCCACGAGTTTAAACTCATTTCTGCTCAGTATTCTCGTGGAAAACTCATAGTTTTAAAAACGGAAACAGTGTCAGACACACTGCCGCGGCTTGACACTCAGAAAAGTGCAAAAACATCAACGAACACCGGAAGTAAACAAAGTAGTTAATTACGTTAAAATATTTTAGTGCGTTAACGCGGCCAAATTAATCGCGTTAACGCTGACGGCCCTAATTTATTCATGCATTTATTTATACAGGGTGTGTTTCTGAACTTTCCAATTGAAGAGTCTAATTAACATTGAATATAATTATATAAAGATATTTAATGCATGAGCGTCTCTCGTTATAGATTAATCCCTTGTGTTGTTGTTGTTGTTGTTGTTGTTCTCAACGTTATCTTCATGAACTCGGCGGCTCAGGTTGCCGGCGCCGCGCGTCTCGTTCCCTCAGATCTAAATGTCAAGCCGCGGCCTCCTGCGCCGCCGCGCAGCAACGCTTTACCAAAAAACAAAAAGTCTGCAGTCAATAAACACAAAAGGTCAGACGAACGTTTTCCTGCAAGACGGATGAGACCCGAAAAACCCGTGGAATATTTTCCATATCTGGCATTTGAAGAGTCGATATCTCAGCGGGGGGGGGGGGGAATAAAGGAGAGGAAAAAGAGGGGGAGGAAAAAGAGGGGGAGTTAGTTCCAGTCGCGTCACGCGGGGCAGAAAGAGCAGCGGCGGAAGGAATACGCTCAGGAAGTCCTCGTGATGAACGGCGCAAAGGGGATCGTCACCACGAGGGAACGCCACGCGACGGAGAGAACGACCACGAGGAGGAGCGATGGGGAGGAGGGACACGCCTTCAGAGAGGAGAACCGTGTGTGTGTGTGTGTGTGTGTGTGTGTGTGCGTGTGTGTGTGTGTAAGACTCGACATGGTCCTCGTACCGATCTGAAGGCGTAGTACTTCTCGTCGTAGTCGTGCGCCCCAATGGTGATCTCTGGGAGGAACTTCGGTATGTGGGTCAACGTCGCCACCCGCTGCTTGTCTTCCACGCTGGAGAGAGAGAACGAGAGAGAGAACGAGGGAGAGAGAGGGAGACAGAGAGAGAACGAGAGAGTTAGAGGGAGAGAGAGAGAGAGAGAGAGGGAGACAGAGAGAGGGAGACAGAGAGAGAACGAGAGAGAGAGACAGAGAGTTAGAGGGGGAGAGAGAGAGAGAGTTAGAGAGAGAGAGTTAGAGAGGGAGACAGAGAGAGAGAACGAGGGAGAGAGACAGAGAGAGAGTTAGAGGGGGGGGGGAGAGAGAGAGTTAGAGAGAGGGAGACAGAGAGAGAGAGAGAGAGAGAGAGAGAATGTCAATAAATTGCATATGAAATGTAATCAGGATGTGAATCAGCATTAAAGTTGTAGTGGTTGGTTTAGGTCCTGTGTGTGTGTGTGTGTGTGTGTCTCACAGCATCCTCATCTGGTGGTAGGTGGTGTTGTCCTGCTCCGCCCACGGCCCGCCCTCAAACTTTGAGTATTTGATGTCGTCGACCAGCTGAAGACGAGAAGAGAAACGTTGAGAGAGAACACGAAGATGAAGAGAATAAAAAGATGAAGAGAAGCCTCTCACCATCTGGACGTTCAGGGTTTTGGTCATATCGTAGGCCAGCACGTCCGTCTTCTCGCTGGACACACACACACACACACACACACACACACACACACACACACACACACACACACACACACACACACACACACACACACACACACACACACACACACACACACACACACACACACACACACACACACACACACACACACACACACACACACACACACACACACACACACACACGTTGGTTTGGGGAGCGACACGATTGGTCCAATAAAGCATTTCCCCGTGGGAATCCCGTGACCCGGTGGTTTGCCCTCACCTCATCTGGGGCAGGTAGGAGTGCTTGTAGCTCCGCTCGATGCTCTGCAGGTAGGACAGCGGAACGTTCTGGAGGACAGAGAGGCTTCAGTACAGAGCTGAGGCTATCGCCATGGCAACGGTTATCACACCAAACAAACTGAATGGATTATAATTATTATGTAACGATAAGTAAACTAGCGTGTTAAACTAGCGTGTTAAACTAGCATGTTAAACTAGCATGTTAAACTAGCGTGTTAAACTAGCATGTTAAACTAGCGTGTTAAACTAGCATGTTACACTAGCATGTTACACTAGCGTGTTAAACTAGCATGTTAAACTAGCATGTTAAACTAGAATATTACACTAGCGTGATAAACTAGGATGTTAAACTCACGTGTTGAACTAGCATGTTAAATTAGCGTGTTAAACTAGCGTGTTAAACTAGCATGTTAAACTAGCGTGTTAAACTAGCGTGTTAAACTAGCATGTTAAACTAGTGTGTTAAACTAGCATGTTAAACTAGCATGTTAAACTAGCGTGTTAAACTAGTATGTTAAACTAGCATGTTAAACTAGCATGTTAAACTAGAATGTTACACTAGCGTGTTAAACTAGCATGTTACGCTAGCGTGTTAAACTAGCATGTTAAACTCACGTGTTAGACTAGCATGTTAAACATGTTAAACTAGCATGTCAAATTAGCATGTTAAACTAGCATGTTAAACTTGCGTGTTAAACTAGCGTGTTAGTCTCGTTACCTTGCCGCTCTGCTGCAGCTTCTTCTGAACCTCCTCGGCCGGCAGGTCCAGGTAGACGACCATGTGGGGCGGCAGGAACTCACAGAGGCTGATGCCTTTGATCTCGTTGTAGTGCTGCACACCTGCAGGGGGGGGGGGGGGGGGGGGGGAGAAACAACGTTTCATCACCGACAAACTTAAACGTTTATTTCCGGGGGGGGGGGGTACTCACACTCGGACCTAACGTAGCCCTCGTTGAACATGGCGTCCAGGAAGACAAAGTCGCTGAAGGGCGAGCGCTCCAGCACCACGCCTTGGCCTGAGAACACACACAGAAGAGGTTAAGACATACACATGACACCCCGCGAGGCTCCGCCCCCTCCCGTGGAGTCGGGGCTACCTGTGGTGAGCAGGTGCTCGATGGCGTCGGCGTACTGCAGCAGCCGCATGGTGTACATCCACAGCTGCAGCCGGTAGCTGTTCCCGTCGGCCGCCCGGGGCTCGGCGTAGAAGCGCTCCAGGCTGCACATCCCGTTGAAGTCGGTGGGCAGCGGCTGCTTCTCGCCCGTCATGCGGTCCATGTAGCAGGTGTCCGCCTCCGGCATGTGGAGCATACCTGTGGGGGCGGGGACACGAGGCCGCCGTCAGCCCATTAAGGACTTCATGCGACCGCCGTACAACTCCGGACCCGAGGGATACGCCGGACATGACTTTAAACAACTTGAATAGATTATTATTATTATTATTATTATGTTAAGTATATTTATATTAAGTAAAAGCATGTTGAACTAGCATGTTGAACTAGCATGTTAAACTAGCATGAGAGGGGGGGGGGGGTGCTAGTGAGTCTGCCCACCCGTGTGCGCACATCACAGTTGAGAGCGAGGCGCGCGCTCAGACGCAGACGGATCTCTCTTATTCTGCCTGTTTTGTGATATACATGCCTAAAAGGGGGATTTCGTTTATCTGGCAACCCTGAGATCAGTCGACCAATGACTGTTCAGGTGGAACGTAAGGGAGATGCCATTTACAAAACTTGTAAGGGGTAAAAACTTACCGAGAGAAACGGAAATATCTGATGAAGCAAAATCCCGGACGTTTTTGGAAACCCTGCCGGACGCTTTTTTTTGGTCTCAAAAAGAGGACATGTCCGGGGAAAACCGGACGTCTGGTCACCCTAATAAACTCTTCTTCATGTCAGTTAAATGATAATAAACTCTTCTTCATGTCAATTAGATGATAATAAACTCTTCTTTGTGTCAGTTAGATGATAATAAACTTTTCTTTGTCAGTTAGATGATAATAAACTTTTCTTTGTGTCAGTTAGATAATAATAATCTCTTCTTCACGGCTTAGCGAGGTCATAACCAGCGGCACTGCTCCTGTGGAGACGAGGTTATTGCAACAAAAATACTTTGAGATTTTTTTTAATAACTACAGAGTTACGCGACAAAAGAAATGATTAAAGGATGAACACAGGGAACGAACGCCGGCCTCCTGTGTAACAGGACGATCCCCGGTTGTTATTGATTATCACGTCCACAGCTGGAATGGTGTAATCAATAAAAGATTAAAATCACTGTGAATGTATTTGAGAGGTTTTGGAACTTCTTGTGTTGCGGCTCAGGAAAGTTTATCAAGAAATGTTTACATCCAATAACAATAAAACCATGTTGATTGTTTTTTAAATGAATTGTCAGCTACGGAATTATAAAAATAACTGATTAGAGTATTAATAAAGGAACTAAACCGATATATATATATATATATATATATATATATATATACAGAAATAATAATAAATATATATATATATAGATAAATATATATAAAGATACATCTATAATATATATACATATATATAAAGATACATATAATAAATATATATAAAAAAATATATCTATCTATAAATGAATGTGTATGGATATAAATATACAAATATATGCATATATATATATATATATATAAAAAAAGATATCTATAAATAAAATATATATATATATATATATATATATATATATATATATATATATATATATATATATATATATATGCTGCATGTGAGCACCCTTGGGTGCCCTCCAGTTACCCAGGCTGTCGGCCAGCTGCTGGGCCATCGCTCCTTTCCCAGAGGACAGGTTTCCGTCCAGCGTGATGATCCGGCTGTTCTGGTTGAACCGCGGCGTCGTCCTCTCGCCGAGAACGTAGGACAGCCAGCCGTACCGCAGGCTCCTCGCCGAGCTTGTGTGCACACCTGCCTGGAGGACGACAGGGGGCGCACATTGAATGCACGGCACGGGAGGAGGGAGGGGGGAGGGGGAGGAGGGGGAGGAGGGGGAAGAGGGGGCAGGAGGTATTCCGACAAACTTCGCCGCCACTTTGTGGAAATGTCAACTCAAATTAGATTTCGGGAGAGTCTGCACGACAAGAACGACGCGGGTATTAAAAAGTAATTCTTCAACGAGGCCGAGGGCGTCGACGCAATGAGAGAACGTACAAACGACTGCGGGGACCGCCGCCGTTCCCCCGCTGTTTATTTTGTACATTACCCAAAACAAATGAGCAATTAATGGAAATTACAAAGTAAATAAACGAGACTCGGTCGGACGAGACGATGATGGAATATATATATATATATATATATATATATATATATATATATATATATTTATCTATATACAACAATAGAGTTGACTGTAAATGTGACTTAATTGGAACACGAGCTGTTTCTATCCTCTGAACTCTGCGTCCGACCTTCACGAAGGTCTCAAGTTATTATGGTTTTTATTATTGTAAACCGTGTTAGAGGTGTTGATTCAACTTTACGGTCATTCTGGAGGCTGTAGAAATTATATTGAGCTGTAATGTGAAAAGCCTCGGGGCCGCCGCCTCGCCGCTCGGCTTTACGGTCTCGTTCACGCTCCGCCGCCCCGCCAAATATGGCAACGGCATCGTCGTAAAAGATATTATATCTGCAGAGGGCAGCGGCGGTGTTATGGATCCGGACGAGAGAAACGGGAAGAGGAAAATACGAGGAGCGAAGAGGAACCCGCGGTGACTTCAGGGGGGACGGGAACAATCCCCCTCGCCCCCGTTTACATTCACGGATTCATCCGGACTCCGTGTGGACGGCTTGTTGAGATTTAGATTTAGACTCCGACTTCAACCTCAAGACGTTCAACACGCAGAGCGCCGGCTGCAGGAATTTAAAAAAAGGAAAAAAGGTCAAGATATCGTCAACAACAACAACTAGAACGGGCACTCGGTAGAGCGCATACCTTCCATATCAAAAGATTGGGCATTGAATTATGAACATGTTGGCATTAGTTGCCAATTGGATAGTAAAAAGAAGATGTTTTACCTTTTCATGACCTTGACCTTTAATCCGATCAATCCCAAAATCGAATCAAATTGTCCCCGGATGATAAACAATCATCCCACCATATTTCATGCGATTCGGTTTAATACTGTTTAAGTTAAGCCAGTAACACGCATACAAATAAATAAATCAATACACAGCGATCAAAACATAACCGTCCGCATTTTCAATGCAAAGGTAACAAAAACAACCAGCCAGTTCTCTCTCCTTCCAACAGGGGAAACAACACACACAAAAAGCACCTGAATGCACCTCACGGTGTATCGTCATCATGTTAGTGTTTATAATAGTATATTTATATTATTAGCGTTCCTTGTCATTACAATTTGCACTATTTCTATTCCACTAAACCCACTGATCACATTCTCTATATAGTACATAAACACTGTTAATACTTTATATCACCGTTTATTAATGTGCATTAATATGCTGCAAATATGTTAAATGTCTCAGAACTTCCACTCAACAACATTATTAGCAGCTAGCAGCTCGACCGTGTAAACGTTGTATTACAAAAAAACACCTGAATGCACCTCACTTTGTACTACAAAAAACACCTGAATGCACCGTCACCTTGTATTACAAAAAGCACCTGAATGCACCTCATCTTGTATTACAAAAAGCACCTGAATGCACCTCATATTGTATTACAAAAAGCACCTGAATGCACCTCACCTGGTATTACAAAAAGTACCTGAATGCACCTCAACTTGCATTACAAAAAGCACCTGAATGCACCTCACATTACAAAAAGCACCTGAATGCACCCCTTGTACTATGTATGTATCGTCATGGTGTAGTTTATAATAATTATTATTGTATAGCACTTCTCTCAATACACAAATACGCACTATAAGCTTTATGTACATTATTTAACATATGTATGTCCTGTGTTGATGTTATTTTACTTCTGGTATAGATTACATTGAACTTGTAAGTCTTAATATTAGTATATTTAGAATATTAGCATTACAATTTGCACTATTTATATTACACTACCCCTACCCACCATGTACACATTGTATATAAATAATCACCAGTGGATATATATCATTGTTTATTCCACATTCCTGTCTTGTATAAAGGTCATTACTCGGCTGTAATAGGTGTGATCGTCTGTTTGCCATGACAACAACATGATTGCCAGCTAGCTAGCAGCTCGCCCTTGTGAGCGCGAGACTCGTCTTTTCGGGACCAACCGCGGGAACATTGATCCATTTTCCCGGTTCTTACTTTGCGCGCGCCGCTCAGCGCGCTGAGGGCCGCCGCCGCCGTGGGGCCGAGCAGCCGGGTCACGCGCATCGCCGCCATGGTTCACCTTCCTCCGGAGAGTCGCGACCTGAACCGAGCGATCTACGGTAGCCGGCGACTGAATAGCGCGTCAGAGGGTCCTGCGCTCAGTGCGGGCTCACGCGTGACGCGATTAAGTAGGTCTAGTTATTGCCTGTTTCATATTTTTTATTTTATGAACCAAATGTACATAATATAATTACAATATACAGCGTATATTAATCGATACAAATAAATACAAATATGGTAAATAGTTTTTCAATCAGGTTTAAATCTTAAACGAGTTAATTGATCGATGTCATAAAATAGTGGCAGTGACGCGTTTGAGTGTGTCTAGTTATTGCCTGTTTTATATTTTTTATTTTATTTTATGAACCAAACATACATATTATAATTGGAATATACAGAGTATATTAATAGATACAAATGTAACAGTGTTAATGATTCCACTTGCCATCACTGGCCATTGTTTGAGTACGACACACATTAGCGCCCTCTGCTGGGCCCCTGCAGACTTGAGCGGTGCGCCCCGTTAATTCTGCCCAGTCTGCTGTTTGTTGTTGCCGTTCAACAACGTGTGTTGTACGAGGTGGGCCGTGAACGTTAATGTGTTTTCTGTTATGCTACCAGGCTAAGAGGCTACGAGGCTACCAGGCTACGAGGCAGCTAACGCCGAGTGCTACTGGATCAGACGAATGAATAAACGGCCGGGTTAAGCCAAATCAAGACTGTTTGTTTACGTGTAAATTACACAACGCACGCGAGAGAGTACGCAACTGCTACACAAGCAAATATAAATATGGTAAATAGTTTTTCAATCAGGTTTAAATCTTAATTTAATTGATTGATTTCATATAATAGTGGCCGTGATGCGTTTGAGTGTGTCTAGTTATTGCCTGTTTATTTATTTTTTTTTTTTGAAGCAATTATATATTATATTGTTTAAACCTGATCGAAAAACTACTTATCATATTTTTTTATCTATTAATATACATTCATACGCTACATATTGTAATTATATTATCATTTAAAACATCGTTAATTGATCAATGTCATAAAATAGTTGTGCGTTTAGTTTTTGACTGTTTTTCAATTTTATGAACCAAATCTATACAATATAATTACAAATACATAGTGGATGGATATATATTAATAGATACAAATCAATTAATATGATAACAAATAATTAAATGAATTTTAAACAATATAATAATGTAAAACATTGTTAATTGATCAATTGTGTTGTCAATGTCATCAAATTTTTATTATTATTTAAATTTTAATTTTATGAACCAAATACATATTATATAATTAAAATATATAGCGGATTGATGTAAATTAATATATACAATATATATATGATAAATAGTTTTTTAATAAAGTTTAAACAATATAATCAATCAAAACATCGATAATTGATCAATTGTTTTGTTAATGTCATAAAATAATGGCAGTGACGCGTTTAAGTGTCTAGTAATTGCCTGTTTTTTTTTAAATTTATTTGTGTTACGTCCTTGAGCGTCACTCCAGTAGCCGTTAGTGCTACACCCACGTTGGGTGTATCTCTGTGTTTTGACCAGCAGGTGGAAGTATTCATTTATTTAAAAACAGAACTGTTTCAGTCAACGTCAAATCTGTCTGTCAATGTTAACAACAACAATTTAAATAAAAATAATACAATAATAATAGAAAATATATATATATATATAACTATAAAAAAAAAAATATATATTAACAATTATTTTTTAAATAATAATGATTTAAAAATGTAAAATATATATTTTACATGTATTTTTAAATAATAATAAATAATATAATAATAATAAGTAATAAAAATATGAATAAAAAAATAACAAGAAATATTAGCAATTTATATTTTAATAATAAAAAATAAATAAAGCATAATTACAAAATGATTACAAAATAACTACCAAATAATTTAGAGGACAATATTGTAAAAGTTAGTGCAGCGTGCTGTCATTTCCCCTTTCCCAATTAAATGTAGTTGAAAGTCACAATACACCTGAGTTGATTGGCGGCCACCTGTGTGTGTGTGTGTGTGTGTGTGTGTGTGTGTGTGTGTGGAAAGTTCATCTGGTTGCAGATGGTTTCTTTGATGGAGGTATGTGCTCCTGTGTGAACTGGTTTATGATGACGTGGGTCTTAGTTTTGGTTGTACTCGTGCTGTGATCTAAAAAACAAATCTTTAAACAAATAGATTGTCTGTCACTGTTTTATGTTGTACACGCCGGCGAAAACATTACCTTCTGCATTTTCAATGCGAAGGTAATAAATAGTTGAGGTGAAAAAGATTCCACAAGCTTTATATTTAATGTTTCGTGACATCAAAACATTTAAAGTTGTTCACTCGTCTCTTTGAAACGACGTAGAACAACGAGTTCAACCAAAAAACTCGTCCGGACGTCTTGAGTCGTACGAACATAAAGACACAAGTTGTTCAAATAAGGATCTTGTTGAATGGACTCATGGATTCGCGGTGATGTAACTCTCCAGCGGGACGAGCAGCTCGCTGAGAGCCCTCCACAGGGGAACCTGCAGGGACTTCACGATGCGTTCAGGCTCTGCTCAGGGAAAATGAGTACTGGGGCCAAAGGATAAGTATAAAGTCGTGATGTGTGCAGCATTAAATAAATATTATAAATTAATATGTTTACACAAACTCTGACACGCTTACAAATACAACATGTATAACTCCTAAAAGACAAACGTGTTTAAATAAATAAAGTTTTTATTTCCTTTTCATTTGAATCATTTTGTTTTTATGACGCGAAAAATAAATAAATATGCAAAATAAATATATAACATTTCGAATGGTTTAAGGTTTGGAAGAAGTAGAACAATTGGTAGAAAAGATGAAGTAGAAGGAGAAGAAGGAGAGAAAGTAGAAGGAGAGGAAAAGTAGGAGGAGAAGAAGTAGGAGAAGTAGTAGTAGGATAGGAGGAGGAGAAGAAGGTCACAGGGAAGGGAGGATGAGAAGTAGAAAGAAGGAGAAGAAGTAGAAGTTTCTCCTTCATGAACATGTGTTCCTGATCTTCTTCTTCGTCTTCTTCTTCATGAAGTCTGAACGAGGCTCTCCGTCCTCGTCGAGTGGCGATGACTCAGCAGGTGAAGAGCAGGCAGCGAGGCCTCTGATTGGCTGGAGCGGCCCCAGTGTCTCCTCTTCCCCTCGTCTCCTCGTCTCCTCTCCTGTAATCATCGGCCGCTTGTTTGGTTTGCCCGGAGGCCGTGACAATCGGCGCTTCAAGTAACACCTCCGGTCTGTCAGCGACTCGCCGCCGTTGCCGTGGAAACCACCGACGTAAACACGGCTGCTTTCACGACTCGGTCGGGATCCCGAGCTCGTGAAGAAAAGGAGAGAGAAGAGAAGAGAAGGAATGAAACCGCTCTGGCACGTCTGGAGTAAACTGATGTGATCGACGCCCACGTCCTCCCCTCTACGTCTACCCCCGTTTCCTAAAACTCTTCCTCTTCCTCTTATTCACTAGATTCAGCCAAACACGACTCGCTCGCAGGCCGCGTCACGTTCTAGTTGCCGTTCTTTTTGAATTCGTAGCATTTTTTAGACGAACAAATCGACTGAGAAGAGGTGGCGTAAACGCCTCAGTGGCGGCCCCCGGTGGCCGCAGCGTGAATCACACCTCAATGTTTGTTTGGCGTTTCCAGGTTTGAGTTGAGTTTAAAACCTTCGTTATGAGGGGGAGATAACTCGTCTGTAATGTTGTCTATGTAAACGTGGCCTTTAGTAGACAGGGAACATCCGAGAGGAAAGGAAGTGAAACATTTTATAGGTAAAAGGTTGACGAGGTCACCGTGAACTCTGAGGCTTTCTTTATTTTTCAGAAATGTCCCCTAAGATTAGAACAGGTTGAGTTCTGTAAATGCTAAAGGAAAAGCTGCTTTCGATCCTTCCTTTGTGGTTTCCTTTAGGGAACACGGGACCATCGCCTAGGCAAGGAAAGAGGAGATAAGGCCCTGCTGCCGCATCGTATCGGTAGCGTCCGCTGTCACGTGGCGACGTAGTTCAGGGTCCTTTCCTCAGTCCTAACACCTTTCCTTGACCTGATATTGTTTCCTATGGAGGTCAAGGAAAGGTAGTCAGGAAAGGACACAGGGACGTCATGTTTTCTGCCTACTACGGCGAAAGCGTACCTTTCCCTCCTCTGCCTCTGATTGGACCGGAGTACCGGAGTAAGCCAATTAGAGGAGGTGTACAATATCCTGCCTCTAGGACGAAAACATATATGCTGTTATTTATGTAAATATATATATATATATATACTGTCTTGTTTTCCTTTTTAAATTACACCCATGAAAAAAAAAAGATTTTAAAGGACGTGATGATGAATATATTCAACACACATACACACATACACACCCACACCCACACCCCCCCCCCCCCCCACACACACACACACAGCAGGAACCAGAGTAATTAGCCGGCAGTGAAACAACAATACTCCTCAGCCTCCCGCCGTTCGGCCAGCTGAGGTTTTTTTGGTAAATCCGTTTCTGCCAAATTTCCTCTGTTTTCTCTCTTTATTTATTTTCGTCAGGTTTTATTCCTGCAGTGCGACGGCGTTCCAGCTGGGAGAGGATTGTTGATCATTAAAAACAACTCAAAGGCATGGCAACAGAAAAGTAGAGCTCTCTTCTTCTTCTTCTTCTTCTTCTTCTTCTTCTTCTTCTTCTTCTTCTTCTTCTTCTTCTTCTTCTTCTTCTTCTTCTTCTTCTTCTTCTTCTTCTTCTTCTTCTTCTTCTTCTTCTTCTTCTTTTTGAATCCCTCTTCTTCTTCTTCTTCCTATTAATATTATTTTTCATCCTTCAAACCTGTTAAACTGCGTCAGTTGTGCCTCAGCACCAAATCATGAATAATATAAAATAAATAACAATCAATAAATAAAATAACAAATATAAAATATAAAAATATTTATATAAAATATAAAATTAAAATTAAATTATGAATAATACATAAAAAAAACATAATTTAAATAAATAAATAATAATACAAATAATCAAGTAAAAATAATGCGGTCGACTTGTTTTCTGACACTGGAACGATTCGTCTTCCAGTCCAACGGAAAATACTTTAAAATATTTCAGTCAATTATCAAGCAAAGCAAGGTTTACAACTTACAACTTTCACATCATATATTGTGTTTTTATTTACACATTTGTTGAAATAATGTGGTAATTTCTGATATTCAAACCAAACATGTCGTGGATGAAAGCCCCTCAACCCTTTCTATCCTCTAGACCTGCAGATGAAACGTGATGCCATCTTCAGGAATCTCTGCGGATTAAAAAAAAATAAAGTCTGCATCGAGAATAACTGAATGTTATTTTAATTGTTTCCATTCCCGGCCGCTGACGCACGGCGAGGCTATTCCAGGCGTCTCACGAGGAGCGCTCGGGGGAAAGTAGGGAGCTCTTTGAGGTCCTTGAAGGGCTCCTCTGGCCCCGCCTGAGCGTCCCGTATGAACCCAGAGCCCCGGTGTTGGGTGCATCTCGTATAAAGAGCAGTAGCCCCCCCCCCCTCCCCCGACCGACCAGGGGTCGTGACCCCCGCTGGGCGCTCCGCGGCGCTGCGGTGGGCGTAATGGATACCGGTTGGCGTGGCGCGGTGTCGACGCGCTGCCCTCCAAGTCCTTCACACGCGATGCCTCCCTTCCCAGAGGGCCGAGCGGCGCTGCTTCTCGTCAAGCCGCCGCCTGTTTGAAAAGGACTCGGCTCCGAGGACCCGCTGCTCGCTGTTTCCACCGCAGCCTCGGAGCTCATGGAAAACACATTCCCACCTCCACCGGGGGGGGGGAGGGGGGATCAGAATTAAGTTACGGATCGTCTTTTATTTTGAAGTAAAACACAATGACTTGAACATTAAGAGACGTGATTGTAGTTGTTGTTCACCCTTTACTTTCACAAAGTCCTTCAACGCCAGTTCTGACATTCAGAAGGTTTGAGTTGGTCCTCATGAACACTGAGGAGGAGGAGGAGGAGGAGGAGGAGGAGAAGGAGGAGGAGGAGGAGGAGGTCACCATCACCACCTGACCCCTGGACTCAGGGTCAGGGTCGGGTCGGTCTCCTCTCGTCACACGCCGCCGCCATCATGATGACCACCGAGGACCACCGAGGACCTCTCCTGGACCCTCAACACCTCAGCCGTTGTCAAGAAGGCTCACCAGCGTCTCTTCTTCCTGAGGAGATTGAAGAAGGCCCATCTGTCTACTCAGATTCTGGTGAACTTCTACCGCTGCACCATTGAGAGCATCCTCACCAACTGCATCTCAGTCTGGTACGGCAGCTGCTGTGTTGCCGATCGTAAATCACTGCAGAGGGTAGTGAAGACTGCCCAACGCATCACTGGCTCCCCACTCCCCCCCATCGAGGATGTTCAGCACAAAAGATGTCTGCGGAAGGCGCGCAGCATCGAGAAAGACAGCTCTCATCCCAACCACAGACTGTTTGCCCTCCTCCCCTCAGGGAGGCGCTACAGGGCCCTCCGCTCACGGACCAGCAGGCTCAGGAACAGCTTCTTCCCTGCGGCTGTCATCCTGATGAACTCTGCACCATGGTGTTACCCCCCCCCCCCCCCAGTGACTGTATCCCCCCACACACACACAAACACACACACCCTGGCTTCACTGCCATTTGCACTGTATTGTTCATCTATTTAATACTGTTGTCCATAGTATTTATATCTTTTGTCTCCTACCTCACCTAAAACCTCATAACCTCTACTTCCACATTCACCTGTACTTCACCTGCACTTTACACATATCACATATCGTTGTCACACCGGCACTTTATCCATATTTATATTACAACCTGCACATACCCTGCACTCTTCTGTTTTGCACTTCTGGTTGGATGCTAACTGCATCTCGTTAAACCAAGACTTGTACTTTGTGTAATGACAATAAAGTTGAATCTAATCTAATCTAATCTAATCTAAAACAAGGTTATCATGAGAAAGTAGAGTTAAGAGCGCTCTGCTAGCTTGTTGCTAGCTCTCTGCTAGCTTGGCTGCTAGCTCTCTGCTAGCTCGGCTGCTAGCTCGGCTGCTAGCTCTCTGATAGCTCGGCTGCTAGCTCGGCTGCTAGCTCTCTGCTAGCTCGGCTGATAGCTCTCTGCTAGATTGCTGCTATCTCTCTGCTAGCTCGCTGCTATCTCTCTGATAGCTCTCTGCTAGCTTGGCTGCTAGCTCTCTGCTAGCTCGCTGCTAGCTCTCTGATAGCTCTCTGCTAGCTCGCTGCTATCTCTCTGATAGCTCTCTGCTAGCTCGCTGCTATCTCTCTGATAGCTCTCTGCTAGCTCGCTGCTATCTCTCTGATAGCTCTATGCTAGCTCGCTGATAGCTCTCTTCTAGCTCTCTGCTAGCTCTCTGATAGCTCTCTACTAGCTCTCTGCTAGCTTGGCTGATAGCTCTCTGCTAGCTCTCTGCTAGCTCAGCTGTTTAACTAAACCAAATATTATTCCTATATTTAACGTCTGTATGTCTGGTGTCCTGGATTCTAAATTTGACGTGTTTTTTAATCTCTTTAGAGTCTGTGGTGAGATCATGCGTTTCATTGTGTGAGTGTGAGTGTGTGTGCGTGTGTGTGCGTGTGTGTGTGTGTGTCTCTTCATGTCTAATTTCACCTCCTACTTGACCCCAATCAGCCACATATGTTTTTGTGAGCGTGTGCTTGTCTTACAGCGCGGCCGCCGGTTGACTCCGCCCCCTCGCTGGCCGATGAACGCTCTGCTTCAGTAAATCAAGCCTCCCCTCGTCCATTTGCCGGTCACAGAAAACAGATTTTAATCTAATTTTTCGAACCGCATGCGTCTGGCAGATGAATCGCCCCCTTGTGACGTCACCATCCACCAAGAAATGACCAATAACTCCCGTTATCTTCCTGTTATCTGTCTCATCTGGGCTGTAAGGAAGCCCCGGAGGGTCAAAACGCAGCGAGGTTGGACTCTTTGTTCGGCAGATGGGAACGGAGCGACTGGTCTAGACCTTCCGTGATGCTTCTCTCCGCCTCGAGACTCCAGACTTTAGACAACGACTCGCTCACATCGGCCGGCGACTGCTGGATCGTCTTTTCCCCAAAAAAGTTACAGCGGCCTCGGAAAAAATAAATATCTCTCTCTTCCAATCGCCGGCGCCACAGCGTGGTCAGCGGCCCTCAAAGCCTGAGCTTAATTTAGCTTAAAATAAGTCTCCATGTTGTTTTGTGGCGCTGGCATCGGATTGATCTGAGATCAGCATGAACACCGGCTGCCAACAGGCCTGCGATGTCTTTGTGAAACTGTGATCTTCAGCATTATCCGAGGCGAAGAGGCTGTTTTCTGACTTTGACGAACGATATGTATTATTTATTTCATGCTTTTATCTTATGTTTTCATTTGAAGTCAAAATAATGATTTAAATTCTCCATTTCGGCTTTTTGATGCTTTAAAGCCCCAGCTCACGATGGGGTCGCAACAACTCAGGAAATCAAGCGCCGCAAAATCACTCATAAGTACGAGGTATGTAGCCTATTAATTAGGATATAACTCTAGCTGTTAGCTCTGCTGCTAGCTTTCTGCTAGCTCTCTGCTAGCTCTGCTGCTAGCTCTCTGCTAGCTCTGCTGCTAACTTTCTGCTAGCTCTCTGTTTAACTCGATTTAATCTCAGCTTCTTTTTAATTGAACAGTTAAATTAACTTAAAGATCTTAAGTCGGATTTATTTGCTAAGAATTCTGGGTAAATGAATACTCTTCTTTTCACAAACAGTATTCTAATCATACAAGTCGTCACACAGTATTCTGTTGTATCTCTTTGTATGCCTTTCTTTCTTTCTTTTAATAATAATAAAACAAGTTTATACCAGTTACTTTTTAAGTCAAACTAGAGGGAAAACAAAGGAATGCATTTTATTTTTATATTTTAACATCTGCATGTCTGGTGTCCTGGATTCTGATATTGTCTGTGGTGAGATCATGCATTACGCACAAAAATCACGAGGTACGTGTCACATTGTGAGATATGCATCAACTCCACCATGAAAAGTATGTATATTAAAAAAAGTAAAATGCATTAAAGCCGAACAAAAGGTGTTTTCCATGTTTGCCGCATGCTTGATGTTTCTAAAACAACGGTCTGGACTCAGGACGCGGCTCTGGTTCACAGAGGACTCGGTCCTCCTAGGTCCCAGTTGCCGGGTAGAGAGTCGTCTTTCCTCGTGACGGCACCGCCATGTCGGAGCCTTCAGCTCGGGGTGTCGCTCCTTCACCCAGCCTTCAAACTCTTCTTCTTTTTCAATTCAATTCAGTTTATTTGTATAGCCCAGTTTCACAAATTACAAATTTGTCTCGGAGTGCTTTACAATCTGTGCACATAGACATCCCTGCCCCAGACCCTCACATCGGATCAGGAAAAACTCCCAAATAACCCTTCAGGGGGAAAAAGGGAAGAAACCTTCAGGAGAGCAACAGAGGAGGATCCCTCTCCAGGATGGATTGGTGCAATAGATGTAATGTGTACAGAAGGACAGATTTAGAGTAAAAATACATTCGATGAATTTGACAGAGTTTATCAATAGTTCATATTTAGGCATATTCCATGATGGAGACCTCCACCATCCATCAGGAGATAGAGGCAGAGTGGAGGAGTGGGCGGAGTCCCAGCAGGGCAGCGGCACAGCTGGTGGCCGGAACTCACGATCCAACCATCGATGGTCTATCAGCAGATGGGATCTATGCCGTCTCATAGGTTCCCATGACCCCATGAGACGTGAAGTCAGAAGGACTCCTTAGAGAAGTTAGTCATGTGTGATGGAGAGATGAAGATTCATCCATAGGAGAAAGAAAAGAGGAGAGAGGTGTTCAATGCATCCTAGAACGTCCCCCAGCAGCCATAAGCCTATACCAGCATATCCAGGGGCTGGACCAGGGCAAACCTGATTCAGCCCTGACTATAAGCTCTGTCAAAGAGGAAAGTCTTCAGTCTACTCTTGAATGTGGTGACTGTGTCTGCCTCCCGGACTGAAGTTGGAAGTTGGTTCCATAAAAGAGGAGCTTGATAACTAAAGGCTCTGGCTCCCATTTTACATTTTAAGACTCTAGGAACTACAAGTAGCCCCGCACTTAGTGAGCGCAGCTCTCTAGTGGGGCGATACGGTACTACAAGCTCTTTAAGATATGATGGTGCATCACCAATTAAGGCTTTGTAGGTTCTTCTTCTTCTTCTTCTTCTTCTTCTTCTTCTTCTTCTTCTTCTTCTTCTTCTTCTTCTTCTTCTTCTTCTTCTTTCTCTTCAGGTATGTTTTCACTTTAAAGTTAATTTTTTGTTGTGACACGACCAATAAAACGCCAGCTGTAAAAAATAAATAAACAAAAACACTTAACACTGAAGAGCCCACGAGAAACAGGGATCAATCCTCCAATGAGAGTCGAGGGTTTAGGGCTGAGCTCATTTATTCGGGACGCAAAAAACACATTATATATATATATATATATATATATAAATTATATATAAAAGATATTCAAGATGGAAACTGTACACAGGAATTAACAGGAAAGTATGGGAAGTATCTGCTGAGGCTGTCATAGGTATTCATAAACTCACCTTTCATTACATAGATAGATCGATAGATATATAAATGTATAGATAGATGGGTCGGTAGATAGGTAAGTAGATATATAGACATCTATGTGATGGATGGATGCATAGATAGATAGCTGTGTAGGTAGTAAGATAGGTAGATGGCTATGTAGGTAGGTAGATATAGGTAGATAGATAGGTAGGTACTAGGTATAGGTAGATAGATAGGTAGGTAGGTAGGTAGGTATAGGTAGATAGGTAGGTAGATAGATGGGTAGGTAGGTAGGTAGATAGATGGGTAGATGGCTATGTATGTAGGTAGATAAATAGGTAGATGGGTAGGTAGGTAGGTAGGTAGGTAGGTAGATAGATGGTGGGTGGGTGGATAGATGGGTGGGTGGTGGGTAGGTAGATAGATGGGTAGATGGCTATGTAGGTAGGTAGATAGATAGGTAGATGGGTAGGTAGGTAGGTAGGTAGGTAGGTAGGTAGATAGATAGGTAGGTAGGTAGATAGATAGGTAGGTAGGTAGATAGATAGGTAGGTAGGTAGATGGATAGATAGATAGGTAGGTAGGTAGATCGGTAGATGGCTATGTAGGTATGTAGGTAAACAGGTATATAGAGAAATAGATAGGTATGAATCGAGATACTCACATCTGTACAGGGGACCGTTGGGGAGACGCCGGACGTGTAACCCGGCGTTCTGTAGGGAACCTCACGCAGAACACCGGGCGGGTCTGGTTCTGTGGTGGGGCGTGGCGTTGGACCCCATGTCCCGTTGGATGGAGGAGTTCCACTTATGCCTGGCTCTACACGGGTAGAAGAGTTTTACGATGAGCCAAGAATCAATAATGTTGTTGTTGGTGTCCTGATGTGCAAACAAACCACAATGAGACAATGGGCCCTGAGCACAACAAGAGTATGGCCTCTTTGTAGTTGTTTGCTGTGTCTTTGTGGTTGTTTAATATCGCTTTGTGGTTGTTGTTCATCTCTTTGTGGTTGTTGTTTGTTTCTTTGTGGTTGTTGTCTGTTATGTTTCCGTCTAAATTAACGTTGGTCTCTTTGTAGTCTTTCTGAGTCTCTTTGTAGTTCTTTGGTCTCTTTGTAGTCTTTCTGAGGCTTTGTAGTCGTTGTATGTTTCTTTGTGTTCATTGTGTTTCTCTGGTTTTTTCGCTCCTCCTCACAGTCGTTTACATTGTGTCGTGTCTTGTGTCTCTTTGCAGCTGTTTTGCATGTTTTTGTCGTGGTTTGAGTCTCTTCATTATCTCTTTGTGTCTCTTTGTAGTGGTTTTATGTTTCTCTGAGGTCATTCTGGGTTTCCTATTTGTGGATACAGGGGGGGGGGGCAGGGGGCTCCTGACACTTTGGGCCCCTGGGCCTGAGCCCTGAAGGCCCCTTCAGTCACATTTTTCAGGAGGTGAGGCGGTGCTTATCTCTGCAATCTCTCTTTTTAGCTTCCGGTTGTCTGCAACCTTTTTTCCCTGCAGAACCCGCAAATCAGGCATTCGGGTGCGAACGGTCTCCGTGGCAACCCTTAACGTGTCTCGAGCCGTCACCGATGTGTGGCGAGGTGAAGAAGAAGAAGAAGAAAGTCGCTTTTTTTCAAACGCAAACATCAAACACCGACACGGGGAGGCCTACATCTGTATTTAGTCTGCCTCTGCTGTGGTGGACAAAATAATAGAAACACCTGTCAGTATGATACAATAAGTTCAATCGACAAGTCTAATACTATTAAAATCACATTCTAATGGTGCTAATATGCGTTGCAGGACTCTGGTATCAGACTGCAGTCATTTCAGATATGCATCTAATAAACTGGCCCCTGGGTGTACGACATCTTTTACAGCTGTGGATAAATATTTGACTTTAAGTCCCCCCTCTTAACATGCATGAGCAGGATCAATTGTAAGCAGCTGGGATGGATTATTAATGTATTTGTTAACAACTATAACTCCTGTGGACACCCCTAAGTGGAGGCTGCTGTGTAAACAAATCATAAATGACAATAAAGTTTTAAAAATAACTTGTGCAAAATACCTCCTCCCATAAGAAACAGTTAGAATACTGCAAATGAATTAAACATGTAAGAGATAGCGGATTAAAATCAAAATGTTTGAATGCAGATCTCACATGGAATAGGACTTAAAATAAAGTATTGATCCCTCAGCAGCACATGTTTTCTATACACACACACACACACACACACACACACACACACACACACACACAAGCACACACACGCTACATCTGACACACTGTCCTCAAAACGTGCTTTGAAATGCATAAAAGTTGCCAAATGTTTGTGGACACATCTGTGAATAATCTTTGGTTTTTTGGGGGGCCGTCCTCAGCTTTGGTTCTGGGTTCCTGAGTGTCAGGACTTGTAGAAGGGAAGACTTAATGCCTCGGCATACAGTGACGCTTCCAATGTTGTGGCAGCAGCAGTTTGGGGAAGGGCCCTTCCTGTTTCAACATGACAATGCCCTGTGCACAAAGCCCGGTGCACAAAGAACACTTTTCTCCGTTCTTTCAGTTTGGCATGGCAGTTTTATTGCAGCATGAGAATTGATTATGAAGCGTAATTGGCAGCAACATCGCGTGGGAGGCGATGTTTACATAGAGATGTAATAAAGTTTTGAAAGAATAAAATAAGGTTATAAGTAACAAGTTAAAAGCCCTTTTTTACTTCTTGTTTTTAGATACATATGCTTGCATTCATTTCTTCTCCACAGAGTAGAGTATACATGTAAGGGATTAAACACAGTGATGTAATAGTGGGGAAAAATATCACTAAAGCCAAGTTTTTTATAATACGTTACAAAAAACAACATGCAATGTGTGCATCAGATACCATGGAAGTTATTAGAAAAACATTTCTATAACATTTCCTGCTGCGGTCAGAAAAACTCAGCCAAAGATTATATTATCCCAACTAAATTAAAAAATTAAAAAAATGCATGAAATGTGGATTATTCCAAAAAGCAGAAGCAAGAAGTCACAAAGACTCCGGTCCACCTTAAACACACAGCGCAGGCTCACTGCGCTACACATTTCCTGAAAACGCCCCGTGCAAGAAGCGAGAGCGAGAGAGAGAGAGAGAGAGAGAGAGAGAGAGAGAGAGAGGAGAGAGAGGACAAAAAAGAGAAAAAGTGACTCTGAATCATAATAATACGGTTTCGTTGTTTCTCTAGAGAAGAAGGGGGGGATGGGTTGGACTTTTTGGTGAATTCTGCGCCGAACTTTCTCTGAAATTCCGCCTCACTCCAAAACACTTCACCAGTTTATATTCGCACGACCGTCTCACGCGTACCCTGAACGCAACCACCACCACCACCACCACCACCACCACCACCGACCAAGGTCAGCCACGGCGTCCGCCCCACGAGAGCTAGTAACGGGGCACCCAGACCTCCACGAACCCCCTCCCGCCCCCACACACACCGGGCGGCTTCTTCGTCCGCACGAACATGGGAGTTTGACTCCCTAGCTGAATCAAACGACGGACTATAACACACGCTTGCGAAGTGACAACCATGTTGGGTAACGCGGGGTCTTACGCCAACAAGAAGAGGAAGAAGCCCGTTCTCAAACAGTAAGACTTTTTAAAAATACATTGTTGTGTTAACTGGCTGCTATTTTAGCTTTTTCTCCTCGTTTATTCAAACGGTTTAAAAAAAAGTTGGTTCGTGAACGCACCACGCAGAGCGTCTTAACTGACTTTAAAAAAAGGTTTAAGTTAATAAAGTGCTGCTAGTTATAATCACATACTGTTTTACCCATATAACCATATAACGTGTGCGATTATAACGCTTTCTTTAAAAGTGGAAAAAAGTAACGTATATATTAGATATTCGGGAAGGTATGAAGTCCGACATCTTTACGAAAATGAGGGATAAACATAATTAAGGTAGACCGTATCTTCGTGTACATTTTTATCATTATATTGATTATACATCCACAAATGTGGAGCAAAAGTACATACTAATAACAACTAACAGGCGTTAGTGTGGCCTGGTGTTTTTTGCTGATGATTATGATCTTTTTGTAGGGGGGGCTGCTTCTTGACTCTCGCGGTCCACCTTAAGAATGCGTCTAGCTCTGGATCTGGCATGGATATCTTGCCCTCGCGCATTAATCACAATCAAGTTGGAGACTCGGCCGCTGCTCTCACGCGATGCTCCGAGGAGGGCGGGGGCGGGGGCGGGGGCGGGGGGGGGGAGTGTGTTATTGTAATCTGATACGGCCTCGTGTGTGTGTGTGTGTGTGTGTGTGTGCTGCCTGTTTTTCTCCTTTAAAAAAAATGTTTTTAACCATCTCGGTTCTTTAAAAAAAGAAGTTTATTTCACAGCAAATCGTCACAGTACACTTAGTTTACTACTTTAAAAAGTATAAATAAAGCTATAGAAAAGTTTTACATTACAAATAAAAGTGTTTTTAATTCGCACAGCATAATCAAATGTACTAAAATATAAAGATAAAGTACCGTTCAGGGCTCGATTATTGATCATTATTGATGCAACATACAAGCTATAACTGTTTTAAAACTTCTATAATTTATTTTTATGCGTTATGTGGATAGTCTAAACATAGAAAACCATATTTTATTGATTAAGACTTTTTTTTGTGTAGAAAAAGTGCCATAAAATATGAAAACATGTCATCTGATTAAGATCTACAGAACAAAAAGCAGATTATTTTTCTTGGTGGAGACCAAAACGGAGTTAAAAGGAGCGTGAATATCGGACGAGAGTCGACCCCAAGTTTTAAACTCGAAATTAAATGTAAAAGTTCATTAAAGGTACATTTCCCCTTGCGGATTAATAAAGTATAATTCTATTCTATTCTATTCTATTTTCGGTGGGCTAAATGCAAACCAAAGGCTCTCCGTGGCAATTATAATTAATAAAGGGATTCACGATAAACAGGAAACTAAATTCAGCGGTACTTTTTAGAAATGGAATAACAACACTTCCTAAAGTTATCTTTCAATTATATTGCCCAAAATAAAAGTGCGTTGGTGCCGTGTGCAGACGTCTGCAGCGAGGGCCGAGGGCTCCTCGACGGCCAGCTGGGCCCGGCTGCACAAAGGCCCCATTGAGCCCGCCGGTATAAAAAGCTGTGGTCACTACACCGGGGCATTCCATGCATTATTAAATAACTGTATTCTACCCGGCGACCAGAGGAGGGAACAACTTTAATAAATCTTTCACTCCTGCAAAAATAAAACGGCGGCCATTTAAAGTCAGTTAACATTGTTCACGTGCTAAAAAACACGGGGGAGGGGGGGGTCATGTGACCCTCTTCCAAATGTGAAAAATGCAAACTTGCAAGTTCCAAACCGGTGACCGTCGCGTCGTCATGACAACCCTGAACTCTCCAAGAAAGTGACGCGTTGCATTGCTCCTGCAGCGTCGTCCTTATCGTCCTTTTTTTTTTTACGGCCGGTGTAAATGATTCCGGGAAGTTCCGCCTCACAGAATTTTTTGCGAAATGTCCCTTTTTGTGTTTTATTCTCCAGTCGTCCGGTCGGCTCGTCTTCCTCTCAGCGCCGAGCAGCTTTCAGTTTTATTACAACTGCAGCGCTTCGACAGGTTGTTGTGGGAATATGAGCTAATTATAGTGTATAGTGCTCATTAAAGCCCCCCCCCCCCACACACACACACACACACACACACTGTGGTAACGTGTACTTAGCACAGAGCGAGTGGCTTATAAACTAAATGCTTCGTCGTGACGAAGCATTTATTTGAGCAAACAATGGTAACCTTAATAAGACCCGATAATCTATTACACACACACACACACACACACACACACTGGCAGACATGCTGATAAGAGTGTTTTGGCGCGACACCAGAACACTCCGGTGATCCGCCATAGACGTGTCCTTTGTTCTCTGCTCTTTGTTTCGTCTTCACAAACACCGGCGAGACACTCCTGGGTGTTTTTCTTCTTCTGTTGTTTTTTTCCCATCATTAAACCTGTGTGCAATAGGATCATACTGTGTGTGTCTGTGTGTGTGTGTGTGTGTGTGTGTGTTGCCAAACCAAAATGCTCTACCGCCGCCGCCGATCCGCGATGGCGCTATCGATGTGACGGAGCCGCCGTTGCTCAGGTGGTGAAGCTGGTTGTCCATTAACAGCAGGGTGGGGGCGGGGGGTTCGATTCCCCACAGGTTGCAACCCTGCCATGGCAACTCTGGTGTGTGTATGTGTTGTGTGTGTGTGGGGGGGATAGGAACGTTCAAGAGCGGCTTGCCAAATGTAATCTAAACAACGGCTCATGTCGGGAACGGGTTCTTATTTTCTTTCCCAGCATGCCCCCCCCCATGCCCCTCCCCCCATGCCCCCCCCCCCCCTCTTTTTTATTTTGAAGACTTTTCCTGTGTGACAACGAGCAGCACGCCTCCCTCCATCCCTCATTGGACGACCGCAAAGAAGAAAAAGAAACGGCTCCTTCCCAGAGTGCTTTTCAGGGCCAGAACGTTCCGCCCCCCCCCCCCCCCCCACACACACACACACACCCACACACAGAGACACACACAACACACACAACACACACCCCTCCCCCTCTTCTAAAAAAAAGAGACCTAAACCCCGTTTTCAAAGTTTCCTCTTCAGTCTGAGGAGGTTGTGAAACATCGAAATCTTCTGCATCCCCAGGTCTCCACCACGCGTCCACATCACAACACAAACAACAAACACCACAAACAAAAAACAACACAAATAAACAACACAAACAACATAAACAACAATACAAACAACACAAATAATACAAACACAAACAAAACAAACAATAAACAACATAAACAACAACAAACAATAAACAACACAAACGATACAAACACAAAAAATAAACAACACAAACAACAACACAAACAACAAACAACACAACTTTATTGAGTTGTCAGGACGGACGGCGTGACGTTGGCGGCGTGGCGGCCGAAGGCTCCGTGGTTGCTACCGTTACGGAGGACCTGGAAGAGTCCGGGAGGTTTAAAACGGTTTATTTCAAGACCTGGGAAATTTCTGGAAAGAAAGAAAACAATTACATTATTTATTTGGTTCCAAAAGTTTTGTACGTCATGGAGACGTGTTATATTCATTTACACAGTTTGATTAAAAGAATAATATTTATATAAATGCTTGTTCTTTTCATCAAACGATTGTCTCGTGTTATTTAGGGTTTATACTCGTGTAGACAAAATGACAAAATGTTTGTTCATGGAAATGTCCTGTGTGTGTGTGAGTGTGTGTGAGCCCTTTGGGGTCGTCGGTTATTTATAATCTATATCTTTGGGACGCTGCGTGAACCGGAGGGTTGCTCTTCTGTCGGAGCGAATACTTAGATCTATTTAGCATTAACAGAAAAGCTCAAGTTTGGATTGATTGCACGACAATTTAGGAAGATAACTTCTTTTATTGCAGCGTGCAGCGATTTCCCCCCTCCCCCCACACACTCCTCTGGTCTGGAAAAGCTCTTCTGCAGGCCGAGACCCGCTTAGTGTAAACTATCCTACCAGCAAGAGCCCCAACGAAAAAGAGGAAGAGAACCCCCCCCCGCGCGCGCCCAGAGCAGCGGAGCGCTCTTCCTGCTCCGGAGCCGCTGAGTCATCGCTCTGGACCGAGGCCCGCCGCCCGCTGCAGACAGGCAAATGTGTGTCGGCGACACGGCGGCCTCGAGGCGGCCGGGTTCAGAGCGGCGAGGTAGAGCGGCGCACACCGGACGTCTGGATGTCTGTCGGCCGACCCCCGTGATCCACGGCGAGTCAAGGTGGGGGGGGGGGGTAGTAAATAAAAATGCGTTCTGAATGCTGCCTTTTGTCTCGGCCCGGAGGCGTTCCTCCGGAGTGAGATCAGCTCTGCTTCGCCAGTTATTTTTGTCCCTGAGGAAAAAGGTAGAGCGCTTGGATCTGAGTACAGGCCGCAGGCTTTTCTACCCGGCGACCGGAGGCCGGCGTCCTCGTGTCCCGCCTCTGATCGACGCTCCGGAAAAGAGAGAGAACGTCCTCTTTGGGAAAACGAAGCCGGAGAAGATTGAGGAGCCGGGAACCAACCGGATTTAATCTGATCCTATCAGCTGGATACGGATCACCGATTGGTTCCCGTTGATGGATCGTCACGGAGGAGCAGAATATTTATCACCGGACAACTCGGCAGATTAACTCGATCGAGTCTCTATTCACGTCATTATTTCATTTCTCTCCGAGAGGGGCGTGCCGTGATCGGACGTCCATTTGAATGTGATTTTAAAACGCCGCCCAGTCAGAGTTTAGTCTCGCCGTAAAGTGACGACAATCGGGGGCCATTAAAGAGACGCCGTTGTGCATCAAAGGCGCGTCGATATTGGCTCGTTTGGTTAATTGCCTCGTTAGTCTGTCCGTGCTCTATAAAGTCACCAAAATAAAGGAGGGTTTTTTTACGATGAGATGAGTTTTGATGAATAATACCTAAAGACCTCTTCTTGAGCTTCCACATCCATAGGTGGGGGTTTGGGGGGTGGGGGAGGACCGGTGTCCCCTGTTGCACCCCCCCCCCCCCTCCCCCCCATGTGCAGCATGTGTGTCTGATTTGGGAGTAATGGCGTGTATCTCCTCCTGAGCGTTGGGTGGTCCTGAAGCAAATAAAGCTGCTTGTCAGAGTGAAGAAGAAGATGAAGATGTATGTCATCAATGGGAGAAAGATTGTGTCCGTGGAACCGAACCACCAAACTCACCGAGCCCACACTGTCTCCTGTGTCGTGGTCACATGGATGTTTGCCTTGATTTAAGTTTAACAAAGTTTGCAAAAAAGTTCAAATATTTAACATTTTTATTTGAATGTGTAATTCAATTATTGTCTATTATATTATTTAGACGAGGTCAGCACATTTTCCTAGCAATTCATACAATTTGTTTCTCACAACTACTTTATCACGGAATGCAAATATTTAGCATAATATAATATTTTCTTGTAAAAAAGTTTTTTATTCTGAGCTCTTGCGTCCCGAACGATCAAACCCGAGCGGAGAACCCCCGACATCCATCCAAACCTTTAATCGCCTTTTTACATTTGTCGTATTTAACAGTATTTATCATCCTGGCGTTTGATTGGTCGTCCGATCTCAGACGTTTTTGACCCTCTGCTTCCCGCTCGGCGGTGCGTTCAGGGACCCCTCCCTTTTGCCGGGTGATGAAACACGACCCCGTTGTTTGTTCCCCGGCCGGACGAGGAGACCGAGCCGGACCGAGATACGCAACGTTCAGGGGCCGTGGGTCACGGAGACGTCCTGGGGTTTTAAAATGTGTTCCTCCCAGGCCTGGACAAGTCCTGGAGGAAAAATGTAATCACGAAAAGTCGTGTGAATGTTTTGTGATCACATGACACGCCGAGTTTGAAACAATGTTTTTAGAAGAAAGACGCTCAACACTGATCTTTACAGCTGCAAGCGAACGCACCGTAACTGAAAGGACATAACTGTTTATCCTTTAGTCAAACTGTTCTCTCCTTCATTTGAGTCTTTAAGGTCTTAAACTGTTTGATTTTGATTATCTTTGTTAGTTTAAATACATTTAATCACTTTAATGTTTAGACACCAAGATTCACAAAAGAGTTTGTCATGGAAATATGGTTTAAAGTCCTGGAAATCCACTGGTCTCTCTCCCTCTCTCTCTCTCTCCCCCTTCTCTCTCCTTGTTTCTCTCTTTCCCTCTCTCTCTCCCCCTGTCTTTCTCTCTCCGTCTCTCCCTCTCTCCCTGTCTCTCTCCGTCTCCCTCGCTCTCTCTCTGTCTCCCTCCCTCTGTCTTTCTCCCCCCCTCTCCCCCCCCCCTCTCCCTCCTCTGTTTTTTAACTCTCACATTTAGTTCAGATTCTCTCTCTCGTCTCCCAGAGGTCTCTCGACTTGCTTGTAGACGGACATGTGGTGTAAAGTCCTGGAAGCCCATTGGCCAGCGCGTGACCCCTGACCTCCGGTGTTCTTCTTCTCTCCTCACAGGAAGAAGGCGTCGGAGGCCAATGAGGTCGTCAAGTCCAACCCGTCGAAGCGCCACCGGGATCGGCTGAACGGCGAGCTGGAGCGGCTCACCGACCTGCTGCCCTTCTTCGGGGAGGTGCGCTCGCGCCTGGACAAGCTGTCGGTGCTGCGGCTCAGCGTGGGCTACCTGAGGGTCAAGAGCTACTTCAAAGGTGAGCGGCAGGGAGAGAGCGCCGCTCTTTACGGAGCCTCGAATGCCCCGCCATCAGCCTGAACACAGGAATGCGAGGCATGCAGGAATCCTTTTTTTTTAGGAAGCGACACATCCTCGATACCTGTAACCTCGCTCCACCCTCTCTCTCTCTCTCTCTCTCTCTCTCTCTCCGCGAGCGACGCTTACAACTAAATACGTTCCCTTTGTCCATGGCGTTACGCTCATTACGATCTTCTCCGTGATGAGTCAGTTCTGAGTCAGCAGCTCACAGCCGACGTGTTGGCGGAGCGCGGCGCCCGGTGGCCTCCGGCATCTCTCTAGTCTGGTGGCTTCTTTTTCTCTTTTTATTTTGGGTACATTTTTCTGCACTATCTTCCAGTTGAATGTGGGATTAATTGAAGATAAGCAATATATACTATTAAAAAAGGTAATAAATACGATTAAAAATAAGTAATATATATATATACTATTAAAATAAGTAATATATACTATTAAAATAAGTAATATATACGATTAAAGTAAGTAATATATACTATTAAAAAAGGTAATAAATACTCTTTAAAAGTAAGTAATATATACTATTGAAAGTAAGTTATATATACGATCAAAAATAAGTAATATGTACTATTAAAAAAAGATAATAAATTCTATTAAAGGTAAGTAATATGTACGTAGTCTATACTATTACATGTGAAGAACGCGCGCTGTGATTGGCCGCAACCAAGGCAGCCCGACTTCCACTGGGTCGTATTCAAGCCAGACCTCGAAGCCCCCCACACACACACACACACACACACACACACACACACACACACACACACACACACACACACACACACACACACACACACACACAGCTGTGATCACCTGCTCCGACTCACTCTGGCATATCGGTTCTCCCGGCGGGTCGTGCAGCTGTCTCAAGCCACGTCTCTCACACTCAAGGCTTGACTCGGCAAAGTTTGCGAAGAAGTTCACTTTTCTCTGTCTGGTATTTTTGTATTACTTTTAAAATGTGTAACTATTATATATTTTTTAAGTGTGGGATGTTCGGCACAGTTTCTTTTCTGTTTCCTTGCAATTCCTAAATTTACTTTATCACGGAACGCAAATATCTACCATAATATAATATTTTCTCGTAAAAAGGGACATTTTTCTGAGCTTTCCTGTCCCGATTAAAGTCGCCGACCAATCAAACTGTAGAGCCTGAACCCCTGATATCTATTCAAACCTTTAATTGCCTTTTTATATCTCTGAATGGTTAGATGCAAACACATTTATCCTCGCATTTGTTAAAGAGAGATTTTAGATGTGACTAATCACACACACACACACACACACACACACGATCTCTTCAGATGATGAAGTGTGAAAAGGTGGTGCAGCTTTCTGTGTCTTCCTGCAGTGCAGTGGTTCTCCTTCACGTCAGTCAACATCAGACGGTCTGTGCCCTGTAGCGCTGGTTTTGGGGGGTGGGGCGGGTCAGAGTCACATGCCACATCAAACGGCCCACGTGCAACCCATCGCCCCCGTGAACACGGACACTCACAGCAGGTCACGAGGCGACAGCGAGCGGCGTGTTTGTCGTCGGTCGGGAGCTGATCTGAAGCTGCTTTACAGGATCGGTCGGCGACTTTCAGACGTTCATTGTTCTCCACGAGACACACGGGCAAATAGCTGTCGGCTGGTGGAACAGGAAGTGGAAAAAAAAACACAGGGGGGGGGGAGTGTGAAGAGCCATTAACGGAGCGTCTTCGGCGAGTCGACGTTCACCTTTTTATTTTATTTTTTATCGTTCGGTCCTCATGTGACTTGAAGGAAATCAATGAATTATTTTCCTCTCTTTGTAAAAGAAAATGTAAACAATTAAGTTGCCAGATGTGACGTTTCTGACTTAACAAATGCTATCAAATAATAACCTCCTCAAAATTCACCTCTAACCCTTTTTGTATTTTTTCATGCAGCAATGAAGCGGTCCGCGCTTCAATGAGAGCATAATTGCAGTACGTAATGTACGCAGTGAAACATAGAATTAGCCAATTCCAGGATTTAATTGAACGGAGAGGCCCAAGCCCCGCCCCTTTCACTGTGTGGGGACACTGCAACGGGGGAGGGGCTTCGGGGAAAACAAGAACGAGAAAAGAGAAAACGACCTCATAATTGTGCATAATACTATGTCTTCTCAGTAAATTGCGTCAAACTGACTGTGTGTGTGTGTGTGTGGGGGGGGGGGGGGGCTTCGAGGTCTGGCTTGAATACGACCCTGTGTGTGTGTGTGTGAGAGACAGTCAGCAGTGCCCAGTCGGAGTCAAACACAAATATAAAAAGGCGTTGTTCATTATCAGCTCGTAGCATCGTGGAAGTCACACGTTCTCAAACGGCTCTGATGTCGTCTTCAGGGGAATCGGGTTACCGGCGTCCATTTGTCAGACACTCTATCTGTTACTAGACTCTAGTGACTGTTACTAGACTCTAGTGACTGTTACTAGACTCTAGTGACTGTTTATAGACTCTAGTGACTGTTTATAGACTCTAGTGACTGTTACTAGACTCTAGTGACTGTTACAAGACTCTAGTGACTGTTTATAGACTCTAGTGACTGTTACTAGATTCTATTAACTGTTACTAGACTCTAGTGACTGTTTCTAGACTCTAGTGACTGTTTCTAGACTCTAGTGACTGTTACTAGACTCTAGTGACTGTTACTAGACTCTAGTGACTGTTTATAGACTCTAGTGACTGTTTATAGACTCTAGTGACTGTTACTAGACTCTAGTGACTGTTTATAGACTCTAGTGACTGTTACTAGACTCTAGTGACTGTTACAAGACTCTAGTGACTGTTTATAGACTCTAGTGACTGTTACTAGATTCTATTAACTGTTACTAGATTCTATTGACTGTTTCTAGACTCTAGTGACTGTGTTATTTATCAGTCATCATATGAACTCTTAGGTCGTTTGGTGATATTCATCTCGTTAAGCAGTTTTCTCGTAGAAGAATCCTTGTGTTGTCTCCAGACTACAGGCCTCCCTGTGTTGGCGAAGACATAATGAAGTCTGCCGCGTGAGTTATTAGCGGTCGCCCTAAAATCATATAAGGCTTCTTGGTACTTCATTGAAACCCGGTTAGAGGAGTCCAGAGAGGCAGCCAAGGCCGGACGTGAGGTGGTGATGGAAACGGCACGATGATGATATGGATGTGTTGCACAACAGAGAGCATTATGACGGTTATCTAACACAAGCTTATTACTGTGCTGCTCACTGCACGTCTATCAGCGCTTCTTCTGCTGAAAGTCAGACTGAAGACTATTTATATATTTATATTTATATGACACATGCAAAGATCTGTCGATGCTTTTTTCTTCTTCGTGAAATCTTCTTCCATTAGATATAGTAAAAGACACCATTAACACACGATAGCGTTATTATTGACTAGTTTTCAGTTTGAACCAGTCTGCCGTTAGCCATTAGCCGCGTTGTTTGGATGCTAATCGCTAATGTTAACTAGCTCTCATTTCGTAACCGGGGGGGGGGGGAAATAGGGTTCATGAGCGTGTTTATCATGTTGTTGTTGTTGGTCCTGGATAACATGTGTTATCAGAATCGATGCATACACTTAAAATCAACACATCAAAACTTAAAAATAGGATGCACAAGCGTGATGTTGTTGCAACATTGTGTGTTGCATAAACTTTAAAATCAAGACATCCAAACTTAATGATAGGAGCCGGAGCGTGTTTAGGCGTGTGCAGCAGCAGTTTGCATGTGCTCAGTGGCGACCAGGCCGGGGCGTACAGACACGTTGTTGTTGTTGTTGTTGTTGTTCCTGCGTAGCGACAACAGATCCCGTGTTATCGGATCGATGCACAAACTAAAGGACAAATCGGATATATTGACGGAAGCCCGTCGAAGTAGGAGACCCACAATGCAACGCTCCCCTTGAGCGCAGGTCCTCTCGGAGGTCATCCCGGGCCGGAGGAGCCGACCCGGGGATGGGCGCTCAGGCGGGGACTCGCCCGGAGTCGAGATAATGATCTCGTAAATCGTGAGGTGAAAAGAACAAACGTCGGCGATTTCAAGGGACTAAGATCTAAAGAGACGATAATAAAGAGAGCTCTTCACGTCTTGAACGGCAGACTCCCTTCTTCTCTTCTTCTTTTCTTCTTTTCTTCTTTTCCTGCAGCGACCCGGAGCACTCGGCCTCGCCGCGTGGCTTTACGGGGAGACTTCCCAAAGTCTTCCATTGGCTCGCTGCTAAAGCAAAGAAAAGGTTCCCGAGCCCCGGGGATGTGGTCGACTCGTTTCATGTGCTGTTGTGTTGGTATCTGGGATATCTGAACGCTCACAAGCCTCCTGGTCTGCTTCACGGACGGGACGGGGGGAACGGGACAGGGGGAACGGAACGGGGGGTCAGGACGGGGGGAACGGGCGGCGTCTCCTCGGGCGCCGTCTCCGTTGAGTCGGGCTCTTTCGCTTCTCGCGGCCCGCTGGCGCTCGGCTCCCCGACTCTCCTTTCAGGATATCGTGAGAATGCAAGCGACCGCCGGGAGACAGATTTAATCATGTTTTCATTTCCCCCTCCCCCTCTTCCCCCCGCTCTCCCCCTTTTCCCTCTTTTCCCTCGTTTCCCTTCGCAATTTTCCGTTCTCTGGAAGGTTTGTTCTCCGTCTCTCCAGCTTTTCTTTTCTTTTTTTTAAACCACAGCGCTCGTTTTTCTCTCTCGGGACCAAAATATTTTTTTGGGGGTTATACTTTTTCTCCCCCTTCTTCTACTTCTTCTCTTTCTCCTCCTTTCTTTTTCTTCTTCTTGTTCTTCTTCTTCTACTTATATTACTTCTTCTATTTCTCCTCCTCCTTCACGTCCTTCTTTTCTTTCTTCCCCTGGTTCGCCCACCGAGGCTTTCTTTGACATTTAGAGTCTTCCAGAAACGCCGGTGTTTGTTTACGAGGCCCAAAACTAAATCGTCCATCTTTCCCCCCTCAGAAGTTTGGGATAGGGGATGTGTGTGTGTGTGTGTGTGTGTGTGTGTGTGTGTTTGTGTGTGTGTGTGTGTGTGTGTGTGTGTGTGTGTGTGTGCGTGTGGCAGAAGACTCATTATCTCATTTATTTAAAGCCCTTGATTATAATCAGGGTTCGAGAAAGAATTAGAATATTTTAAAATCAAGGTTTTTAAATTTGTGTTTTTTTGCAATTTGCATTTACTTCTCCAACTTTCTGGACGTCTCGGAGGAAAACGTCCCCCCCCCCCCATTCCCCTGGGAGCGTCGCTGCTGATAAGCATCACTTCAGCGATGTGATGCATTTGAGGCGCGCCTACCGCGGCCGGCCCCGAGCTTTGCTTTCTCCTCTCGTCCGTTGGTTAAAAAAAACAAAAAACGATTGCATTACAACTGGAGGCCTGACCACCCCGAAAAAATCTGTGTGTGTGAGTGTGTGTGAGTGTGTGTGTCCCACCAGTAAAACACACTGACCAGTGTGTGATCAGTGGATGTTTTGGGGGTTGTTGGGTTCCCCTCTTCATAAAGGGAACAAAAGGAATCCACCAGCTCCTCCCAGCCTCTAGGGGGCAGCGCCTCACAAACACTGAACTTACAAGTATGTTCTCAAAAAATATTTACTCATTTTTTTATAAAACAATTATCTTGTGAAAAAAATCTTCTACTACTACTATTTATATTTCTTCTTCTACTACTTCTTCTACTTATTACTTCTACTAGTACTACTTCTTTGTTCTTATTCTTATTCTTCTACGTCTTACTTCTTCTACTACTACTGTTTCTTCATCTAATTCTACTACTACTTCTTCTAAAAATACTACTATGACTACCTATTCTTCTTCTTCTACTTCTTCTTCTACTTCTTCTCCTCCTCCTCTCATGTTGGCCTGAGGACCGCTCAGACGCCACAGTTTCTGAAACACCGACTCTCTATTGCCCCTAGAGGCTCACAGGTGTTACGACAGGGCTGGTTCCGGTCGATATCAATGCAGCGACGCTGTAGCGTCTCCACCTCCCGACCCTAATGACGGCTCATCGTGAGACCTCCTTCTCTCTTTTTAAAGAAAAATAATTATATAATAACATATATCCATAAGTCTCTGTTTTCCATCCAAAGCCCCCCCCCCCTCCCTCCCTCGTTTCCCTCGCTTCCTTCCCCTCCTGTCGTGGCCGTAAACACAGGGACATTAATCAAAAGGGTTAATGGGGAGCTTGGACCCTGCGACCCCCCCCCCCCCCATTGGCCGAGGCAGCGCCGCCCTTTTCCTGCACATCCCTCCGCGTGAGAACGGAGATCTGTGTCCAGGATCTGCTGGAACTAAATGTTTTCAAATCAAGATAAGCCCCCCCCCCCAATATGCTTTAAATCTGGCCCGCTTCCAACCTATGATGTCATTTCTCTCTCTCTCTCTCTCTCTCTCTCTCTCTCTCTCTCTCTCTCTCTACAACACATGCAAACCCTTTCAAGTAGAGACCGTTGTCCTCTTTTCTGTCTTTTTAATTGTGATTTTTAAGCCGGTTGCATCACTCTTTTTTTGTTGTGTTGCTCTCCCTTTTCCTCGGCGCTGCCGGGCTTTGACTTGTTTCCCCTCCACTGCAACTTGTTCCCCGTCTTTTTTGGGAGATTTCACTTAATTACCCCCGTGATGAAAGGACGTCCGATCCCTCTGTCCCCCCCCCCCCCGAGTGACAGGCGTGTTTGGCCCGGAGTGAATCTGCATCAAAGGAACCGCGGCACACTTAACCTCAACCAGGAAGCTGGAGGAGTGACCCCCCCCTCTCTCTCACCCCCATTCTCTCTCTCCCCCTCTTGCTTTCTCTCACTCTTTTACCCTCTTTACCCCCTTCTCTCCCCCCTCTCCCCATCCTCCCCCCTCTTTCTCTCCCTCTCTCTCCCCCTCCCTCTCCCCCTCTCTCTCTCAGCCCGTGGTCGTACGTTGGGGTATTTCACAAAGCGAGTGATCAGATATCTAAAGACCAGTCGATGTTTAAATCCTCCGCTGTGTTTGTTTCTTCTTCTAGAAAACCAGGAGTTGTTTTTTTTATAGAGAACATCTTTTTTTCTTTTAATTCTCACCTCTCAGTCAAACGGTGCGTTTCAGGTTTGTCGGAATTTCTTCAATCTCCCCCCAAAAAAGAGTTTCATTACGACCAACAACGATTGTGCAACGAAAACATACAAAATAATATAAATATGAGTATTTTACTCATGTGCTTATTTGCATCAGACAATTTCTCTTAAAGTCAGTAAAAGTGTCCAGAGACTGTTTTCTACATTTAGTGAGCACATTCACACGCCGTGTTGCGTAAACGTGAAGTACCTCGGTCAGCCACCGGGGAAGGACCCGAAGGAAGACAAACATGGAGAGAGGGAAGGGCAACGGATTGGACTTGGAACTGTGTGTGTCTGTGTGTGTGTGTGTGTGTGTGTGTGTCAGACACTGTGTGTAACGCACTCTGTGGTTCTGGGTGTGTTTGCGCAAGTGCTGAAAGGTGGCGGGGCGTTCAGGCATCCGCGAGGCGTTCAGGGACCCTCTCTCCTCCTCCTCCTCTCGGAGAAGTTGCGTGACTGGCTCGGCGGTCTGGGAGAGGCCACATCCTGGGATTCTCTTGCGGTGGCGGTCCAGATAAGAGCAGCGCTCGAGTCGGCTATCGCTTACACGCAAAACCCCTGTGTGTGTGTGTGTGTGTGTGTGTGTGTGTGTGTGTGTGTGTGTGTGTGTGTGTGTGTGTGTGTGTGTGTGTGTGTGTGTGTGTGTGTGTGTGTGTGTGTGTGTGTGTGTGTGTGTGTGTGTGTGTGTGTACGCAACGTTCACCTTGTCTGATTCCTTGTGTGTTGTAAAAGAACAGATAGATCCAGAAGTAAAACAAACGACAACAACGTGAAAACACCAAATGTAAAGACTGAGTCCTGGTCCAGGATCACGCGCTGACCTTTACGATATATATATATACATTTATCTAAATATAGATACACATATATATATATATATATATATATATATATAGATACATTCATATATATACATATTTATATATTTAAAATATATATATTTATATATACAAATAAAGATTGATATTTATAGACATTTATTTATTTATATATATATATATATTATATACATATATACATATATATGACGTGGCTTCCTTGTGATATTTCCTCAAATAAACAATAT
>CM070107.1:9423789-9443789 GCA_036178185.1 Liparis tanakae
GATATATGTATTTAATAGAGAGAGGTATTAACCTGTTGCTGTTTCCTCTCTGACAGTCCGACGTGGTCCACCAGAGCGTGTTCGAGCTCATCCACACGGACGACCGCGCCTTGTTCCGCCAGCAGCTTCACTTCGCCCTCAACCCGCCGTCCGCCGCCGCCGCCGGAGACGGTGAGCAGGAGCAGTGAAGAGGAAGAGGAGCCCGGCCTCCGCGTTTTGCCGTTTGGGCTGTTGTGAGACGGCGATGTTGTGACCTCCGCCCGTTCGCCCTCAGGCCTGCAGAGCTGCGGCGGCGCGGTGATGTACAGCCCCGAGCAGCTGCCCCCGGAGAACTCCTCCTTCCTGGAGAGGAGCTTTGTGTGCCGCTTCCGCTGCCTGCTGGACAACTCCTCCGGCTTCCTGGTGAGGGACTTCCGCTCACAAATTAGGGGGAAAACTCATCTCATAAACAACTACATATGCTACACATGCTACAGAAGCTACACATGCTACTTACAGGGTTCGTACGCTCATGGAAAACCTGGAAAGGTCATGGAAATTTAAAATGGTCATTTCCAGGCCTGGAAAAGTCATGGAAAAAAATAAAATCATAAAAGTTTGGGAAAAGTCATGGACATTTGTTATGATCACGTGTTCATTTACGCCGAGTTTCTGTAGCATGTGTAGAATATGTATCATGTGTAGCTTCTGTAGAATCTGTAGCATCTCTAGCAAATGTAGTATATGTAGAACGTGTAGCATCTGTAGCATAAGTAGCATATCTAGCAAGTGTAGCATATTTAGAATGTGTATCATCTCGAGCAAGAGTAGCATCTCTAGCATGTGTAGCATGTGTAGCATGTGTAGCTTGTGTATTGGGTGAGACGGAGTTGCCGCGGTTCTGTTCTAAACGTTGGTGTTATGGCAAAGAGGCTTCATGACTTTAGGTTGCCGTAACCCCTTTGGTGTACCCCCCCCCCCCCAGGCTCTGAAGTTCCAGGGCCGTCTGAAGTACCTCCACGGCCAGAAGGTGTCCAACGGCGGCGGCAGCAAGCCTCAGCTGGCGCTCTTCAGCATCGCTGTGCCGGTGCAGCCGGCCACCATCGTGGAGATCCGGGCCAAGCTGCTGCTCTTCCAGACCAAGCACAAGCTGGACTTCACGCCGTTGGGCGTGGACAGCAGGTAGGGGGGCGAGGGGTAACGTTAAGACTCTCGACTTCAACGGCTCGCCTAACTCCACCTGGCGGTTCCTCTCTCCGTCCACCAGGGGGAAGATCATTCTGGGCTACTCGGAGATGGAGCTGTGCATGAAGGGCTCCGGCTACCAGTTCATCCACGCCGCCGACATGATGTACTGCGCCGACAGCCACATCCGCAGTAAGTCGCTTCACCTCCGTCTCTAGATATAGTTATATATTTGTATACTTAAAAAAAAGAAAATGTTTGCTACGTTTTCATCCTTTTTTATTCTTTATGGCCAAGAATAAAACCAGATAAAGATGAAAGGTCTCGTTCCAGAACCACAGCGGAGGAACAGAGTTGTTCTTTTACAGCTGATGGAAGAGAAGTTGCTAGTTCAGTAATTATTCACATGATGAATATTCTCACATTAGTCGCAGTTATCCAGCTCAAGTTTTTCACGCATATATTTCATTATATTTTATTACATTTGTATATCTTTATTAGTTTCAAATAATTAAACCCGATGTAAATCATCATTTGATATGATCCCATTTGAATTGCAGGCTAATATAATTATTAAAATAATGTAAGAGATAAAAGAAAATAATAATAAAAATAATAATTGTTGCATTAAATGAAATTATTTTAAGTCTACTGAATTAATAATAATTAATAACATAAAAAATGTAATACAGAAAATAATAATAATAATAATTCAGACTTGTATAGCGCTTTTCTAAATCCACAAAAACGCTAAAAGTCAAAAAACAAATTAAAAGTGAATAATGCATAATTATTTCACAAAATAATCCAGTTATTTTACATGTTCTGAATGTGTGTAAGTAGTTTGTTGTTGTTGTTGTTCTACTAACAACATGCATCGAACGTGTTTGTGTTCCACATAAATCCGTTTGTCCTCGTCTCTCCGTCAGTGATCAAGACGGGCGAGACCGGCCTGACGGTGTTCCGGCTGCTGACCAAGTCGGGCGGCTGGGTGTGGGTGAAGTCCAACGCCAAGCTGATCTACAAGGGCGGACGGCCCGAGTTCATCATCGCCTACCAGAGGGCTCTCGTGTGAGTGGCCGGGGCGGCGGGCACTCCGATCGGACCTCGGGGGAGCGGGCTTTGATGTTTTCTTCTTCTTCTTCTTCTTCTTCTTCTTCTTCTTCTTCTTCTTCTTCTTCTTCTTCTTCTTCTTCTTCGTCTTCCAGCAACGCCGAGGGCGAGGAGCACCAGCGGCAGCGGCGTCTGCAGCTCCCCTTCAGCTTCACCACGGGGGAGGGCGTGCTGTACAACACGGGGCCCGTGGTGGACGTGGCCCAGTTCCAGTTCCAGTTCAACCAGATGTTCAGCAGCGTGGAGGACATGAAGAAGGATGTGATGCCGCACTCGCTGCTCGACTGCTTCCTGTCCCAGGACCAGGCGGCCTACCTGCCCACGCCGGACGCCCCGCTGCCCGTGGACCAGGTGTTCGTGGACAGCCAGGCGCTGATCCGGGTGTCGGGTGACTCGTGGCAGGGCGACGCGACGGCGGCGGCGGGCGACGCCGTCGTGGTGAAAGAGGAGGCCAAGCAGTCGGTGATGGCCACGATCGACGACCTGGAGAAGATGGCGCGCGACGGCGACTTCTGCGCGGCGCTGCAGAACCTGGACGTGAGCGACGCCGAGCTGATGGAGTGGGAGAACACGCTGAAGAGGCTCGGCCAGGACGGCGAGCCGGCGGGCGCCGCCGTCGCCTCGGACCTGGAGAGCATGCTCACCAACGACATTTTCGACTTCATCGACAGCGTCTTGTTCAAGGAGAAGGGCGACGAGGGCCGGGCGGCGCCCGGCTGCCTAGGCGAGCCGGCGCCGTTCGAGACGCCGAGCCCCGAGAGCTCCTACCCCGCTCCGTCGAACGGCCTCTACGCCCGCCAGAGTGAGGCGACGGCCGCCCCCGCGGCGCCGCCCGCGATGTTCACCCAGAAGCTGAGCCACCTCGGCCCCCTGATGGCGCCGCCGCCCGCCACCCCGCCCGTCGACCTGCCCGCCGCCGTCCCCCAGCTGCAGCTGCGCGATATCTTCAGCCCGTCCATCGAGCTCCCGGAGCTCACCGTGCCTGGCGCCCCGTACCCGTCCTGCGGGCGGGCGCCGGGCAGCCACCCAGGCGCCACCCCCGCCCAGGCGCGGCCCGCACGGCTTCCGTGTCGCCCGCAGAACGGTTTCCCGCCTCCCGCGGTCGCGTCCAACGGACACTTCCCGCAGAGCGCCGCCCACCGGCCAGCCGACGTGGCGATGGACGTCCTGCCGCCGCTGATTCCCTGCGAGGCCTTCGGCGCTCTCGCCGGGCCCAGTGTCCCCGCCCCCTTCGCCCCGCCGTGCCTTCATGGCGGCGCTGCATTCCAGACGCACGGCCAACAGCTGCAGCATTGGCAGCAGAGGCCGCTGCACGCCGCCGCCACGCACAACGGACACGAGGCGGCGGCGCGCCACAGCCAGACTCCCGGAGGCCACGCCCTCCCGCACGCCGGCGTCTGGCCGAGCGGCGCCGGAGCGAACCACCCCGCGCAGCAGCAGGGGGGGCTGTCGTGCGGCCAGGCGGCCGCTCACAGCAGCTGCATGTTCCAGCAGCACTTCTCCTCCAGCCCAGCAGGGGGCGACGCGCTGGCGCTCTCCGGCCCCTCGGGCCTCAGGGGGCCCGCGGCCCCCTTGGACCAGAGCGCCCCCCGGGGCGCCTGCTACTTCCAGTGGGGCCACGGGGGCGCCGCGGGGGGCGCGGCCGCCAGCGACCAGGAGGGGGCCGGCGTCAGCCCGCTCAACATGCAGCAGTACCTGGAGCGCCACCTACAGGCTCAGGTCAGCATGACACCCCGCGACATTAGTGTCATCACAACGAAGGGACATTCTGCTTGTTTCTTATTAGGACTTTATATCTCATAATTATGACTTTATATCTCATAATTATGACTTTATATCTCTTATTAATGACTTTATATCTCATAATTATGACTTTATATCTCTTATTAATGACTTTATATCTCATAATTATGACTTTATATCTCTTATTAATGACTTTATATCTCATAATTATGACTCTCTTATTAATCAGAAACCGTTTATTGCCAGGAATGTTTACGCAAACGAGGATTTTCTTTTGGTGGATGGTGCAACATTAGACATGACAAACAACAATCAACATAAACTTAAGTATAAGAGAAGATAAAGATAAATATAAAGTGCTTGAACAACAAATAACGTTAAAAGTGTCTAAGTGTATGTTTCTAGTAACATGTGTGTTTAAGTTAAAGTGCATGTTAAAGACTTTTTAATGACTTTGTATCTCATAATTATGACTTTGTATCTCTTATTTATGACTTTATCTCATATTTTTGACTTAGTATCTCTTATTTATTAGTTTGTATCGTATATTTATGACTTAATCTCATATTAATTTGTATCTCTTAATTATGAATTGTATGTCATAGTTATTTTTTATTTATTAGGAAAAAAAAATCATTTTCTGATCTTTTAATGATGCGTTCCTCCTCTGCAGGACGAGCGAGTCCCCGCCGACCTCAGCGGGATGTTCCCCCCGGGGCGGGGCCGTGTACCTGAGGGAGCAGTGGGCTGCCTCCTGGAGGAGGACTAGACTCCCAATAGTTGGCCTGTATCAGCGCTCATCCACAGACTCTCACGCCTCCCTCATTTTACTTATTTTTATATGTATATATCTCTCCGTACCATTTATATTCTCTGTCCAGTCTTGTATTGTTTGAAAAAAAAGAAAAGCTGCGCCTCGTCAGTTTTGAGTGAAGATGCGAGATATTAATAATGAAGTATATGAAGCCACAGGATGGAGCTCGAGCCAGCTAGGAGGGTCAAGTGAATCCAAATAGCCAAAGAAATAGGTTTTTATGAGGGAAGCCAGGTGTCGTCACGTCCGGGGACGATTCACATCCATCTCCCTTTTCATGAACACCGGAAATACAATGAGAACGGGAAGAACTAAGAATGTGATGTTTTTTTTTGTTGTTTAAAAAAACAATATATATATATATATAAATATAAGTTTCGATGAGGACCTTTCTAAAAGATGTTGTCATCGTCAAAAATTCAAACGAAATTTTTAATTAATCCTGTAAAAGTGAAAACGTCAACGTGACGTTGTTTACAGATGAAAATTAAATTTGTATATTTTAATTTGTAAAGTTAGTATTTGTTTCTAAACTCTGAAACGTAAAGAGCGCCTGTGTATTATCCGTGAGCAGGAATGTGCTTTCTGTGGAGAACGTCGTGCAGAGATTTCTCAAAGTATAAATTACATAAAAAATGCAACGGCAACAGTTACCGTGTCACGGAATAAGCGCCCCCGGGGGAAACGAACGCCGACGCTTATTTTGTGACACAGTAACTGTTGCTGGCATTCGCTTTGCTGCCTGCAAACCTATTTATATATATATATATATATATATATATATATATATATATATATATATATATATGAATATATTTATATATATATGAATATATTTATACATATATTTATAAATATATTGATCTATATATATATTTATTTATATATATATATATAAATATATAATCAATATATTTATATATATATATATATATAATCAATATATTTATATTTTGGTATATATATTAATATATTTATAAATATATATATATATATATATATATATTTATTTAGATAAATATTTTGGATTTGTTGCAATAATTGCTTTCGACGACATTTATAACGTTTTTTTTTTCTTTACTCTACCGTTTTAAATGCAACTGAGCATCGCTACAGTTGAGTTATTTTTTTCCACGCCGACCTCGTCGCTTTCAGGTGAATCTCACTTCGTTTAGCGAACTGGAAGTCTGGTGCAAAATGAGCCAAAGATAAATCCCTCCACGTCGCTCCTCGTCTGGAGCTCTCAAGTTCAGGTGAGCCCGCGGCGCCTCAGGTGCTCTTCAGTTCTAAGAATTGAAATTTAAAGGTATCTAAATGGAGAGAGAAAAAACACAGTATGCTAAATGAAATTAAAGATAATAATACATTATTATAACTTTCTTATATCCCGTTTATTTACACCCTTCAGACATGAGCACTTGGAGGAGGAGGAGACGGACCTGAGGTCCGTTCTCCCATCTGCTGTGCTCCCCCACAGGAGCACCCTAAAACGTTTATAAATATATATATAGATATAAATATAAACCCAAACATTAATTTATACGATAGCATCGTGACCCTACACCGTTTCTCGTGCCTTTCATTCCTCGCGGGCAGCTTTAAAATTAAATATCACAAAAAAAACGTGTCTTCGTAAAAATGTACCCGTGCCTTCTTGTGCATTAAAATAATATTTTTTTGGAAAAGGCAAATCCTGGACAGCTGCACTAATATAAGGGAAGCCGTGTCCGCAGGAGATGCAGAATGTTTACTGTAAAGTTAAAAGAAGTTTTTTTTTTTTTATTATCCTCGAGTGCATTTGAAAGACTCGGGAGGAAAATCTCTGAAAAAGTAAAAATTCCCATCTCACGAAGAAGAAAAAACGTCCGTAACAATGGAAACAAGGGAGAATGCTTAACTTGACCTGTCTCGTCAGAGACGGTAAGAGACGGTAATGCTTTGTGATTATATTTTACTTTGTTTCCCGTTCCTGCTTTTCGTTCGTGGCTTCAGGCGTTTTGTTGTTTCACACTACAACCTGAAAAAATAGTAAGTAAAAAGAAACGGTTTGGATTATTAACCCGAGTAAAGAAACATGGCAGCTGTATCGTATTTCTGCTGCACTTTGGGCAATAACTCTGTATTTTTTCTCTTTTTTTCCCTTCTTTTTTTTTTACGTAAAAAAGAAAAGCAAGAGATCGCTTTCAGTAAATAAATGCTTTAAGAAAATTGTGAAATCTGAGCGAGGATGATCCTAAACGTCTTAACGGGAGGCCGCCTATAAAGAAAAGAACTCGCAGCCTTTTGATATTAGTACTTTTGTATTGTAGATGAAATAAAAAAAGTAAAAAAACAGGAGCCAAATGTCGTATTCACCGCCGCGTCGATGTTCCGATGCTAATATGTGCCTCGCCATATATCTGGGTTTCTTTCCCGTAAAAAAGAATCATTGTAATCCACTTATATTAAGCCAATTAGTTATAGAATCTATATCATAATATATGTTGAACAAATAACCAGCTTTTTGTCTTCTGTTCAATGCTCTTTTTCTTTTTATAAAATGTGTGCAATGATTAAAACTGTGTTTGGGCTCGTTTCTTTTAACAGTATTTTTCTTATTATTTATTTTTATGTGCGTATACAAACATGACATGACGTTAGGCAAATTCCCCAAAATTATAATGTGAAAGTATAGCAGCAAATAAGACAAATAAAACATGAATACAGTAACACAAAATACAAAATAAAAGATGTTTCTGTCCACCAGGGGGAGCCCTTCTCTTTCCCGTGAGTCTGAGGGGTCACCCGTTCATCTATGTTAACATATGAATATATTAAACTAACACACAGGAAATTAAGTCATTCACACAGCGTAGGCACAGCTAGGAGCAATGTTGGGGTTAGGTGCCTTGCCCAAGGATACATTGACGTTGGGCTAAGGGGTCCTGCTCGCCACCGAGAAGACCTGGAATCCCACAGCAGGTGGAACTCGCCGTGGATTTACTCTTTTAAAAAGTGAATTTCATGAGAATTTAACTGAACATGCATTAATTACACAGATTTAATTAATTTAAATAACTTAAAATTTTTATTTGCACAGAATGTCGACTGTCAGAATGTTTTGTATGTGAGTGATTCCTCATTGGCTTTTAATGCCTTGAAGAACTGAAAAAAAAACTAAAATACGTCATGGCTTAATTACATGTCAGCCGTTCCGAAGAACAGAAAGAGGAATATTTGCGGCCTGTGAACTTTCTGTTCGTCGTTGTTATTTTGCGACTGAGATGTAATAATTCTGTTTATTTACTGCCCAGAACACACTAGCCGAGGTTATACACCCGTATGTTCTTGAAGGCAGCACAGTGAGCCCTCCTCTTCCCCTCGGGGCCCCCAGCCACATTTCAACTGATGACTTCCAGCCACAAACCTCCAACATTTCAGTTTATTCAGTTTTTCCACTGCGAAGGCACATTCTTCATGTTCAAGGACAACAAGTATCCTCGATGACACTGTCCCGCTTCGTTCTCCCCGACACGCTGACGGCTCCGGGGATTTGTTTGTGCTGCCGTGTTTGTTACAGAGCCACTCGAGACGCTGCGATAAATAATAATAATAATAATACATTTGATTTATATAGCGCTTTTCCAGGTGCTCAAAGACGCTTTAAGTCACGACCCGGCTCTGGAACACCGGGGTCCATCTTAAGCGCGGCGGCCGAGTCACGGTTACGATGATGCTCCCCCCCCCCCCCCCCCCTCCGGCACCTGTAATGCTACGTAAACACCAAAAGCGACACGACTGAATCCCATGAAATAAATACAAGAATAAATAAATAAATGCTTCAATAAATGTATAAATAAATACAGGAATAAATAAATGCTTAAATAAATGTATAAATAAATAAATACAGGAAGACATACCAGAATAAATAAATAAATGCTTCAATAAATGTATAAATAAATAAATACAGGAATAAATAAAAGAATAAATAAATAAATGCTTAAATAAATGTATAAATAAATACCGGAATGAATACAAGAATGAATTAATAAAGGCTTAAATAAATAAATACAGGAATACAAAAAACGTTCTCTTTAGTTTTTGATATATTTCATTGTAGATAAGACTCTTCACACCACTTCACAAAGTCCTGGATGACTGGACCGTGGCTGGTCTCATCGTCCCTGAGCCGACTGACTATGACTGAATCATCTGCATATTTTAAAATGCTGATATTATCAATGCTGCTATTATCAAGCATATATTGAAGGAAGTCCAGTTGAGCCAGTAGGTGGCGCTTTGAGCCTGTGAACATATCCATGCACCCTTGAAGCGTCGACGTCATGTACATTAAATGTAAAAAAAACCCGATAATATTATTTTTGCCTTAGCCTAGAATCAAAAACAGGTCTCTGTGTCACTAGTCAAGCACATTTTGCTCTGTACACCTTATTAGAGGTAATTGCATCAGCTGTAGGGTGTAAAATTATTGTAAAAGTGAAAGATGTATGGTGCTTTTACTTCATAAATAGGTGTTCCTCTCAAAAATTAGGTTTTTTTTTCTGGTGAAGGTGTTCAGGCCTGTCGTGAAAGTGAATAATGTATGGTTATTTACTTAATAAATAGGTGTTTCTATCAAATTTGGCTGTTTTAGGCGTTTTGGGCCTTTTTTAGTTTTTTGGGCCAATTTGGCCATTTTCCACTTTCTTTCAACGGTCGAGTTTTCCCGGAAAACGACAACGGAATAAGCTCAAAATTGGTGAATGTGTTCAGGCCTTGACTGGCATTACACTTGATTTTTGTAATACATATCTGATGAGTGTAAGCTATAGTTTTTAAGATGAATAAATTACAAAAATTGGCGGTCAAAAAACGGACAAACAAGTCTTTTTTTTCCTGATTGTAGTATATTCAAGTCTTGAGATTCTAACAAACGTATGTTTAACAAATTCCGTTAGTGTTTTGTGGGTCTAATGGCCGTTTGAAAAAAGTTGAAAATGGCCCAAAACGCAAAAAAAAGGCCAAAACGGCTAACTTTGGTGAATATTTGTGGCTCCAATTACAGTTCAAATTGCACGAAATTTGCATTGAATGTTCCAGACGCCATTCTGCACATATCCTGACGGTCTGTAATTTTTTTTTCCCAATAGTGTTGAAGTTATAAGCATTACAAAACGGGACACACCCCTAAAATGTTCGTTGGGCCATAGATGCTTAACATAATTCTTTTTTTTCGAAAAACAGATGATAGAAACCAGATAGCATAGCTTCACTAATCATTATCTCCAATGGGTTTGTTAATATTGGACCTATCGTTTAGGTTCGGTGGTCACTTTTGTGTTTTTCACAAAAGTCAAAATGGCCGAAAATTTAAGTAGGCGGAGCTTAGGGTCCTGAGAGGCTTTTTTGTAGAGCAGATCCTAGAGGTCTAGAAAATCTGTTTTTTAAGTTAATCGGACATTGTAGGTGAGGGGCGTCACCGGTCAAACTTCTAGGTGGCGCTAGAGAGCAATTTTTGAAAGCCGCATTTCGAGGTCTATGTCATCCATCTATTTTCACCAATCCTGACATGCTTGCCAAATTTGGTGAGTTTTGGGATATGATAGGTACCCCAAATATGCCACCAATGTTCTAAAATAAAAATCCAGAAGTATAATAATACCCCTAACAATTTCAATAGGGTCCTCTCGGACAGCTTCGCTGTCGCTCGGACCCTAATAATGTCAAAGTATAACACAGCAAACTAGAAAAGGCATTTCCTGCTGAAAATGCGTTGGAATGCTTAACATCTGAAAGCTTGAAGCTGAAAAGTAAAAACTAAATTGCTGAAAAAGGTTTGAAAATAGCTAAAAATGTCTGAAAATAGCTGAAATATTAAATGAATAGTTGAAAAATTCTGGAAATAGCTGAAATGAATAGGTGAAAATAGCTGAAATATGAAATGAATAAGTGAAAATGTCTGGAAATAGCTGAAATATTAAATGAATAACTTAAAATAGCTGAAATATTAAATGAATAAATGAAAATAGCTGAAAATAACTTAAATATGAAATGAATAACTGAAAATGTCTGAAATTAGCTGAACTTTTTTTTTTTTAAGTTGGAGATAGCTTAAAATAGCTGCCAACATCTTAAATAGGCTGAACATAGCTTTAAACATCTGAACATATGGATTTTACAAAACTTTTCTACAAAAGAATGTTGTCAAATAACCCTGTCAAATAAAACATGATCAAATCACCAAAATAGTAGAATCAATAGAGAGGAAAGATTGAGCCAAACGCGCCGATATGTTTGTTATTTTTCTGGGTTAAATGAGACCTGAAAACTCTAATATTGGTTCTCTTCTAATATCTCTCCATATATAGACACACACGTGCGCGCACGCTGCCACACGCACACACACACCGTTGATCTGTGTGGCTTGCAATGTATGATAGACAAGAGCGTGTGTGAGATCCGCCACTGATTAGCCTAATGTGAAGCACCTGTGTGACAGAGACAGACAGCTCTGAATCTGATGAAAGCAACCAGAACATTTGGATTTTAAAGAGAACCATAACTCTCACCCTAAAAACGTCCACATTAGGAGAAGCTCAAGGCTTGTGTGAACGTGTACATCTCCTTAAATATTTTTTAGGTTAAGAAATGAGGGTATAGTCGCAGTTTAGAAAATGCTCCTGTTTGCTTCAAAAGAGTTGAAAGGCGCTCAGAATTACAATGGAGATGACTGAGCAGAAAAGTGGACTTCTCCCCTCGTAAAGGATTCTCTCGAAAAATCTGGGAAACTGTTGGATTCCACAGTCACATGTCTACGACAAGCACAAGATTCCCTACTACTTTATCATCAAAATATGTCTAAAGAGCAAGAATTGTGGCCGTAGTGACGTTATACAAATCTTTTTTCCGCAAGATTCTAAAGCAGTGCTGCACTCTAGCGATGACATCACAGCTCTAGACTTCCACACACACACCCATTGTAAACGTCAAGAGGAGCGGAAAAACACATCAAACTAAAATAATAACAATTAAATAACTATACAAGAAATGAAAGGAATATGAATTACAAAGTTATAGCTAACACATGTGTCAACATTTTAAACGTGGAATTGTGTCTTTAGCTGAATGTATGCCGATATGGTAAGCTTTTAAAGTTGAACAAGTTGAAGCGGATTTGAAGATTTCTCTCATTGGATCCCATTCATTATTTATTCCATAAAACAATTAATAATTTGAAAAGTTGAAAAGATAAAAAATATTTGAAAATATACAGTAATAGCTGAAGGCTATGTGAACATAGGAAAAAATGAATAACTGAATTTGCTTAAAATATGAAGATACTGTAAGCTTTTTAAAGTTGAAGATTTTCTCCATAGGAACTGATGAATTTAAAATATCATAAAAGTATTTAAATATAGGATTATTTGAAAGTTTTGAAATATGAAAAGTAATAGCACCCTATTCCTGAAGAAGCTGAATTTTTTAATATTTGAATGGTTCAAATAGCTGAATATTCTTACTCTATAGACATAATGTTGTGATAAAGTAGTAGGGAATCTTGTGCTTGTCGTAGACATGTGACTGTGGAATCCAACAGTTTCCCAGATTTTTCGAGAGAAACCATAACGAGGGGAGAAGTTCGGCTTTCTCCTCAGTCATCTCCATTGTAATTCTGAGCGCCTTTCAACTCTTTTGAAGCAAACAGGAGCATTTTCTAAACTGCGACTTAACCCTCATTTCTTAACCTAAAAGATATTTAAGGAGATGTACACGTTCACACAAGCCTTGAGCTTCTCCTAATGTGGACGTTTTTAGGGTCAGAGTTATGATTCTCTGTTAAATCTAAATGTCCTGACAGGTTGCTTTCATCAGATTCAGAGCTGTCTGTCTCTCACTCACAGGTGCTTCACATTAGGCTAATCAGTGGCGGATCTCACACACGCTCATATTTATCAACATTGCAACCCACACACAGACCAACGGTTTGTGTGTGGGTGTGTCTATATATGGAGAGATATTAGAAGAGAACCAATATGAGAGTTTATCAGGTCTCATTTAACCCAGAAAAATAACAAACCTATCGACACGTTCGGCTCAATCTTTTCTCTCTATTGATTCTACTATTTCGGTGATTTGATCATGTTTTATTTGACAGGGTTTAACAAATGCTTTTGTAGAAAATAGAAAAAAAATCCATATGTTCAGATGTTTAAGCTATGTTCAGCTTATTTAAGCTATGTCCAACTTAAAAAACACACATTTCAGCTAATGAAAAGAACAGAAGGAGGAATACAGCATGACTTGAGTCTCTAGTCAGACCATGAAGCAGCGCCTGGACAGGATCCAGCTATGGAGTTGGGGATTCAAGTCCAAGGTGGAGCAGGTACAAGGTGGAGCAGATACAAGGTAGAGCAGGTACAAGGTGGAGCAGATACAAGGTGGATCAGGTACAAGGTGGAGCAGGTACAAGGTGGAGCAGATACAAGTTGAAGCAGATACAAGGTGGAGCAGGTACAAGGTGGATCAGGTACAAGGTAGAGCAGGTACAAGGTGGAGCAGATACAAGGTGGATCAGGTACAAGGTAGAGCAGGTACAAGATGGAGCAGATACAAGGTGGATCAGGTACAAGGTAGAGCAGGTACAAGGTGGAGCAGATACAAGGTGGATCAGGTACAAGGTAGAGCAGGTACAAGGTGGAGCAGATACAAGGTGGAGCAGATACAAGGTGGATCAGGTACAAGGTAGAGCAGGTACAAGGTGGCACAGGTACAAGGTGCAGGGAACGTTGTGCTCTCAAAGCTGCCCACAGGCTGAGTGCACTTGGTGACCTTGACTGGCAGTCGTATGGAGGACTTTAAATGTCTTAAGTATAAATAAATGCATGAATAAATACAATAATAAATAAATAAATGTATGAATACAGGAATAAAAAAATAAACGCATAAATAAATGTATAAATAAATAAATACAGGAATAAATACAAGAATAATTTATTTATTTCAGCATTTATTTATGTATCCCTGTATTTATTTATACATTTATTTAAGCATCTATTTATTTATTCCAGGAGGGGTCTGGTCACCCGTAGGAAGCAGGAGGGGTCTGGTCCCCTTTAGGAAGCAGGAGGGGTCTGGTCCCCTTTAGGAAGCAGGAGGGGTTTGCTGCCTCACCAGAGAGGATTCATGGACGACACCACAATGCAACCGGCGAGTTGGCCTAGTTCTCTCTCTGCTTGTTCCGTGGGGGTCTTGGCTCACCCAGAGAGGGGGGGGGGGGGGTTATTTATATATATTTATATATGTACATTTATCTATATTATAAATAAATGTATATTTATATATTATATAATATATATTATAAATATATATAGGACCCTAATATATATATATTCTGTAATAAATGTTTCAGCGCCTCCTTTTCAATGTTGGCCAAATTAACTGACAATGCAATCTGAAATATGTCTGTCTGCATGTGTGTGTGTGAGTGTGTGTGTGTGTGTGTGCGTGTGTGTGTGCGTGTGTGTGTCGGACGTTAGCATTGAACATTTAATCACGTCTTGTGTAAACAACATTTTATGAAAGCACGTTCTACTAATTAGATTATGATTCAACATTCTGCCGAGTGAAGCCAATGTGTAAGTGTATTTCTCTCTCCTGGCCACCAGGGGGCGACTCCCCTGGTTGTATAGAAGTCTATATAAATGACTGGTTTATTCCCTCAGTAATCAGAGTAAACACGTCTAGTTTCAGCTTCAGGTCTCAGGTCTTCAGGTCTCAGGTCTTCAGATCTCAGGTATTTAGGTCTCAGGTCTTCAGGTATTGTGGGTCCTCCTCGCTCCAGAGAGCTTCATCTGGATCCAGCTACATTATTTAAAGGTTCTCACCCCTGACCCACATTCTTCACAGAAACCTCCATCTCTCTCGCTCTCTCTGTATCCGGGGCGCTGATTGGACGCCGGGACCCGCTCGCGAACGCGCCGGCGTGCACACGCTCGACCCGTGTTTCCAGGAGATTCTTCCTCGTGAGCGCGCGTTGCAAAAAGAAAACTACCTCCGGAGCTCGCAGCCAATCAGGGAAAATCTGCTGTTGGGCGTGTGCCCGCCAGTGGAATGCGCGCTCTCGCTAGCCCCGCTCCCTCCTCCTCCTCTGCAGCTCATGCACGGCGCTAATTGTAAGTGCGGCGCTGGTGTAGATTATAAAATGTAAATACGTGAATACTTTTCATGCGTTTTATTTGAAGATAGTTTCGTAGTGTTTCTAAAACTCCTCGCCGGGAGGAAGAGGAGGAAGAGGAGGATGAGGAGGGGTTCTCTCCTGGATGCTCTTCAGCTTCTTTTCATCTCGAGGATGAAAACAACTTCATCTCTCTCCGCGAGGGCCTGAGTTTCTATTTTTCACCCCTTTTATAAATATTTATTTATTACTATTTTTCGAGGATATTTTCTTGTTTTCTTCTTCTTTTCTTCACATTTTGTATTCAACTCCAAACCGGAAGCAGCTCAGAATTATACCCATAATTTGGCTTTTTCATTTTTTTCTTTTTTCTTTCTCCGATTATTATAATATATACTTTTTTTTGAAAAATACAATGTGTTCACGGTGTTGAGCTGGAGGATTACCGCCGCGCCCCGCCGGTGGCTTTGTGAAGGGCTCATTACCGAGAGGATCATGTACGCGGGACGCAAGCGAAGGAAACCCGTCCAGAGAGCGTGAGTTACGTCATCTATTTGTCTTTAAATACAAATTGGGAATGCAGATTAATTTCACATTACAAATCCCGACGTTAAAAGAGTCCAACCTGCACACGCAGCCCCAATGCGCGTCTCTAAATGCGCGTGCCCGCTGCACAACATGTGCAAGAAATCGGTTTCTTTTAATACATTTATACAAATATATTAAAGATTTCGTTTCTAAGCAGCTAAAGGGTGTTTTTATGTTTTATTCTAATGTTTCTCGACGTGCTCGTGATGCACGATGCTCGTGCACGAGCTCTGATGACGCCTGCGGATTATTGCGGCCCTCAGCCGAGGCCTCTAACCTTCACTCATTGCTCTCTGAGATTTAAAAAAAAAAAAAAATACTCATGCAAATAAACTTAAAGGAAGACATTTTATTTGAGCATTATTTAGTATTTGTTGTGAGTCACCGGGACCCTCGTTGTAGGTTTTTGTTTGCGCCATTGTTTTGCGTCAAAACGCCCTTCAGAGGATCCCAGATCGTTTTTAAAGGTTATTTTGATCGTTTTAAGATTATTAAAAACATTTATATGTCGAGATCAATGTTACAAGTTGAAAGAAACATTAAAATAAATGTTTTATGGCTTTGATTTATGTATTTTCTCTCCGTTATAAACATTTGCTTTCATGATGACATTAAAGATGAACAACTTGACTTTCTAATAACTGTTGATAAAGATTTTAACATCTCATTTATTCACATCCTGCGAGGTAAACGTTACAGGCAGTCGTGTTTATATTTAAAATGCTTCAATGTGGCAGAAATGGTAATGACAACAATACCCCCCCCTCAACAAATAAATAATACCCATAATCCTCTTGTGATGAGACTCACGATGGACTCGATGTCTTGAAGAGGCAGTTTTTGGTTCCAGAGAAGTTGGTTTTAGTGGATTAGGTGTTCAGAGAGATGTGGTTCATGATGAGGCTTTTCACACGCACGCACGCACGCACACACACACACACACACACACACACACACACACACACACACACACACACACACACACACACACACACACATTAACCACTGACTCCATTATTGCTGGCTGGTTGCAGTTTTCCCAAATCTGAAAAATGATTGCTTTTTTGTGTGTGTCAAGGTTCAATTTATTCATCCATAAAAATCTATAAAAGTCTGCAAAACTCAAGTGGTCAACGGTTATATTAGATAAAATAAGCCTCAGTACAGAGGCGTCTCATGACGTGTGATGTGAATACATATATAAATATATATATATATATATATATATATATATGTTGTTGTGCAGTATACACACACACACACACACACACACCAAACACAGAAGGAGGTCACATGACACACCAACAGACCTCTCGTGTCAGTGAGTTATAGGAACAGACGGCTCAGCGGCTTGTCGACTCACATTGCTGCCACGCTGTTGACGTCTGTGGAAATACATTTTAAAAACGACGCATTAAGTGCTTCCTTACATAAGAGATGTTTGTAAATGACAACAACAACAACAACAACAACAAATTAATGTTGTTTAATGGAGAAACAGATGATGTGGAATTGTGTGAATATATTTGTTTTTAATATCAACCGTGTGATTCGGCCCTTATTCTCTTTATTAAAGACACGTGATCACCTTTTCTTAAAGAAATTAAAGAAAAATATCCTGTGCTTTTATTTTGAACGTTTAACATTAAATGGATTCACGTTGTCATTTTAGAGACATTTTCTTATGTATAATATTTCTACACTCAAATTAACAATCATGAAATGCAAAGAGGGTTATTTAACAACATGTTCGAGGAGTTTATAAAGTGTTTCCGGCCCTTTAAGAGGGCGGTAAACACGGTATAATATCTATTTAATAGTCTTTGACAAGCTTTCCAGTCTCTGGCAGACATTTTGAGCCCTTTATGAACCCGATGCCCAAGGGAATTACCCACAATTCATTGCAAAGTGACATTGAATTCCATGAGAGATGTGAGAGAAAAAAAGGTAAACAGAGAGGCTGTGTGCAGCCTGGACTATTACATAAGAAACATTAAGGGTTATTTATATTTATTTATCAAATATTTAATTTGGTCAATGAAGCTGTTCTGATTTTCTTTTTACTAAATAGCTTATTTAATATAATGAGGAGTAAAAAGTCAATGCTAACAAAAATAGTCTGAATTTTAACATCTTATTTTTCTTTTTGCATTTTTACAGCCTTTCAAGCCTCTCTTAGGGGTGGAGACAGAAAGTCATGTGACCTTAACGTAGCCTCACGTTAGCTTTTTACTTCCGCTGATTTGACTTTTTTAAAGCTTAAACTTGCTGATTAAAACACATTAGTATCATAAATATTTCTTTGCCGCAGAGATTATTTTTCTGCAATAATCCAAAATCCAAAGAGAAAATCACGTTTGATTATTTTTTGTGAATGGGGCATGATGCTAATGTTGTGTTTGACCTTCATGAAGGTTTCATCCCTGCCATCCTCTTTCTCCCCCTCAAAACTAAAATATATATTTTATTTATACATTATATATTTGTGGCTATTAAAAAAATTAGTTTCCATGTTATCACGGATCACTTTTGCTGTAGACTGTGCACGCGGAATTTTCAAAATAAACTTCTGTCTTCATGGAAAAATCAAGAAAATTGTTTCCTGAATGAAACTAAGCTTTCCGTGAAGACGGAATTTAATTTTTCAAAATTCCGCGTGCACCTAACGAGCGGAAAGTGACGCGCCCTGCCGAGAAATCGCTATCCCGTTAGCTACCTTACCAAACAAAAAGTGAACGTTGACTTATTTTATTCAGTAACTCAAATAGCAGAACACTCATTTAATAAGACAAAACTTGATGTAACTTCTTTTTATCTTTTATATATTTATTTAATTTATAGCTTTAAATCAAAAGCGTCTTTTCTTTACCTTTTCGCCAACAACATTTTTTTGTCTCTTTTTACGATGACAATAAACATCCTTCTCACAGATCACTTTAGCTGTAAGCCGATCACAAATAGGAATTTAATTATTATTACTAGTGTTGTTTCCTGAATGAAACAGATTTTTCAGTGAAGGCGGAAGTTTATTTTTAAAATTCCGCGTGCACGCAAAGAGCGGAAAGTGACGCGCCCTGCCGAGAAATCGCTATTCCGTTAGCTACCTTACCAAACAAAAAGTGAACGTCGACTTATTTTAACAAGTTACTCAAATAACAAAACACACAAACACTCATTTAATAAGCCAAATTAAATCAAAAGGGGCTTTTTCACCTGAATTCTGTTGTCTCTTTCTCGGATAACGATAAACATCCTTAAACATCGGTTTACTGAACTGAACCGAATCCTTTTTTGGAGCCCTGAAACCAAAATGTTTGTTTTCTGTTGAAACCGTTGATCCTCATTTGAGAAAGTGGTCGTCTGTCGGCACCCACCGGCGAGCCGATCGTAAACCGCTTCGCCCCCTTCGCCTTGTCTCGTCAGGGTGAAGCCGGCGCCGACCGAAGTGGCCAAGTCCAACCCGTCCAAGCGGCACCGGGACCGGCTGAACGGGGAGCTGGAGCGGCTGGCCAGCCTGCTGCCGTTCCCCGAGGAGGTCACCGCCAGCCTGGATAAGCTCTCCATCCTCCGGCTGAGCGTCAGCTACCTGCGGGCCAAGAACTTCTTCTCCGGTAAATGGCGGTTGTTTGGGGGGCGGGGTCCGTCACATAAATCTGTTCCCAACTAGTGGGACTGTTTTGTGAGGTCGTCTTCACGTGCCATGAAACTCAAGAGAGGGTCGATGTGAGATTAACGAGCTGCTGTAGGAGAGAGGTCTGGGGTGTGGTTAGCCTGGCTTAGCACAAATACTGAGAGCAGGTGGAAACTGCTAGCATAGCACTATCCGTGAAAAAAAGCATCTGCTGTTCTGTTGTCTTATTTCTCCTTAAAGGGGACATATTATGAAAATTCCATTTTTTTGTGCTTCTATGCGTTAATGTGGGTATCTGGCATGTCTCCCAACACAAAAACGCTGGAAAAAAACAATTCTTGCGGCTTGTTGTGGTTCCTCTATGTCAGAAACGACATGCTTGAGTGCGTCAAATGGGATCACCACCAACGTCTAGGTAGATGTTGGCATTGGAACCCCCCACCACCACTCGACCCCCCAGTTTAGAGACGGTTCTGTGACCTGGCGCTATAAGTTAGGGGGACCAGACATCCGGTTTTCCTGTTCCTGCTCTCTATACCGTCAGAGCTACCGCAAGAAGGTGGACCGTAAGGGAGATACCATTTCCAAAATGTTTAAGGGGTAAATACTAGTTTGTGAAAACCCAGAGAAACACAAATATCCGACGAAGCAAAATCCCAACGTTTTTGCAATCCCTGGCAGACGCATTGTTTAGGTCTCAAAAACAGGACAGACGACAAAACATGAATTACAAGATGCAATCAGGCCAGATGGATTTTTCGGGCATCGGCCTAATTACAAATGTTTTGTTTGAA